>JAIXND010000390.1:0-10746 GCA_023646645.1 Varanus salvator macromaculatus | reverse complement strand
GAGGCTCTTCCCTTCAGAAATCTACTCTCCACATGTAGAGGTGGTGCAGCTAGCACACTCTCCCTCTTCATGTGTTTTTGTTGTTGTTAGTCGTGAAGTCATGTCCGACCCATCATGACCCCATGGACAACATTCTGACAGGCCTTCCTGTCCTCCACCATCCCCCAGAGTCCACTTAAGCTCACACCAACTGCTTCAGTGACTCCATCCAGCCACCTCATTCTCTGCTGTCCCCTTGTTTTGCCATCTATTGTTCCCAGCATTAGGCTTCTTCTCCAGTGAGTCCTTGCTTCTCATTAGGTGGCCAAAGTATTTGAGCTTCATCTTCAGTATCTTACTTAACCCTAAACTGGAAAGCATAATGTGAGCTAGATTCTTGATCCAGCAAAGGGGACTGAAGAGGGCAGCTTTCACTTGCTCCATACCCAGTAATGTTTTGAAGCAAACATCCTTCCTTTACTGCTACTGTTATTCTACCTCTACAAGCACCTACATAAGGGTTCAAGTGCCTCCTTGGAAGTGGCAGCATAGCTCTGGCTGTTTTTTTCTGATCCAGAGATTCTGAGGAATGTGGAGGCAGATAAGAGCTGACATTAAGAGAGAATACTTAGACAAATTTCACTCCTCATTTCTAGTAATAACCCACAAGCCCATGCCCAAGTAAGATGGAAAACAACTATAGCACCAAAGTCTGCAGCACTGATCCTAAAACTGTGTCTACACTTGCACATCTCAAGTGGGCGATGCTGTTTTGGAAGCATTCTCACCCTCATCCAAATGGGACCTATGTTGTACTGCATACAGCACATCTGTACTGTAATCATGGGGTCAGATGTGAGGAGAGTGCAATAAAGAGAGGCCAAGAGCTGTTGCAAGTTGGCATTTACAATAAAAAAAGCATTCCTATTTAACAAATCCTTAAAGGGAACCGTGTATTGTATGTCTATTCTTACAGCCCGGGATTGAGAAACAGTGACAATGGACCTGCAAAACAAGTGTGACAAAACAACCTGCAGCAGATACAACCTAGTTCTTATGTAATTGCTGGCTGAATTTATAATCTTCCCTTCCATATAAAATTCCTGAGTTGCTGTGCACATTAAAAAAAATGCAAGATTATATAGACAACCAATTAAGCTTTAGTTCTCTTCTGCCGCTTGCATTTGACAAAATACTTTCCGCCTAGAAGCAATGATATCACACTCCACTGAACAACCTACCAACCCAATCAAAGCAGCTCACCAACTTTTGACATTTACACTACTGTGAAATCCAAATGAGCAATGGCAAATAGGTCCCAGAGGAACCAAATAGGTTGTTACTGTGACTATGTAAGAAAGAAAATGACCAGCTCTGATTAGTTAAATCTCTGCTTTAATCTGTAATCAAGACATTAATTGGTTAATCACACTGATTAATCTGTTAATGCTTTCAGCCTTAATTATTTGTTGCAATTAGTAGAACACATGCCTCTAACCCAGAGCTATTCTTTCTTCAGTACAGTAGAGCTGAAAGGAATCAAGAAAAAAATGATCCACTGTGGCAGAAGTAATTGTATCAAGCAGCATAGCCTGAACCTACAGCTAAGACAGAAGGGAAAGACCAGGGAATGTTCACCTGCAGTGGGCTGGCTTGCAAAGAATGCTAAGCTTGCACACAGAAACAAGCTTGGGCAAAGCCTCCCCATCTGTCTCTTCTAGAATAGATGGGGGCTAGACTAAGAATCCAGTTGCTTATCACCGATGGCTTGCGCATGTCTTGTTTACAAGCTGTCCACAGTTTGTCTTAAATGACTGTGATTGGTTTCTACATAATAAGTCAGGATTCACACATAACAAATCCTAGGCTATTACAGACTTCATTATACAGAAACACTTTTCTTAGCTATATAGGAAGAAGAAAGGCAAAGGAAAACAAATGAGTCCAAAACTTTGCTCAGGCTCATTCTAGCATGTGCATCTATTGCTAAGCTATAACATTTCATACGTAGCAATCTGAAGTAACTTCAGATTATATTTGGCAACTGGTCAATCACAGACAAGGCCATCTTGTACTTCCCATTATGCTTTCTAAACATTTCCCAAGAATAATAATCAATTTGATGGATCTACTGTGAGGAAAGTGGAGTGGGTGAAAAATCTAGAAGTACTATGTAGGAAATATCTGTTCCAGTTCTAAAATTCCTTAACCTAAGGCAAAATAGCTGTAGAGGAATCCATGACAAAATGTTCTACGGACTCCTTCCAACTATAGCATATCAACATGACCATATCACTCTGTATAATATCCCATCCCCAGTGGAACAATGGAAGCTCCTGGTCCAATGCAAGGAGGTGGCAAAGGGCTCCTTCCCAAGAGCTAGAACAACACTGGCATAAGAAAAAGCTGTACTGTGCACCAGGCTTCCTCATCCTAATGAACTACTGTTCCCAGCATTCCTTACCAGTATCAAGGCTAGCTAAGACTGATGGGAACTGAAAGCTAAAGCATGTGGAGGGCACCAGCCCGGCAAAGGCTGCAGTAGGTGAGGTGACCTTTCTCAGGAACTGTTGAAAGGAAACACATTACAACAGTTCTCATGCCTCTGTGAGCCTAATACTAACCTTTCTTTTTCTCTCAGGTCTTATTTTGCTATAGGGTTTTAATTGCCAAGGAGTATGTTTTTAATTGCCAAGAGGGCTGTTTGATATAAACAGGTCTTTTATTTGTTGCCTTTAATGTCTTTCCCTTTTGTATTTTAAAGTGCATTTTGCTATCGATTATATGGAAATATACTGCTAACTGCAGCATCACCTACGCTGATTGGGATAGGCTACATGCAGTAGAAACAATCAGCATAAGGGCTGACAAACTCAGAATGTGAACCATTTCAGGCCATGCTCCTTGATGACACTGATATGGCTTGACTTGCACGGTTCTCTATGCAGAAGTCAGGTTGGGTCAGGTTTCTCAGCAAGATGAAAACTCCAAGTGGTGCTGGGACTGGAAACTAAACAGGATCGTGTCTTGCTTCAAAAGGTACTACCATCACACATGACAAGGTTTAAGCTTGATGGCCTTGCCTCCATGCAGACTTTATTTAATCCTGGGGCATGCCCTATTTTAACAATTTCCAGTTGCAACAACATGGGAATGTCTGTGATACACTAGTGTTCTTATTGCCAATGTCCTCAGCATCTGAGAATGGTGATGCTACTTCCTCTGGACACAGGGCAGCTGGCCCCTGGGGTCTTTCTGGAGAAGTGGATTCTGGGAGGTGGAGGCTTCATAATGTCTTTCCATAGTCCAGTCTTCATACTAAACCATTAATTCTGGGCCCTTTCCCCCTGAGGACAGGGGACCAGAATCCCCTTGGAAGCAGCATTCAGAGTCCTAACCCAGAGTATGGCATAGACTCTACATCTGCCACAGAATTTGCTATCTGGAATGGCCCAGGCAGCCAAAAGAAACTAAGGCCATGCCCAGGTACAAAAGAAAAAGACATTTAAAACTGACCAGTGCAAGTTCACAAAGATGAAAGGAGAAAGCTAGAGAATGTAGCCTGGTGTACAGGGCTGAACTTCAGCAGATCTTGTCCAGACTATCAACAAAGGCTTTGAATTTTCTCATGAAACTCCTTCCAATGACATCAAATAAACCTTCTGCCAAGGGCCATGTACAAATTTTAAAAAAGCACACACTTCATGGGTAAACAGTTTCTAGCTACCACAAATTAGGTGGAACTATGCTTGTTACTCAGAAACAAGGCAGTGAAAATATCCTTTTTATATTCATCTCTTTCAATCAGAAGAGCTGAAAGTGAAACAGAATAAGATTTATCTTCAGCTGGTGCGTCACAAGTGGGCTATGTACTCATCAGCACCAGGGTTTTTTGATGCACAAGATGAGAGAGTCAAAAATGGGTAAGACACAAGAATCTATAGATTTTTAAGATCTCTCCCACTGTACAAGTTTGTTTTCTTGAAGCCAAGGCTGCTTACATGGAGACGCAAAGGGAGACGGAGATAACAAAAACTCTGGGGACCGAATAGCAGGGCCCCAGCTCCTGAGCAACAGCTCCTCCAATATACGGTTCCTCCTTCCTCTGAAAGCAGAGGTGTCAAGGAAGGAGGGCATCATTCTGAGGAAGAGAGGAATGATCTTACCCATCCTTGGAAGGTGAGCAGTTACACACTCACACTGAGGATGTGCCTCCAGAAGGTATGGTGCTTTGGCTAGTGGGAGATTCAGTCATTAGACATAGCTGGGTTTACAATGGGCATGTAGACTGCTTGGTAAATTGCCTGCCTGGTGTGATGGCTGCAGGTTATGCACTGTCTAGATCATGTCTGCACTTCCATATCGCTTGAACCCGGCATCATTCCATCGAACCAACTTGTGAGAGTTTCAGGGCAGGGAAGCCGTCCAGAGACTTAGAGTGATTGGATGGCCTAGAAATATCACAAATATAAATAAATAAATAAATAAATTGTGGCAAGGTGTTCAAGGGCCAACTTATGTGCAATAAGCAGCCTGCCCCAAGTCCCCTCGGCCAGCCTACTATCCTCAGGTGCAGTGAAGGGAGATGCTCCATTGTTAGTGTTGGCCTTTACCTACAGAGCAGAGAAAATGCCATCTTGTATTTTGTTTCAGGCAACACTGCAAGTTGAGATCTTTTTTAAAGTAAATAAATAAAGTACTGTGGGAAGGTAAATGGAATTCCCTCTGAGACGTGGTTTGAAGGAAGCAACATAAAACATAAGGAATAATTTTGCCAGTGGGTGGCAATACTATTTTCTACTTCACATATGTGAAGCTGCTTCTGGTTCAGGGGGAGAGCACTTTCAGCAACAGCCAGAAATGTGTTGTCCGTGCTTGCAGAATACAAACTGATTTACTAAATATTCCTTGAATGTCAGTGAGGGGTTCCACTGTCCCTTATTTATTTTATTTATTTGATTTATATCCCATCTGTTTCCCCCCAAGAACTCAAAGCAACTTACATCATTCTCCTCCTTCTGCTCTTAATTTATTCCCACAACAAGAACCCTGTGAGGTAGGTTGGAATGCGAGTCTGTGACTAGCCTTCAGTCACCCAGTTGGGTTTCGTGGCTGAGCAGGAACTAGAACCCAGATTGTCTGAGTTCCAGTCCCATGCTCTTAAGCACTACACCACACTGGCTCCCAGTGTCAGTTCCTCAACACATAAATCAGCCTCAGGTTCAAGGATTTCCAGCAGCTGCAATAAAGTGTGTCTTCAGCTGCAGGAGGAAAAATTATTGCTAGTATTTGTCCAAATATACCTGAAAGATCTATTTGTATAAGGCAGAAAATTAAGATCTCCATGGATACTGCATATAAAACACTGCTACCAAGTCATAAAATATTGTTGGTTTCCATAGTATTTCCATAGACTGTAGCAGTGTTTTATATGCAGTATCCATGGAGATCTTAATTTTCTGCCTTATACAAATAGATCTTTCAGGTATATTTGGACAAATACTAGCAATAATTTTTCCTCCTGCAGCTGAAGACACACTTTATTGCAGCTGCTGGAAATCCTTGAACCTGAGGCTGATTTATGTGTTGAGGAACTGACACTGGGAGCCAGTGTGGTGTAGTGCTTAAGAGCATGGGACTGGAACTCAGACAATCTGGGTTCTAGTTCCTGCTCAGCCACGAAACCCAACTGGGTGACTGAAGGCTAGTCACAGACTCGCATTCCAACCTACCTCACAGGGTTCTTGTTGTGGGAATAAATTAAGAGCAGAAGGAGGAGAATGATGTAAGTTGCTTTGAGTTCTTGGGGGGAAACAGATGGGATATAAATCAAATAAATAAAATAAATAAGGGACAGTGGAACCCCTCACTGACATTCAAGGAATATTTAGTAAATCAGTTTGTATTCTGCAAGCACGGACAACACATTTCTGGCTGTTGCTGAAAGTGCTCTCCCCCTGAACCAGAAGCAGCTTCACATATGTGAAGTAGAAAATAGTATTGCCACCCACTGGCAAAATTATTCCTTATGTTTTATGTTGCTTCCTTCAAACCACGTCTCAGAGGGAATTCCATTTACCTTCCCACAGTACTTTATTTATTTACTTTAAAAAAGATCTCAACTTGCAGTGTTGCCTGAAACAAAATACAAGATGGCATTTTCTCTGCTCTGTAGGTAAAGGCCAACACTAACAATGGAGCATCTCCCTTCACTGCACCTGAGGATAGTAGGCTGGCCGAGGGGACTTGGGGCAGGCTGCTTATTGCACATAAGTTGGCCCTTGAACACCTTGCCACAATTTATTTATTTATTTATTTATATTTGTGATATTTCTAGGCCATCCAATCACTCTAAGTCTCTGGACGGCTTCCCTGCCCTGAAACTCTCACAAGTTGGTTCGATGGAATGATGCCGGGTTCAAGCGATATGGAAGTGCAGACATGATCTAGACAGTGCATAACCTGCAGCCATCACACCAGGCAGGCAATTTACCAAGCAGTCTACATGCCCATTGTAAACCCAGCTATGTCTAATGACTGAATCTCCCACTAGCCAAAGCACCATACCTTCTGGAGGCACATCCTCAGTGTGAGTGTGTAACTGCTCACCTTCCAAGGATGGGTAAGATCATTCCTCTCTTCCTCAGAATGATGCCCTCCTTCCTTGACACCTCTGCTTTCAGAGGAAGGAGGAACCGTATATTGGAGGAGCTGTTGCTCAGGAGCTGGGGCCCTGCTATTCGGTCCCCAGAGTTTTTGTTATCTCCGTCTCCCTTTGCGTCTCCATGTAAGCAGCCTTGGCTTCAAGAAAACAAACTTGTACAGTGGGAGAGATCTTAAAAATCTATAGATTCTTGTGTCTTACCCATTTTTGACTCTCTCATCTTGTGCATCAAAAAACCCTGGTGCTGATGAGTACATAGCCCACTTGTGACGCACCAGCTGAAGATAAATCTTATTCTGTTTCACTTTCAGCTCTTCTGATTGAAAGAGATGAATATAAAAAGGATATTTTCACTGCCTTGTTTCTGAGTAACAAGCATAGTTCCACCTAATTTGTGGTAGCTAGAAACTGTTTACCCATGAAGTGTGTGCTTTTTTAAAATTTGTACATGGCCCTTGGCAGAAGGTTTATTTGATGTCATTGGAAGGAGTTTCATGAGAAAATTCAAAGCCTTTGTTGATAGTCTGGACAAGATCTGCTGAAGTTCAGCCCTGTACACCAGGCTACATTCTCTAGCTTTCTCCTTTCATCTTTGTGAACTTGCACTGGTCAGTTTTAAATGTCTTTTTCTTTTGTACCTGGGCATGGCCTTAGTTTCTTTTGGCTGCCTGGGCCATTCCAGATAGCAAATTCTGTGGCAGATGTAGAGTCTATGCCATACTCTGGGTTAGGACTCTGAATGCTGCTTCCAAGGGGATTCTGGTCCCCTGTCCTCAGGGGGAAAGGGCCCAGAATTAATGGTTTAGTATGAAGACTGGACTATGGAAAGACATTATGAAGCCTCCACCTCCCAGAATCCACTTCTCCAGAAAGACCCCAGGGGCCAGCTGCCCTGTGTCCAGAGGAAGTAGCATCACCATTCTCAGATGCTGAGGACATTGGCAATAAGAACACTAGTGTATCACAGACATTCCCATGTTGTTGCAACTGGAAATTGTTAAAATAGGGCATGCCCCAGGATTAAATAAAGTCTGCATGGAGGCAAGGCCATCAAGCTTAAACCTTGTCATGTGTGATGGTAGTACCTTTTGAAGCAAGACACGATCCTGTTTAGTTTCCAGTCCCAGCACCACTTGGAGTTTTCATCTTGCTGAGAAACCTGACCCAACCTGACTTCTGCATAGAGAACCATGCAAGTCAAGCCATATCAGTGTCATCAAGGAGCATGGCCTGAAATGGTTCACATTCTGAGTTTGTCAGCCCTTATGCTGATTGTTTCTACTGCATGTAGCCTATCCCAATCAGCGTAGGTGATGCTGCAGTTAGCAGTATATTTCCATATAATCGATAGCAAAATGCACTTTAAAATACAAAAGGGAAAGACATTAAAGGCAACAAATAAAAGACCTGTTTATATCAAACAGCCCTCTTGGCAATTAAAAACATACTCCTTGGCAATTAAAACCCTATAGCAAAATAAGACCTGAGAGAAAAAGAAAGGTTAGTATTAGGCTCACAGAGGCATGAGAACTGTTGTAATGTGTTTCCTTTCAACAGTTCCTGAGAAAGGTCACCTCACCTACTGCAGCCTTTGCCGGGCTGGTGCCCTCCACATGCTTTAGCTTTCAGTTCCCATCAGTCTTAGCTAGCCTTGATACTGGTAAGGAATGCTGGGAACAGTAGTTCATTAGGATGAGGAAGCCTGGTGCACAGTACAGCTTTTTCTTATGCCAGTGTTGTTCTAGCTCTTGGGAAGGAGCCCTTTGCCACCTCCTTGCATTGGACCAGGAGCTTCCATTGTTCCACTGGGGATGGGATATTATACAGAGTGATATGGTCATGTTGATATGCTATAGTTGGAAGGAGTCCGTAGAACATTTTGTCATGGATTCCTCTACAGCTATTTTGCCTTAGGTTAAGGAATTTTAGAACTGGAACAGATATTTCCTACATAGTACTTCTAGATTTTTCACCCACTCCACTTTCCTCACAGTAGATCCATCAAATTGATTATTATTCTTGGGAAATGTTTAGAAAGCATAATGGGAAGTACAAGATGGCCTTGTCTGTGATTGACCAGTTGCCAAATATAATCTGAAGTTACTTCAGATTGCTACGTATGAAATGTTATAGCTTAGCAATAGATGCACATGCTAGAATGAGCCTGAGCAAAGTTTTGGACTCATTTGTTTTCCTTTGCCTTTCTTCTTCCTATATAGCTAAGAAAAGTGTTTCTGTATAATGAAGTCTGTAATAGCCTAGGATTTGTTATGTGTGAATCCTGACTTATTATGTAGAAACCAATCACAGTCATTTAAGACAAACTGTGGACAGCTTGTAAACAAGACATGCGCAAGCCATCGGTGATAAGCAACTGGATTCTTAGTCTAGCCCCCATCTATTCTAGAAGAGACAGATGGGGAGGCTTTGCCCAAGCTTGTTTCTGTGTGCAAGCTTAGCATTCTTTGCAAGCCAGCCCACTGCAGGTGAACATTCCCTGGTCTTTCCCTTCTGTCTTAGCTGTAGGTTCAGGCTATGCTGCTTGATACAATTACTTCTGCCACAGTGGATCATTTTTTTCTTGATTCCTTTCAGCTCTACTGTACTGAAGAAAGAATAGCTCTGGGTTAGAGGCATGTGTTCTACTAATTGCAACAAATAATTAAGGCTGAAAGCATTAACAGATTAATCAGTGTGATTAACCAATTAATGTCTTGATTACAGATTAAAGCAGAGATTTAACTAATCAGAGCTGGTCATTTTCTTTCTTACATAGTCACAGTAACAACCTATTTGGTTCCTCTGGGACCTATTTGCCATTGCTCATTTGGATTTCACAGTAGTGTAAATGTCAAAAGTTGGTGAGCTGCTTTGATTGGGTTGGTAGGTTGTTCAGTGGAGTGTGATATCATTGCTTCTAGGCGGAAAGTATTTTGTCAAATGCAAGCGGCAGAAGAGAACTAAAGCTTAATTGGTTGTCTATATAATCTTGCATTTTTTTTAATGTGCACAGCAACTCAGGAATTTTATATGGAAGGGAAGATTATAAATTCAGCCAGCAATTACATAAGAACTAGGTTGTATCTGCTGCAGGTTGTTTTGTCACACTTGTTTTGCAGGTCCATTGTCACTGTTTCTCAATCCCGGGCTGTAAGAATAGACATACAATACACGGTTCCCTTTAAGGATTTGTTAAATAGGAATGCTTTTTTTATTGTAAATGCCAACTTGCAACAGCTCTTGGCCTCTCTTTATTGCACTCTCCTCACATCTGACCCCATGATTACAGTACAGATGTGCTGTATGCAGTACAACATAGGTCCCATTTGGATGAGGGTGAGAATGCTTCCAAAACAGCATCGCCCACTTGAGATGTGCAAGTGTAGACACAGTTTTAGGATCAGTGCTGCAGACTTTGGTGCTATAGTTGTTTTCCATCTTACTTGGGCATGGGCTTGTGGGTTATTACTAGAAATGAGGAGTGAAATTTGTCTAAGTATTCTCTCTTAATGTCAGCTCTTATCTGCCTCCACATTCCTCAGAATCTCTGGATCAGAAAAAAACAGCCAGAGCTATGCTGCCACTTCCAAGGAGGCACTTGAACCCTTATGTAGGTGCTTGTAGAGGTAGAATAACAGTAGCAGTAAAGGAAGGATGTTTGCTTCAAAACATTACTGGGTATGGAGCAAGTGAAAGCTGCCCTCTTCAGTCCCCTTTGCTGGATCAAGAATCTAGCTCACATTATGCTTTCCAGTTTAGGGTTAAGTAAGATACTGAAGATGAAGCTCAAATACTTTGGCCACCTAATGAGAAGCAAGGACTCACTGGAGAAGAAGCCTAATGCTGGGAACAATAGATGGCAAAACAAGGGGACAGCAGAGAATGAGGTGGCTGGATGGAGTCACTGAAGCAGTTGGTGTGAGCTTAAGTGGACTCTGGGGGATGGTGGAGGACAGGAAGGCCTGTCAGAATGTTGTCCATGGGGTCATGATGGGTCGGACATGACTTCACGACTAACAACAACAAAAACACATGAAGAGGGAGAGTGTGCTAGCTGCACCACCTCTACATGTGGAGAGTAGATTTCTGAAGGGAAGAGCCTC
>JAIXND010000389.1:0-12517 GCA_023646645.1 Varanus salvator macromaculatus | reverse complement strand
CAACTCTTGCTCAAGACAGGATTTAGTCATCTATCCACTGCAAACAATCCTGATAACAGTAGAACACAGAGATGAGAAGCCACGTCGTGTATGTAGCTCCAAGTGCTTTATACAAGGACCAAGATGCCCACTTTCACTGAATCATGCAATCCAAACACATACTGAATAGGATTGTTTCTTACATGAAATAGAATTATCCTGGTCAAGTAATAAGGCATCTAAAAAATTGATGCCTTATTAAGGTTTTATAACATAAATTACAAATAAAAGTTTTTAACAGTTTTAAATTCCTTTAAATAGCACCAACTGAAGTAATTCTTTTTCCTTGTCAGAAGATTTCTGGCAGGAATAGAAAGTACTTCCACTATCAATTATTTAACTATAAAAAAGCAGAAAATGCATTCCCTTCTGCTTTCAGTCAGTACTGTCACCCTAAGGACAAAAGGACAGTTAGATAACTGAAGACACACATTTCTAAATACAGTATAGTTCAAAAACTGTTTTTTGTCAAAGCATTATTTAAAAAAACAACCCATGGGCACGGCTCTGTTCAATCGATTAAGACCAGCGTCAAAAGGAAAATACAATTGATAAATACATTTTGTTAATTTTATAGGTTCATAAGTGTTCTGAAACCTGAAAAACAATGAAAACGGGTGTTTCTGATAATGTTGTGCATTGATGCGCACTATTCTTACTTTGTTACTGAACACACTCAGAAATTGCTGTGCAGAAGCAGCCTCAGGCTTCATCCAGACTACTTCCTGGACAGAGAAAAGCCAGAAATAGAATTTGACCTTTTTTTAATCCCACCCCCTGACCCAAAAGCCTCTCCTTCGCTCATGTACTGCCACCATGCTTCAAGCAGCTATTTTTAACTGTCCTTCCATGATTTCTGCCAACAGTCTGACAAACAGCTCTTAAGATTCTTTTAACCCAGCGATTCAGAGCCTCTTTCAGCCCAAGGGCCAAATTCTATCATGGAGAAGCTTTTGGGGAGCACATTCCAGTGTCGGGCAGGACTACAGGCAAGAACAGCAGAACTAAAAATACCAGAATATTTTGGCTTAGAGGTCTAATATCAATAACCAGCCCTTGGGAAAGCCATTTCAACCTTTTAGAATTGGTGGGGACTGCAAGAAAGCTTGGGAACCACCAAGTGATCAGTGCTAAAGAAAGTGGAAGAAAGTACAGCCATCTGGGAATCCTGGGGGCATAATGGGAAACCAGGACGGGCAGATTTGGCCTGTAGACCTGACGTTCTACTCCACTGTTGCAACCCTTAAAGCCTAATTTAAGAGAAAATCACCAATATGGTGGACAGCCTGCGCACAGCAACATTTAGACATACAAAAACCCACATTCAGATTATACATCAGCCAAGCCAGCATCTGAATTTGTGTGAAATGTATCTTGTGAGAGTACAGGGAGATCCCTGTGCGTGTACCAGAAGTTCATTGAAGAAAACTACACATTCCATATACATGGTGGCGTGAAATTACACATCACATGACACATTAGCCCACCACAGGCAACAGGTCATTATGGGTTGTCATGTCCTGTGAACCCAGACCATTACCAAGAGGGTAGCATGTTCTACAGGTTGCTATACTCACAATGAATTGTTATGTCATCAGAACCCAGATGACTGACCCTGCCAGGGATAGCAGAAAGAAGTATGGGGCTTCTTAGCAAGGACAAAAAAGCCCCTTGCTGCTCTTACCAAGCTTGCCTGGGCCACCGCCAGTGCTAGCTGCCCCACAAGTGCTCAATTGGCATTTTGGGGTGACTGTCTGTAGCTTGGTCCACGCTGCTGCAATCAGAAGTCCTTTTTGGGTCACCATAGCATTTTCCCTCTTTAGCTTTATCTTCCCCCACACCCCGAGACATCACAAAGGGTAGGTCCAAGGTGACAGCCTCTTGAATGTGCACAAGTGGCACATGGAAGGGAATGTCACCAGTTGATCATGTTTAACAAGAAAAAAAATTAAAAAATGGAGGCCTCAATGTGTGTGTGTGTGGAGCTACTTTTTAAATAACTGTGTAGGTCCAAAATGGTTGTGGACGTCTGTGGGTCCAAAATGGGCCTCCTCATCTGAGCTAATCAAGGGTCTGTCACAGGGACAGATGTATTTACATATTTCCTAGTCAACCTGCACCCCCCAATTAGTACAGACAAAAGCCTGAGAATGTGACCACTGTCAAAAGAGCACCTAGTTTTTTGGAAAAGGGCAAAAAAGGTGCAGGAGACTGAGAGGAGTCAGGTCCATCCAAAATGCTAGAGGATATCTCACTATGAAGGATCCAATGGCCACCCCACTCCACAAAGATCACTGGTCATCAATTCAGACATCACCATTTATGATTGCCAAAACTAAGAGAAGGTGGAGGAGGAAGGCACTGCAATCAAGGCAAGAGGAGAGAAGTCAGGGCAGAAGGCAGAACCCGTCATGAGCCCAGCCGGGCTGTCCATTTGGGCACACGGTGGGTTGTTTGCGAAACAGCCAGCTCTCTGTGGCTTATTGCCAGAGTGGATCACCATAACATGCGATCCTGCAGGAGACGACCCCAGCAGCAACCCAAGCTTTGGGAAAGACAGGAGTGATGAGGAAGAAGCCCTGTCCTCTACCTCCAGATGCCACGAGCCTGAAATCGGCCAAGGCCTGCCTTGCACAAGACGTGCCCCATTATCACTGCCCCTCGCAACAGCCTTGCAGCCTGGCTGGTTGCTTTTCCTCCAAGTGAAGAGGCCTCTGCTCTGCCCAATCAGATCTAAATTTCCTCAGTAACATGATTCTGTGTGACCCAAAACCTCTCTGACTTGAAAAGATCAAGGTTGCTTTAAATTGGGGGGAAGCAAGTTAGGGTTGTTTTTTGAGAGGAGGACAAGTAAAGGTGGATAACATTGAGGGCAGAGCAACCGTCTACTGTGAAAGTAGCTTCCTTTGTTCTTATATGCCATTATACACAGTAAAATCTCAACCTTCCTCCAGCAAACATGTACTGTCCTTTAAAAAGGAACAGAAAGAAATTTGGAGGGTCCCTTGTTTACACAAAGGATAGCAAATAATTGCCAAAAACACCTGCTCAAAGATCTGGAGCTGTCATGCAGCAGAAAAGTGGCACATAACAGCTGAAGTACAATCTTACTTACCAAGTGCAGGTTGACTGCTCTCATTCCAAGTACTACTTTCTTGAGAAGACATTTTTGTTGCATAGGCTTTAACCCACCAAGGTTTGTACTTCAACAGATGGCAAACAGCTTCATCTTCAAAGAAGTCAGCTCTGGAAAAAGAAAATGATCCATGCATTATACACGGTGATTCAAGTATTCACACTATGGAGTAGTTTCTTAACTATGAGTACCACAAATGGCACTTTCATAGTGACTGGGTTCAAATGACACGACAAACCATAATGCCCTGCTACCCGTGATAGGTTGCTGTGTCATTTGAAGCAAGGCCAGGTTAAAGGGGAAGAAAGGCCTGGGAAGCCCAAATGCTTACAGCAGTGAGTGGAGAACAACTCACTCTTCCCAGTGTCTCCTGGAATACCTACAAAAGGACCAAGCCTGAGAAATGATTAGGCTCCCCATGAGTCGCTGGCCCCTTTCTCCAGGCTTGGTCCTTTTGTAGGTATTCCAGGAGACACTGGGAAGAGTGAGTTGTTCTCCACTCACTGCTGTAAGCATTTGGGCTTCCCAGGCCTTTCTTCCCCTTTAACCTGGCCTTGCTTCAAATGACACAGCAACCTATCACGGGTAGCAGGGCATTATGGTTTGTCGTGTCATTTGAACCCAGTCACTATGAAAGTGCCATTTGTGGTACTCATAGTTAAGAAACTACTCCATAGTGTGAATACTTGAATCACCGTGTATAATGCATGGATCATTTTCTTTTTCCAGAGCTGACTTCTTTGAAGATGAAGCTGTTTGCCATCTGTTGAAGTACAAACCTTGGTGGGTTAAAGCCTATGCAACAAAAATGTCTTCTCAAGAAAGTAGTACTTGGAATGAGAGCAGTCAACCTGCACTTGGTAAGTAAGATTGTACTTCAGCTGTTATGTGCCACTTTTCTGCTGCATGACAGCTCCAGATCTTTGAGCAGGTGTTTTTGGCAATTATTTGCTATCCTTTGTGTAAACAAGGGACCCTCCAAATTTCTTTCTGTTCCTTTTTAAAGGACAGTACATGTTTGCTGGAGGAAGGTTGAGATTTTACTGTGTATAATGGCATATAAGAACAAAGGAAGCTACTTTCACAGTAGACGGTTGCTCTGCCCTCAATGTTATCCACCTTTACTTGTCCTCCTCTCAAAAAACAACCCTAACTTGCTTCCCCCCAATTTAAAGCAACCTTGATCTTTTCAAGTCAGAGAGGTTTTGGGTCACACAGAATCATGTTACTGAGGAAATTTAGATCTGATTGGGCAGAGCAGAGGCCTCTTCACTTGGAGGAAAAGCAACCAGCCAGGCTGCAAGGCTGTTGCGAGGGGCAGTGATAATGGGGCACGTCTTGTGCAAGGCAGGCCTTGGCCGATTTCAGGCTCGTGGCATCTGGAGGTAGAGGACAGGGCTTCTTCCTCATCACTCCTGTCTTTCCCAAAGCTTGGGTTGCTGCTGGGGTCGTCTCCTGCAGGATCGCATGTTATGGTGATCCACTCTGGCAATAAGCCACAGAGAGCTGGCTGTTTCGCAAACAACCCACCGTGTGCCCAAATGGACAGCCCGGCTGGGCTCATGACGGGTTCTGCCTTCTGCCCTGACTTCTCTCCTCTTGCCTTGATTGCAGTGCCTTCCTCCTCCACCTTCTCTTAGTTTTGGCAATCATAAATGGTGATGTCTGAATTGATGACCAGTGATCTTTGTGGAGTGGGGTGGCCATTGGATCCTTCATAGTGAGATATCCTCTAGCATTTTGGATGGACCTGACTCCTCTCAGTCTCCTGCACCTTTTTTGCCCTTTTCCAAAAAACTAGGTGCTCTTTTGACAGTGGTCACATTCTCAGGCTTTTGTCTGTACTAATTGGGGGGTGCAGGTTGACTAGGAAATATGTAAATACATCTGTCCCTGTGACAGACCCTTGATTAGCTCAGATGAGGAGGCCCATTTTGGACCCACAGACGTCCACAACCATTTTGGACCTACACAGTTATTTAAAAAGTAGCTCCACACACACACACATTGAGGCCTCCATTTTTTAATTTTTTTTCTTGTTAAACATGATCAACTGGTGACATTCCCTTCCATGTGCCACTTGTGCACATTCAAGAGGCTGTCACCTTGGACCTACCCTTTGTGATGTCTCGGGGTGTGGGGGAAGATAAAGCTAAAGAGGGAAAATGCTATGGTGACCCAAAAAGGACTTCTGATTGCAGCAGCGTGGACCAAGCTACAGACAGTCACCCCAAAATGCCAATTGAGCACTTGTGGGGCAGCTAGCACTGGCGGTGGCCCAGGCAAGCTTGGTAAGAGCAGCAAGGGGCTTTTTTGTCCTTGCTAAGAAGCCCCATACTTCTTTCTGCTATCCCTGGCAGGGTCAGTCATCTGGGTTCTGATGACATAACAATTCATTGTGAGTATAGCAACCTGTAGAACATGCTACCCTCTTGGTAATGGTCTGGGTTCACAGGACATGACAACCCATAATGACCTGTTGCCTGTGGTGGGCTAATGTGTCATGTGATGTGTAATTTCACGCCACCATGTATATGGAATGTGTAGTTTTCTTCAATGAACTTCTGGTACACGCACAGGGATCTCCCTGTACTCTCACAAGATACATTTCACACAAATTCAGATGCTGGCTTGGCTGATGTATAATCTGAATGTGGGTTTTTGTATGTCTAAATGTTGCTGTGCGCAGGCTGTCCACCATATTGGTGATTTTCTCTTAAATTAGGCTTTAAGGGTTGCAACAGTGGAGTAGAACGTCAGGTCTACAGGCCAAATCTGCCCGTCCTGGTTTCCCATTATGCCCCCAGGATTCCCAGATGGCTGTACTTTCTTCCACTTTCTTTAGCACTGATCACTTGGTGGTTCCCAAGCTTTCTTGCAGTCCCCACCAATTCTAAAAGGTTGAAATGGCTTTCCCAAGGGCTGGTTATTGATATTAGACCTCTAAGCCAAAATATTCTGGTATTTTTAGTTCTGCTGTTCTTGCCTGTAGTCCTGCCCGACACTGGAATGTGCTCCCCAAAAGCTTCTCCATGATAGAATTTGGCCCTTGGGCTGAAAGAGGCTCTGAATCGCTGGGTTAAAAGAATCTTAAGAGCTGTTTGTCAGACTGTTGGCAGAAATCATGGAAGGACAGTTAAAAATAGCTGCTTGAAGCATGGTGGCAGTACATGAGCGAAGGAGAGGCTTTTGGGTCAGGGGGTGGGATTAAAAAAAGGTCAAATTCTATTTCTGGCTTTTCTCTGTCCAGGAAGTAGTCTGGATGAAGCCTGAGGCTGCTTCTGCACAGCAATTTCTGAGTGTGTTCAGTAACAAAGTAAGAATAGTGCGCATCAATGCACAACATTATCAGAAACACCCGTTTTCATTGTTTTTCAGGTTTCAGAACACTTATGAACCTATAAAATTAACAAAATGTATTTATCAATTGTATTTTCCTTTTGACGCTGGTCTTAATCGATTGAACAGAGCCGTGCCCATGGGTTGTTTTTTTAAATAATGCTTTGACAAAAAACAGTTTTTGAACTATACTGTATTTAGAAATGTGTGTCTTCAGTTATCTAACTGTCCTTTTGTCCTTAGGGTGACAGTACTGACTGAAAGCAGAAGGGAATGCATTTTCTGCTTTTTTATAGTTAAATAATTGATAGTGGAAGTACTTTCTATTCCTGCCAGAAATCTTCTGACAAGGAAAAAGAATTACTTCAGTTGGTGCTATTTAAAGGAATTTAAAACTGTTAAAAACTTTTATTTGTAATTTATGTTATAAAACCTTAATAAGGCATCAATTTTTTAGATGCCTTATTACTTGACCAGGATAATTCTATTTCATGTAAGAAACAATCCTATTCAGTATGTGTTTGGATTGCATGATTCAGTGAAAGTGGGCATCTTGGTCCTTGTATAAAGCACTTGGAGCTACATACACGACGTGGCTTCTCATCTCTGTGTTCTACTGTTATCAGGATTGTTTGCAGTGGATAGATGACTAAATCCTGTCTTGAGCAAGAGTTGGAGCAATGGTTTGGGCTTTCTTTTACTACTATTAGGCTATGGATTTAGCTGCCCCAGGGTAGTTAAATTGCAGCTCAAAACATTAAGAGGGCTGCAACTCTCATTAGCCCTAGCCAGCATAACCAGTGGTGGGGAATGATGGGAGTTGTAGGCTAAAACTCCAGGAAAGCCATGACAGGCCTGAGCTATCAGCTTTGGGATCATTTTCATGGTATGAGCAAATGTGTCTTCCAATTACTTGCCTATAAAACTGGTGTGCTTTAGCTGTCAGCTTGAAAATGGGGCCCTTATGGCATATTTAGCTCATGTGCTTTTAGTCAGAGTGTGATCATGAGGCAATGTTACTCCCATATCTCTTTTTCACCTGTCAAAGATGAGTCCCACTCTTGATTGTATATACCACATGAATGAGCAGCTCCTTCAGTGTGACAGTTGCCTAGTTGGCGGGATTTTATAGCTTCACTGGTGGTAAATGCTAAGGACATGCTAAGCGTCCTAAGTTCCCTTCAACATGTTTGCACGTGAAAGGATGTCAGCCTGCAATTGGAAAGACTTTTACTGGTATAAAAGGTTCCATTAACCTCACTTGGCACATGTGCTAAAACTATTGTGTGTAGAACTGAGTTGTTAGGATTTGCACTGAATGGAGATGGGGGCTCCCTCCCCCAGGTGTAATAACTATCGCAGCATAGCACCAGTCTTTCTACCATTTTCATAAATAGAATGGTAGTAAATGTAATAACTTTTACAAATGAAAAGCAGCTTTAAACCCCTAATGTATCTAATTTACATTCACATTCATGCCAACTTGCACTATCCATTTGCTGATGCTCCAAGTGCTCAGCATACACTCCCCCTGTGCACCCCTTCATGAAGCCTTCTTCAGTACTGTCTACTGCTGATTTTCTCTCTTTGACTGGTGGCTGCTTGACTAGTTTCATGCCAGCCCTCACTCATTTGACTACACTGTGTTTGGGATTTATTTCCTTGTTCTTGCTCTTCTAAAGCATGTTGTTCTTTCCACATATTTTAGCTTTTCTACTCCCACCGAGTCTGGGCAGCATAGCCAGTGGTGAGGGAAGTTGGAGTTATATGCCAAAATCTCTGGTGGGCCACAAAATTTCCCATACAACAAGCATCTGTACTTAAGGTAGTGCTGGGAAGTCGACATCTCATCAGTTCTGTTACTTGAAAAATGCTTTTGTCTCTGAACCAAACCCCTCCTATGTCCAATAGCAGAAGTATATAGCCACACAATTTTGGGCAACCAGGAGATTAAGAAATCATACTGGATTGTGGCAATTGGAAAACAGAATAAATAAGTGGGACTGCAACAAAATGTTGTAGCATATCTCCTATGCATAAGAGGGATGGTCCCATTTGACACTAGAGAATGCACATTTGGGGCTGTGTCTTAGCCTACATTTATGACTGTATTAACAAGGTGGAGGGTGAGGGAAATCTGTGAAGAAGGTCTCCTTTTCCTTCTTTCTCAAATGTTCTCACACAGTGCAGGAGATTTTTATTTTACCCTCATGATATAGCTTCCCCAGTATCAATGAGGGTAAAATAAAAATCTCCTGCACTGTGTGAGAACATTTGAGAAAGAAGGAAAAGGAGACCTTCTTCACAGATTTCCCTCACCCTCCACCTTGTTAATACAGTCATAAATGTAGGCTAAGACACAGCCCCAAATGTGCATTCTCTAGTGTCAAATGGGACCATCCCTCTTATGCATAGGAGATATGCTACAACATTTTGTTGCAGTCCCACTTATTTATTCTGTTTTCCAATTGCCACAATCCAGTATGATTTCTTAATCTCCTGGTTGCCCAAAATTGTGTGGCTATATACTTCTGCTATTGGACATAGGAGGGGTTTGGTTCAGAGACAAAAGCATTTTTCAAGTAACAGAACTGATGAGATGTCGACTTCCCAGCACTACCTTAAGTACAGATGCTTGTTGTATGGGAAATTTTGTGGCCCACCAGAGATTTTGGCATATAACTCCAACTTCCCTCACCACTGGCTATGCTGCCCAGACTCGGTGGGAGTAGAAAAGCTAAAATATGTGGAAAGAACAACATGCTTTAGAAGAGCAAGAACAAGGAAATAAATCCCAAACACAGTGTAGTCAAATGAGTGAGGGCTGGCATGAAACTAGTCAAGCAGCCACCAGTCAAAGAGAGAAAATCAGCAGTAGACAGTACTGAAGAAGGCTTCATGAAGGGGTGCACAGGGGGAGTGTATGCTGAGCACTTGGAGCATCAGCAAATGGATAGTGCAAGTTGGCATGAATGTGAATGTAAATTAGATACATTAGGGGTTTAAAGCTGCTTTTCATTTGTAAAAGTTATTACATTTACTACCATTCTATTTATGAAAATGGTAGAAAGACTGGTGCTATGCTGCGATAGTTATTACACCTGGGGGAGGGAGCCCCCATCTCCATTCAGTGCAAATCCTAACAACTCAGTTCTACACACAATAGTTTTAGCACATGTGCCAAGTGAGGTTAATGGAACCTTTTATACCAGTAAAAGTCTTTCCAATTGCAGGCTGACATCCTTTCACGTGCAAACATGTTGAAGGGAACTTAGGACGCTTAGCATGTCCTTAGCATTTACCACCAGTGAAGCTATAAAATCCCGCCAACTAGGCAACTGTCACACTGAAGGAGCTGCTCATTCATGTGGTATATACAATCAAGAGTGGGACTCATCTTTGACAGGTGAAAAAGAGATATGGGAGTAACATTGCCTCATGATCACACTCTGACTAAAAGCACATGAGCTAAATATGCCATAAGGGCCCCATTTTCAAGCTGACAGCTAAAGCACACCAGTTTTATAGGCAAGTAATTGGAAGACACATTTGCTCATACCATGAAAATGATCCCAAAGCTGATAGCTCAGGCCTGTCATGGCTTTCCTGGAGTTTTAGCCTACAACTCCCATCATTCCCCACCACTGGTTATGCTGGCTAGGGCTAATGAGAGTTGCAGCCCTCTTAATGTTTTGAGCTGCAATTTAACTACCCTGGGGCAGCTAAATCCATAGCCTAATAGTAGTAAAAGAAAGCCCAAACCATTGCTCCAACTCTTGCTCAAGACAGGATTTAGTCATCTATCCACTGCAAACAATCCTGATAACAGTAGAACACAGAGATGAGAAGCCACGTCGTGTATGTAGCTCCAAGTGCTTTATACAAGGACCAAGATGCCCACTTTCACTGAATCATGCAATCCAAACACATACTGAATAGGATTGTTTCTTACATGAAATAGAATTATCCTGGTCAAGTAATAAGGCATCTAAAAAATTGATGCCTTATTAAGGTTTTATAACATAAATTACAAATAAAAGTTTTTAACAGTTTTAAATTCCTTTAAATAGCACCAACTGAAGTAATTCTTTTTCCTTGTCAGAAGATTTCTGGCAGGAATAGAAAGTACTTCCACTATCAATTATTTAACTATAAAAAAGCAGAAAATGCATTCCCTTCTGCTTTCAGTCAGTACTGTCACCCTAAGGACAAAAGGACAGTTAGATAACTGAAGACACACATTTCTAAATACAGTATAGTTCAAAAACTGTTTTTTGTCAAAGCATTATTTAAAAAAACAACCCATGGGCACGGCTCTGTTCAATCGATTAAGACCAGCGTCAAAAGGAAAATACAATTGATAAATACATTTTGTTAATTTTATAGGTTCATAAGTGTTCTGAAACCTGAAAAACAATGAAAACGGGTGTTTCTGATAATGTTGTGCATTGATGCGCACTATTCTTACTTTGTTACTGAACACACTCAGAAATTGCTGTGCAGAAGCAGCCTCAGGCTTCATCCAGACTACTTCCTGGACAGAGAAAAGCCAGAAATAGAATTTGACCTTTTTTTAATCCCACCCCCTGACCCAAAAGCCTCTCCTTCGCTCATGTACTGCCACCATGCTTCAAGCAGCTATTTTTAACTGTCCTTCCATGATTTCTGCCAACAGTCTGACAAACAGCTCTTAAGATTCTTTTAACCCAGCGATTCAGAGCCTCTTTCAGCCCAAGGGCCAAATTCTATCATGGAGAAGCTTTTGGGGAGCACATTCCAGTGTCGGGCAGGACTACAGGCAAGAACAGCAGAACTAAAAATACCAGAATATTTTGGCTTAGAGGTCTAATATCAATAACCAGCCCTTGGGAAAGCCATTTCAACCTTTTAGAATTGGTGGGGACTGCAAGAAAGCTTGGGAACCACCAAGTGATCAGTGCTAAAGAAAGTGGAAGAAAGTACAGCCATCTGGGAATCCTGGGGGCATAATGGGAAACCAGGACGGGCAGATTTGGCCTGTAGACCTGACGTTCTACTCCACTGTTGCAACCCTTAAAGCCTAATTTAAGAGAAAATCACCAATATGGTGGACAGCCTGCGCACAGCAACATTTAGACATACAAAAACCCACATTCAGATTATACATCAGCCAAGCCAGCATCTGAATTTGTGTGAAATGTATCTTGTGAGAGTACAGGGAGATCCCTGTGCGTGTACCAGAAGTTCATTGAAGAAAACTACACATTCCATATACATGGTGGCGTGAAATTACACATCACATGACACATTAGCCCACCACAGGCAACAGGTCATTATGGGTTGTCATGTCCTGTGAACCCAGACCATTACCAAGAGGGTAGCATGTTCTACAGGTTGCTATACTCACAATGAATTGTTATGTCATCAGAACCCAGATGACTGACCCTGCCAGGGATAGCAGAAAGAAGTATGGGGCTTCTTAGCAAGGACAAAAAAGCCCCTTGCTGCTCTTACCAAGCTTGCCTGGGCCACCGCCAGTGCTAGCTGCCCCACAAGTGCTCAATTGGCATTTTGGGGTGACTGTCTGTAGCTTGGTCCACGCTGCTGCAATCAGAAGTCCTTTTTGGGTCACCATAGCATTTTCCCTCTTTAGCTTTATCTTCCCCCACACCCCGAGACATCACAAAGGGTAGGTCCAAGGTGACAGCCTCTTGAATGTGCACAAGTGGCACATGGAAGGGAATGTCACCAGTTGATCATGTTTAACAAGAAAAAAAATTAAAAAATGGAGGCCTCAATGTGTGTGTGTGTGGAGCTACTTTTTAAATAACTGTGTAGGTCCAAAATGGTTGTGGACGTCTGTGGGTCCAAAATGGGCCTCCTCATCTGAGCTAATCAAGGGTCTGTCACAGGGACAGATGTATTTACATATTTCCTAGTCAACCTGCACCCCCCAATTAGTACAGACAAAAGCCTGAGAATGTGACCACTGTCAAAAGAGCACCTAGTTTTTTGGAAAAGGGC
>JAIXND010000388.1:0-11542 GCA_023646645.1 Varanus salvator macromaculatus | reverse complement strand
CAACCAGCCCAGCAGCACAGCGGTTTAAACCACTGCGCCACCTGCAGTCCCAATAAATAAATAAAGACTAAAGAAGTTCCTAATAGACTATTCATCCAGATCAAAATGGCTTTTTGCCTAAAAGACAAATGAAGAATAACCTGAGAACTATCTTGGATATCTTAGAATATTATGAGATACATACTGAAAAACCAATGGCTTTACTGTTCATGGATGCCCAAAAAGCCTTTGATAATGTTAATCGGCAATTTATGAAGTAACAGATGACTCAAATGGAGTTTGGTGAAAAATGTATGAATGTGATATCAAGCATTTATCAAAAACAGTCGGCCAGGATTCTAATTAATGGAGAACTTTCAAACCCTATAGAGATCAAAAAGGGCACAAGGATGTCCGCTGTCACCCCTGTTGTTTATTTTGATCTTAGAGGTATTGAATAGAAGTGTCAGGGATGACGAGGACATTAAAGGTACTAGAAATAGGGACAAAAGTTATAAATTGCAAGCATTCGCAGATGATTTGGTCTTCATAATGGAGGAACCCTTTGTAACAATGCCTAAACTTTTACAACGGATTGAAGAATATGGTGAGGTTACGGGAATGAAAATAAATAGAGAAAAAATGAAACTGTTAGTTAAAAACTTTACGCGAGACCAAAAAGAAAGACTCTAGGAACAAGTAGATTTGCAGATTGTTAAAAAGGTTAAATATTTGGGACTCTATCTTAAAGCCAAATGTACTACTTTGAAAGAAGATAATTATGATAAATTATTGAAGGATGTTAAAGGTGATTTGGAAAAATGGACCAATTTACAATTATCTTTGATGGGAAGAATAGTACTGGTTAAAATGAATATATTACCTAAACTTTTGTTTTTGTTCCAAATGATTCCTGTAAAAATTGATAAAAAATTCTTTGATGACCTAAACTTTCAAATTTCGAGATTTATCTGGAGAAAAAAGAAACCAAGGATTAAATTAAAAATGCTTCAGGAAGCTAAAAAGAATGGAGGTTTTGGTCTTCCTGAATGGATGTTGTATTATCAAGCATCTGTTTTAACTTGGCTAAAAGAATGGATAACTTTGTGAAATAAGAGAATCTTGTATCTTGAAGGTCATGACTTGCAGATGGGTTGGCATGCTTATATGTAGTACAAGAAAGCTAAGTCACATGGGTCTTTTCTGAGTCATTTTATTAGAAGATCATTAATGTCGGTGTGGGAAAAGCTAAAGTTAAAAATGTATAATAAACTACCAAGATGGCTTTCACCCATGGAAGCTTTTGTATATCCAAATGTATTGAACTTTGAAGGGATCATAAGATATGACAATATTTTGGATAAGGATGGTGGTCTGAAACTAGATCAAGAAATACAAGAACAGGGACTTAATATCTCCTGGTGGTATAAGGTGCAGGTGCAATTGAGATATGCTAAAGATCATAAAGCATGGGGGTTTTACAAAGACTTAACAATGTTTGATCAAGTGATCCTTAAAACAGATGAGAAAATGATTAAAAGATTATATGACTTTTTACTTGACAGGAAAATGGAAGGGGAACAGGTTAAGGAAACTATGATAACATGGGCACAAAACTTTGGATATAATGTTTAACTAGAAAAGTGGCAAAAACTATGGGAGAGAAATATTAAGGTAACATTAGCAACTTCATATAAAGAAAATTTATATAAAATGTTCTAGAGATGGTATTTGTTGCCAAGTCGATTACCTAAGATGTTTTCAAATATGTCAAATAGATGTTGGAAATGCAAACATAAAGTGGGTACTTTTTATCATATGTGGTGGACTTGTGATAATGCGAAAAAAGTATTGGATTAAAATACATAAATGGCTGGAGGAAATACTACAAAAACCCTTTGCTTTTAAACCTGAAGTTTTCTTGTTAGGCATCATACCAGAAGACATTAATAGACAGGAAATGTATTTGATGTTACACTTAATCACAGCAGCGAGGATTGCATTTGCTCAATGTTGGAAAAGTGAGGAGCTACCCACCGATGAATTGATTTTAAGAAAGATCTTGGGACTGCGCAGAAATGGATAGACTGACTTTATCATTGAAGGAGAAAGAAGACACTGACTTCTATCAAACTTGGGATTTTTTTTTATAATTGGCTGGAGAAATGGGACTTGGCGTAAATTTAGAGATGTTTTCAATTTATCATAAATTGATTTAAATATGACTATAGAATCTTAAAAAATATGTAGTAGGGGGTTGACCCAGTAAATCCAATGTATGTAATGATTGATGTTTTTAGTATTAATTTAAAAATTTTAATAAAATTTAAAAAAAAAATGAAAATAGGATGATTTTGAAAAGGCCTTCAGTGAGTAACTTTTTCTGCACAGCTCATCATTTCTGCCCATCCAAAACACATTCCAACCATCAAAACCATACCAGAACACCTGGTTTGTCTAACCCTAACCCTACTCTGGTGCACATCCCTAACCCTAACACAAAGGTCAAGTTCCACTGAAAATAAGGCAATTTTGAAAAAGCCTCCATTCAGTAGCTTTTTCTGCATAGCTCATCATTTCTGCCCATCCTAAACACATTCCAACCATCAAAATCATACCGGGACACATGGTTCTTCAAACCCTAACCCTACCCTGATGCACACCCCTAACCCTAATATTAGGCAAAAGTTTCACTGAAAATAGGGCGATTTTGAAGAAGCTGTATTTAAGCAACTTTTTCTGCACAGCTCATCATTTCTGTCCATCCTAAACACAATCCAACCATTAAAATCATACCAGGACACCTGGTTTTTCTAACCTGCACCCTACCATTGTGCACACCCCTAACTCTAATATAGGCATAAAATTCCATTGAAAATAGGGCAATTTTGAAGAAGCCATATTTAAGCAACTTGTTCTGCACAGCTCATCATTTCTGCCCATCCTAAACACATTGCCTAGATGCTTGTCTAGAAATGTTTCCAAAATTCTTCATTATTTTAATGTGTAGTTTTAATTTTGAAAACCATACTAAATCACCACAGTGATCACTCCACAACAGTTCATAGCAAATATATGAAAACTTACCAAGTTTATTCACACATCCATGTAACTGGGGTTATAACAACATTTGTAACATTGATGGGGTATTCAAGTTTTTCATGATCTGTACTGCATTTGGATCTGGAAGCAATGCCTTTCTATTGTTCCTCACCTTGAATCAAGGAGGCACAGAAAAAGAATTAGACTCCCCCAAATAAATGTTAATTCTGTAAAACAAAGTTTCTTGCCTATAACTGTTAACACTTCAAGTAAATTCTCTCTGCATTCACACACAGGATTGAGCCCATTCAAGGCTCACCTTGGAACAGTCTAGGGCTCTAAAAGAGAAGAAAATTTATTTCCTTCAACTATGCAAATTTTAGTTACTGCATTTGCTCAGGGGAATTTCTATCACTGCCTATCATTTCAAAAACACAAAGCAAGCAACCTACTTTTAGTTGTTACTTCTGTGCAGTCTCACATTTAGGACAAAAGTTAAGCAGGCTGTCCTAATTAAAAGCTAATAAAAATAATTAACTATGATCTCAAATAGTCTTTTACTATTTGGGCCTGGAATATGCAAGGCATTTAAAATTATGAAAACCCTTAACCAAAGTGCTAAACTAACCATCCTGCCATCACACAATAAAGCATTCAAAGACAAAATTAGCAGACTTAAGTGTTCCACTTGGTCAGATTATGTTACTCATAGCTTTCCATATTTGCCAATTCCACTGACTCAGACATTTTTTTAACACAGAGCCGAGTTTTGTTTATTAATGCAGTGTTTTTCAGCTGGACCAGTACATTTTCTTCTTAGGAGAAAGGAGGAACAGCGTGCATTAGGTGCCCCTCAATTAGCACCAGTATGCTCATAGCTTAGAAGAATCATTTCACCATATCATCACAAAGTGACAAACTTGAGACAATAATGAACTTGACAACAAATCAAGTTCACAAATCAAAAACAACCTAGGGTTCTTCTTCATCAGTTTTCCTGGTTAACACACCATGGCTTGTTAATGAAGCTGGGTTCAGACCCGTGTACACAGACCCAAACACAACAACCCTATTTCAAAAAAATCAACTCACACTCAAAATCCATAACCAGCTCTTTAGTCACCAATATGTGCTTAATGTCAGGAGACATTCAATCTGACTGAAAGTTCCAGGCAAAAAAAAGCAACTAATATTTGTCTACCTCTACACCTTTGGAACTAATAATGGACTAAAACTTTTTTACCTGACATGGCCATGTGCCTTCTGGTATTTTTAAATATTGCAGACTGACATAGTGTGAAACCTCTTATCTCCCACTGTGAGAGGAAAATCATTTTTTAACCTGGCTGCCAACCAGAAAAGCCTACATATATATAGGAAAAGAGTGAGGGAAAGTCAGAGTCCTTTTTTTTTTTCTTTAGTGCGTATTTACTAATTCTATAGATATTGCATTTTATTTTGAAGGTGCCAAGGTCTGTATCTATACAACTTGCTAGTGAGTTCTTAATGCTTCCAATTTAATGCGAAATTTCCCAATTAAGCCAAATCCACTAATCTTGAAATTTATTTTTCAATATTTACTGCTGTTCTTAATTTACACCAAGATGTGTCACGCATATGGCACAGCTACAAAGATACAAAGCTCCCTAAACTTGCTTAAGTACAGCACCCAATTTTTTCAAATTCTTTTAAACAAAGCTCAGTTCCCATTTCTCTGATCTTTGATTTCATATCTAAAGAAAGAACTGAAAAAACAAGGGCGGCAAGACCAATCCAGAAAGAACAACAATCTGAGGACAGATAGAGGTGTGACTAGATATTCCAGGAGTGATTTATAATCTTGACTCATAGACAATTTGGCAAGAACTACCATT
This sequence comes from Varanus salvator macromaculatus, assembly GCA_023646645.1. Lineage (NCBI taxonomy): Eukaryota > Metazoa > Chordata > Lepidosauria > Squamata > Varanidae > Varanus > Varanus salvator. The sequence goes on along the minus strand of JAIXND010000388.1, from coordinate 6,647 downwards.
TATGTGTGAGTGGAACATATATATCACATCAATATATCACACAGCTGTGTGTGTGCAGTGCATAAATGTATTTTTCTTCATGTTTCCATTGATGGTGAACACTTCTTACCATCTGTTGTGTTGCTATAAGTGAAGCAAGGGTACTGCGCCCTGGAGCTCCGGGAGCACAATAAAACACATGCAGTCTCCTCTCTTTGATAATCAATCCATCTGTGCCTTGCTGAACCTCCTCTGCCTGCTCTGCTGTTTCATACTCAATCATTGCAAAACCAGCAGGAGAGCGCTCTTCAACCTGAGCAAGCTGTAGGAATATTTTTTTTTATAACACAGAGAACAAAGGACATACTTTATGTTACTGTTTTGAAACACCACTATATTATTCCCCCATTCTATGTAACATCTACATGGAACCACTGGGGGAGGTTATCCAGAGATTCGGGCTGAGATGTCACCAGTATGCTGACAACACTCAGCTCTACCTCTCATCTAATCCAGGTGAGGCAGCGGCCATTCTGAATCAGTGTCTGGGCTTGGTAATGGATTGGATGAGGGCCAATAAACTGAGACCTAAGTTGGAGGTGCTGTTGATGTGGGAATCATCTCTCTACTTGGGTGACATTAAACTTGCCATGAATGAGGTTGCACTCCCCCTAAAGGACAAGGTTTGTAGTCTGGAGGTGCTACTGGACCCTGAACCATCTTCTATAAACTCAGGCTGATCTATCAACTATGACCCTACCGGGACAGGCAGAACTTTGCAACAGTGACCCATTCTCTGGTATCTTTTCCCTTCAATTATTGTAATGCACTCTATGTGGGGCTGTTTTTGAAGAAGGAAACTTCAACTGGTTCAAAATAGGGTGGCGAGGCTGCTGATGGGAACTGGTTGATAGGAACAAATTACACCAGTATGCCCATCTAGCAAGAAGAGAAAAAAAAGGGGGGGGGGGAGATGCAAAAAAATGTAGGTTCAAAGGAGTTGTCTGGTCCATTGCACCTTGTATTTAGTCTTTTGAGCAGGCTACTTGTCTTTTGTGAGTAGCTCTGTCTCCACGGCAGCCATTTTGCAGTGGTACCCAGGACTTTCTGAAATAGCTAATGTTCCCACTGTTGCCTAGCTTAGCCAGTATGTCTAACAAGAAGAAGAAGAACAATGAGACAGTATTTGCTTGAAATTTTAATAGACCTTATGTGTATTTTAGTTATTATCTTGAACTACTTTTCTTAAAAACTAGCATTGTTGTTTATCAATTTAGGTTAAGATGGTTTTAAATATTGCTGAACTGTGTTTCCTTTCAGGGAAATAAGTGGCACAAATGCTTCCATAAAACGTATGTTATTATGGTAGTTCAACTTATCAATTTGCCCTCCTGACTGAGAAAAGATGACCAAAAAAAAAAAAAGACTGAAGGACTCAACTCCTACTTTGGCTCAGACTTTTCCCAGAAACATGATCCCACCTTCCAGCAGAAATAAAGTAATAACTGAAGGGGCAGGACTAAAGCTTGAGATTATTAAACAAATGGTCAAGGAACATCTAATTTCTTTGAATGCATTCAAATATCCACAGTCTGATGAACTGGATCCTAGAGTAATAAAAGAACTGGCAGAAGAACTCTCATAACCATGAATATCTTTGAGAAATCATGAAGGATGGCTGAAGTGCCAGATGACTGGAGTATTCAACATTTTTATTAATGACTTGGATGAAATGGTTCAAAGAATGTTTATCAGGTCTGCAGATGACACCAAATTGGGTGGAATAGTTATTACCCTGGAAGACAGTACCAAAATCCAAAGTGATTCTGATAGGCTGGAGCACTTCAACAGGGACAAATGCCATGTTTGGCACCTAGAAAAGGGGAACCAAATGCACAGTTACAAGAGGGGAGACACTTGGCTCAACAATACAACAATTGAGAATAATTGGAATTGTTGTAGATCACAAGTTAAATATGAGTCAACAATGTGTTTTTGCTGCAAAAATGGCAAATGCTATATTGGGCTGCACTAATAGAAGGATAACTTCCAAAACATGTGAGATATCAGTTCCCCTCTATTCAGTATAGTTAGGCCTCATCTTGAGTAGTGTCCAATTCTGGGCACCACACTTAAAGAAATTCAGAGGAGGGCAATAAAGATGATCTGAGGACTGGAAACAAAGCCCTATGAGGAGAGATTGCAAGCAGAGGGTATGTTTAGCCTGGAAAAGAGGAGACGGGGTAGACATGATAGCACTTATCAAATACTTGAAAGACTGTCACATAGAGGAAAGCTATCTGTCATCCCAGCATGCAGGAAAAGCTTCCTGTTAGAACAGTACCGCAAGAGAACCATCTACCTAGGGAGGTCATAGGCTCTCCCACACTGGAGGCTTTCAAGGGGCAGTCAGGCAGCCAAATGTCAGGGATGTTTTAACTTGGAGTTCCGCACATTAAACTTGATGGCCTTATAGGCTCCTTCTGATCATTCTAGGATTATATTTTTTTTTAGAAAACCCAGAATCTTTCAGTAGATATTATGCGCTTCATGAGGATAGCCATATTAGACTTTCAAAGTAAAAATAAAGTCTTGCAGCACCTTCAACTCTAGAAGATTTATTGTCACATAAGCACTCATGAACAAAAGCCCATTTTATCAGATGTATGAAGTGTTATCTTCAGATGACCAGTTGTCTGTGCCAGTAATTATTTCTAGACTTTGGATTTTACAGCTATAATACATTGTGCAAATGTACCGTATTGAAGAAGCTTAGTATAGTTTCCTATACACCTGATCCATACCAAAACAAAAACAAAAAAACCCCAGAGACACTAGATTTGTAAGTAAAGATTTAAAAATCTTCATAAGACTGCTTTATGAAACAGAAATTCTGTAAACATTGGGGATAAGTACACTCAAGGAAGTCTTCAAGAGGGCCTTTTACATAATTTCCAGGTGACTGACACAGACCAAACATAGTCAAGCCTAATAAAAATTTTACACTACTACTGGATTTGTCACAAAGTAGTAGTATACTCACTAGTTTCAACATTACTCATTAGTTTCAACATATTAAGCTGCAAATCAAACAATGAAAAATACATCTAAACTATCAAGTCTGCAAAGACAAAAAACTGACTTTCAAAGACATACATTTCTACATACCTGGTAGAACACAGGTTTATGGTTAGTTGAGAAAGTTTGCATCAGATCCTCTGCATCAATACGGTCTGTGGGGAGGTTTTCCACACAAAGGCACTTTGAATGTATGAGTTCTGGAGTTAATAGGTTAACATCCATCCACTGAGCCAAGAGGATATTACCACCTAACTGTTTCCCTAGAAGGTCCAATCTAGCCTTAGCTGCTGAATCCTTTTTCATGTATTCCACAAAACCATAGCACTTTGAATAACCAGTGCTTTCACTATAAATCAGAAAGTGTCTCTCAACATTGCCATATGGCTGCACCAAGTGTTTAAACTCTTGTAATGTACAGGATGTGGGCAAATTGGTAATGCAGAGCAGGGCATCAGTTGGCTGAAGCTGTACTGATAGATCTTTTCCCCGAAGTGAGTGTTGGTGAAACAGCCGTATCACATTCTGAGCTTGTTCCCCATTCAATAGAGTAACAAAAGCTGAAAGACAATAAAATGAACCAGATATTTACATACTGGAGATGTCTGCATAGTATGACAGCTCATTGTGGTACGACAGCTCATTGTGTCATGTGCAAACCCGACAAGCATGGGTCACATGAAAGTCAAACAACCCTCACAGAACCCTAAAACAGACTATGAATTATGCCTTCTCATATATATGCAGGAACAAGAGATGGCAGAATGTATAAATCTGATATGCTACTGCTTATATTCCCCAAAACCCCTGGAAGCAAAAATGAGGACAGAAGCAAAGGAAGACCAAATATGAGATGATCATCCCCATAAAGAAAGCAGAGCCTTGAGTTTAGAAAAGCTGAGCAGCGATGACAAGGAGAGGCCATTTTAGTGGTAATATTCAGGACATTAATTCATAGAGTCACAGTAAGTCAGAGATAACTTGACAGCATGTCAAAAATATTTTTTTTACTGGTTCAAAGTGAACACATAAAGTTCATTATGACAGCTTCTTGTCTCATCAGGAAGTGGAAGCTCCACTTTCACAAGCTCCCTCCACTGGATTTCCTGTGATTCTTCCTTCACACTGGAATCCCGCATCCAAAAATCCCAAGTCTTTCATGATACCCCACTGTCCCTCCTGGTGAGGAAGGGTGGTACATGGACATGTTCCTTTCATGAATGTTTCATTGCATATCATTCAAAGTGCCAGCATACTAAATCAATTAAAACAGTTCATTCAATAAAAAGTTCCCAGTTTCATAAAATGAACATATGGCCATGATACAAGCAATGGTAATGCTAATAAAATGACATTTTATTCAAAGTCTTCAATCCCCAAAGACAAATTTTAAACATTATTAGCAGTGCAATTAACAGCTTAAAAATAAAATCTAAAGTAGCAGAGTATGTACTTATTCATTTCCATAAATCATCCTTTTTTTCCCCTGCAGCACTTTAGCAGAAGATGCTGTGATGTGGCTAGGTGACTGGGCACCTAACACATAGTAACCTTTTAAAGACATTGCTGACATATCAAATTTCAATAGAGCCTTTTCCTGAAATTCAATTCCAAGAAGCTCTGGTTGCAAGATTACTGTTTAAAACAGAAAACATCTTTTATTATAGATTGCCAATTAATCATCTCTTTCTACTGAACACCAAAAGCTAAGCAGAAGAGAAATTGAATGGTAAAATGATACCACTGGAAATCATAAATGTTAACATTTTCTTTCAAACCTGAACAATCAGAGGTCATTCAATCCTTATGTCTAAGAGGTTTACTAACTAAATTATAAACCTAACAGTCTTTATTAAGCAGATTTAACTCCACTACAGTGGTGAACATCTTATGCCAGATAACCATAAGGTTTTGTCAAACCCTCACAATATTGGATGAAAAGAAAGATGTAAAATACCTCAAACACTGCAGGTTTGGACAATACTCCATAATCTGCTGTGGGATATTTAACCCACGATGAGCCATGTACCCTGCGGTCAGCTTTCATATGCAACCTCACTCAGGGGTTCTAGCACCACTGTATAATTAAGGCTGAACTGACTAGAAAGGCTTTCTTTACAATAACATTTGCAATTTGTAATTTGTTTTCTACCCCAGTAATTTCCTTAAACAGTGAAATTCCATTGACCTGTTACTGCAAAGTAAGATCAACCAAGATGTGTGATAATGCCTTAGTGCATATTTCATAAAGGAAATAAAATGCTCATCAGCGAGATTTAAATGAATCACAATAGTATGATGCTTACTGACTCCTCTCATTTAGATGGAATAATGAAACTATTTACCTAGAAGCTTGGTAAGCTTCTAGGTAACTCTCTGTTGTATCCTAAGTTACTGTTCTACAGAGGTGGGTTTGGAGTGAATAACCATAATGTAAGTAATAAAAATAAACACTATGTTCACACATGCAAATTAAAAAATAGGTAGTTCCTCAGACTAACCTGTTCATGAAGTCCATCCCATATTATGTTTTAGGAATCTCTAGTTACTTTAATTGCGCTAAATATATTAACTGTGAAATCCTATACAGGTCCACTCAGAAAGAAGCCCTGTTAATTTGAATGGGGCTTACTCCCAGGTAATTGAATAAAAGATTGCACGCAAAGATCTTCAAAGGTAGTTCAGAGGTAGTTTAACCCATAAATTGGCAGGGTGCACTGGACTGATGCATGCTTGCCACTTTATATCAGCTTTCTTAAGCAACTAATTGGAACATCCTATGCCTGGATCATATGATGAGACACGAAAACTTGGCACTCTGGATTAATGAGGAGCACACAGAGTTGTGCCCCAGCAAGAATGCATGGCTATAAAAATTTGGATTGCTTGTCCCTCAACAACCTTACATTCTGAGTGAACATTCTATATCAAACAGCCCAGGAATTTTTTTTTAATCAACACATTTTAAAATACAACACATTATTTTACCTGTAGCTGATATTGCTTTGAAGGAAGTTTAAAATAAGCTACCACTGGTGCAGAAAACTATGTACAAAGAAGTTGTTTGATGTGTTGGAGCTCAGACCCCACCTCTGGCTAATGTCAAGTCGCCTCTCATTTGGGCATGTTACTTGTTCTTTCTCATGACCTTATGGCAACCATTTGTGATAGTGCCCAGGGGTTTCTCAAATTGCCAAATGTGGCCATGGCCCCAAAAGGTTGTCTACTCTTGATACAAGACTTTGTGACTTTCCTCATTTCAAAAACTGGAAAATCCTTTGTTGTCTAAAACTCGATACCTATAAGCATATTTAACATTTAGTGTCTCATTGTTTGATAACTCTGCACTGAATATATGGCAAATACCTAGGGTTATTTATGAAATGACATCAAGTGATAAGGTAAAGGTAAAGGTTTCCCCTTGACATTAAGTCCAGTCATGCCTGACTCTAGGGGGCGGTGCTCATCTCCGTTTCCTAGCTGAGGGAGCCAACATTTGCCCGCAGACAGTCTCCATGGTCATGCGGCCGGCATGACTAAACTCCAAAGTGCACGGAACGTTGTTATCTGCCCACCGAAGTGGTACCTTT
>JAIXND010000387.1:0-15978 GCA_023646645.1 Varanus salvator macromaculatus | reverse complement strand
TCCAGCATTATGTGGACTGAGAACTACCAGAAGTACAGGCAGGATTTTGAAGTGGCAGAGGAACTAGAGATCAAATTGCCAACATATGCTGGATTATGGAGAAAACTTCTGCTTCACTGACTACGCTAAAGCCTTTGATTGTGTGGATCACAACAAATTGTGGCAAGTTCTTAAAGAGATGGGAGTTCCACACCATCTTATTTGTCTTTTGAGAAATCTGTATGCGGGTCAAGAAGAACTGGACATGGAACTACTGATTGGTTCAAAATTGGGAAAGGAGTACGGCAAGGCTGTATATTTAATGTATATGCAGAGCACATCATATGAAAGGTTGGGCTAGATGAATCACAAGTTGGAATTAAGATTGCTGGGAGAAATATCAACAACCTTAGATATGCAGATGATACCACTCTAATGGCAGAAAGTGAAGAGGAACTAAAGAGCCTCTTGATGCAGGTGAAAGAGGAGAGTGCAAAAGTTGGCTTGAAACTCAACATTCAGAAAACTAAGATCATGGCATCTGGTCCTATCACTTTCTGGCAAATAGATGGGGAAGAAATTGAAGTAGTGACAGATTTTATTTTCCTGGGCTCCAAGATCACTGCAGACGGTGACAGCAGCCAAGAAATTAAGACACTTGCTCCTTGGGAGGAAAGCTATGGCAAATCTAGACAGAATACTAAAAAGCAGAGACATCACCCTGCTGACAAAAGTGCGTATAGTCAAGGCTATGGTTTTCCCAGTTGCAATGTATGGCTGTGAAAGTTGAGTGGAGTGGGGAGTAACTCTGCCCAAATCTCTATATCAGGTATGGCTGGATCATTACATCGCTATGTGCAGAATGACCCAAGGGAGAGGTTGCTTGTTTCCTCTCTTCATACACTGCTGCACTGGCCTTGCTCTTTCCAACGAAGAAAGCTCACCAAGGGTCAACTTACGAGAAACTAAGTGGGGTCCATAATTGGATGTCACTCTCTTTTGATTTTCTTTTTCTTTTAAACAAAAAGTGACAAGGTTTTTCTGGCATGGAGGTGAAGAGGTGGTGCCTCTTAATTATGTATTGGGCAGCTGTTAAAGACATGGGAGCAGAGACCGAAAAAGTGGCAATCCTATTTTTTAAACCATTATGTTAGATAAATCTGTAGTATCTCCATGGTTCGGTATTGTATCGATGTGCCCTCCTGTGGCAAAACCAAAAATTGTAGGTACTTTCCAGGCACTGCTAAACGTTAGAAAAATCTGTATGCATGTTTGACAGAACACTGCTCTAGGTGTATCCTCAGAAATAAGTCCCATGTGGGAGAAAGTTCAAAGTGTGCATAGGACTGCAGCCTAAATTCTTTTCTGCAATGCTCCCTACAATCCATTGGTTTCCAGCTGGGTGAAGCCTTATGTAAGGTGGGTTGTATCAATATTAAGTACAACCACTTTGAAGAGGGAAGAACAATGAACAAAGAAGAAACAATGATAAAGACTGATCTATACAGGAAGAGCAAGGGAAAAATATAGCATAATGCTATATAAAGGATGCAAGCAGGGACTAAATGTGTCCTCTACATGGAAACATTAACAACCACTTTTCCAGTCATTGCTTCATGTTACCTTTGTTCTGGTTCAGAATATATCTCCTCTTCTATACCCAGTCCTGCAAGCCTCCATTTGGTCCTGAACCTGGCTAGATTACTAGCCCTTACATTTCCCACACTACAGAGTCACAGTGCTCTTGCATCACACCCAAGGTAAAATTCAGGCAAATAGGTAGACACTGTTCATTAAACGGGGAAATCATGGCATGTTTATTCAAGGCTTTTAAATCCAAAACAGGAAATAGATCTTTCTTTCAAAGTGCCATGAAGACTTCCCATTTCCCTGGAAGAAAATGTGAAAAATAGCTCAGATCAGATATAGCATTGTTGGCTTTTAATTTATACTGTCCCTGCATCTGTGCCTTTATGTTAAAGACTTGAATTGTGCAGTCTGATGCATCAGAAGGTGTATTTTTCCCATCACTATCTCTGTGACCATGCCAGGAAAATTTTGTTGCTCAGTTTCTGCACACAGGCTTCCTTTCTCTTAAAGTAAAGGCATAGAAGGAGGTACAATAAAAAAGAGCTCAAAATGGCAAAAGCTGTGGGAAAGAAATATTAAAGTAACATTAGCAACCTCATACAAGGAAAACCTGTATAAAATGTTTTATAGATGGTATCTATCACCAAATAGGTTAGCTGAGATGTTTCCAAATATGTCGAATGGATGTTGGAAATGTAAACACAAACCGGGTACTTTTTATCATATGTGGTGGACCTGTGATAAGGCAAAAAAGTATTGGATTAAAATACACAAATGGCTTGAGGAAATGTTACAAAAACCTCTAACATTTAAACCTGAAGTTTTCTTATTAGGCATTGTACCTGATGATGTTGGTAAACTAGCAATGTATTTGATTCTACATGTAACTACTGCGGCGAGGATTGCATTTGCCCAACATTGGAAGAGTGAAGAGCCATCTACCGACGAACTGATTCTAAAAAGGATCTTGGACTGTGCAGAAATGGACAGATTGACTTTGTCTCTGAAGGAGAAAGAAGATACGGACTTCTATGAAACCTGGGACTCTTTTTATTATTGGCTAGAGAAACAGGACTATGCATAGAGTTAAATATGTTTATAGTTTAACATAAAAATAAAAAAATGTGGGGGGCTGACCCAGTAGGTCTGATGTTTTTGATGATTGATGACTTTTTAGTTCCTTTTTTGTTAGGTTTATTAAGAATAAAACTTATTCAAAAGAAAGAGAAAAAATAAAAAATTGCTCAAAGGCAGCCATTGACACATTTCAGCTGTGGAAGTTGCTAAATGCACAGGAGCAAACCATTAAAAGGTGTAATAATGATACAGCAACCCTGTACAATGAGAGCCAAGTAGCAAAACATCAAGGGGAAAGAGCACAGCAAGCGACTAAAAGGGGCTAAATTCTATCTACCTTGGTTCAGAAATCTTTGGGTACAAAAATACTTCCCCTGAAACTCTTGCTTTAATGCAGAGGCAAGCCGTGCAGAAGGTAAATTAGTGCCTACGTTAGTTATTGGCAGTAGATTGGCAAGGATTTATGGCTCCTGATTGTTTAGCAATAGCAACAACAAAGTAACTCCTCACCACCAACCTAAATAAATGAAATAAAGAAAGCTTGGGGTAGGCAAGAGTAGATTTATGTGTGGAAGGACTGTGAATCCTTTTTGGTTGGCATTCAGACCAAATTCCTGGACTCAGCATTCTTTAATTCTAAGTGTATGTATTGTGCACCAGGCTCTGGTTGGTGGATTTCAGGGTTTCCGTAAAAAACAGCATAGTTCCCATAAGCCTGAAGTCTGCTCGCCCCTGGTTTAAGGTTCTGCTGCTTGCAAACTCCAGGGGGCCAGCAACTCTCCCTCTGGGTGAAGTCTCCCATGGCGGTTCCAGCAGCAGCCTTCAAAGCATTCACCAGAACGACCTCTGTAGACCACACACCGTCAATGTACAGTAGCCAGGCACAGCTGGGAACACATCTGTTCTCCCTTTGCCTTATGCAAACACACATGGCCACGTGCAGCCCTTGCCTCTAACCTTATAGAAGGCTTCAGCTGGAAGGAAATCAGTGCACTGTGTAGAAGCCCAACCCACTGCCTTAAGACAGGATATCCTATATCTCAAGCGTCACTGGCAGATGCCTGTCCAATTCCTCACCCCCACTCTGAACCCTCCAGGAAAGAGAGGCATTCTGTGACCTTCCTAAGCGGGTTTCATTGCAGAAATCTGAGATGTACACTTAGGATCTGTATGTTTTCCAAAGACTTATCCTCTGTATCTGCTGGGACTGAACTGAAACACACTCTCGCAACTTTTCTTTCCTGTAAGGGAATTTGTTAAAATAAGACTTATTTCAGGGACATGGATGAAAAAAGTCACTATCTTTTAAAGCATCTGTGATGGTGGAAAGAAGGCAGCCCATCTGCAGCACAGCAAATCCATCTCTCTGGGCAAACAAGTTGGGGGAGGGGGTGGGATTGCAGTTTTATAGTGACAGGCAATTTGGGGGATGAGGCAGCAGCTGCTTTTTGCAGAAAACTTCATGTGTTCTTTTGCAATATATGCAAAAGACTGAAGACTATCATTTAGGGTTGCACCAGATTTAACCTTCTGCATTTTACCTCTTCTTACTTGATTTTTGATACATTAGGCAAATCGCTCATTTTTGAACACTGTCACATTTCCCCTCCCTATCAAATACAGCTCACCCTGAAGGAGAGGCTGTGGTGAAACGGCAGAATGCCTGCTTTGCATGCAGAAGGCCCAGGTCCAGTCCCTGGCAGCACAAGGAGGGCTGGAAAAACCCCTGCCTGAAACCTTTGACAGCCACTGCCAGTCAGTGTTGATAATACTGGGTTAGATGGACCAAGGACCTGACTGCATAGATAGGGCAGCTTCTGTGTTCCTAATTCCTATGGAGTACTCATAGTGAGTTTTGTGGTAAACCCTGCACTGTGTGCAAAGGCTGGAGGATCATCTTCTCCAGCATGAGCCTGTTTGTACATTGAAAACCATTTTGGAAGGCCATCTTCCAGGTGCCTCCACCATTTGAAATAAGGTGAGTGATGGTGGGGGCAGGTGAGGCTTTCTTGGTGGTGGTACCCTCCTTGTGGAAGCCTCTCCCCATGGAGGCTTGCCTGACAATTACTGTTATATCTTTCAGCTCCAAGCAAATACTTTTTTTTCTTTCTCTTGCCACTTTTTTTTTGTACTATGCTGCTTTATGTTGGTTCCAGTGGTGGTTCTTTCAATGTATTGCTGATTAATTATGAATTTGTATTCTTTATTTGTAAACAAACCTGGAGACATTTATATATAAGTTATTTAAATAACTAAATCATAAAGAGCTGATTGAGTGCTATGAGGGAGCTTTTCCTAATGTTTACCTTTAATCTACCTGCCTGTACTTTACCTTTTCTTTCTCCTTGCTGTTCCACCTTTTTTAAAAACAGCTTTGAATTCTCCTATGCCTTTCCCCCTCCCCTTATTTCATTTCAAGCCTTCACATGCCATGACAATCAAAACAAGGACTTTAAAATGACCTTTTAAAAAAATCATAGCACTTCAATTGTACAATTTCCTCCTTTGGGATGGGGGATGTATACTTGTGGCAGCTTATGCTTTAATTGTTTTTAAATGGCTACTTGTGTTACTTTCAATGATTTTTTTTATCAGCTGGTTGTTTTATGTGAATTTATAAACCTTTTTTGAAGAGAGGCCTGCTATCAATAGAGCAAAGGATAGATGAATAAGCAAATGTTTTCTGCAGGGCAAACTCACCCAGTTTATTTGGCCTTTCCTCATAAATGTGATTGCCAGGCCACAACCCTGAGATCCTGCCCATGCGTTTACAAATTTGGGGGCAGCAGAAAGGCGTAGGGCTGCATCGCTGAAAGAAATGCATTCAGAATACAGTTCCATAAAAGGCACAGTCAGAATTAACTGTGTCCATGAAGAAATATTCGTCTGTTTGCACAGGAAGACGGGTCGCATCTCTTTCAGAAACAAATCCACAAGTCTCACTGCTACCTACAATGCCAGGAGAATGGACTCTCGCTTTGCCATTTCCCACTAATGTATAATTTAGTTATGGGATGCATCACTACAAGATGTAGTTACAGGTAGCACTGTTGAAAACGAGAATAACAGGCCACCGCCAGAAGAGACATTTGCTGTGCAGTTGACCTGCTTTTTTAACGTCGTTTTACAAGTGAAGGGTCTAGACACTATTGCCTTGCATGTGTAGCCCTTCTTTCATACCATCTCTTCCACCTTTCCCTTCCTCCTTTTTTACCAGAAAAAATCCATTAAAGAAGACAAGATAGAATAGCTGCACAGTTGCTTTGGACTGTTAGCCCTAGGAATCCTCCTATGGTTCATTTTGCGGGGCAATGGTTACATTCTCTCTTACTGTGAATTCAGACAACCTCTATGTGCTAGGTTCAATGTTTGCATCATCTGCCACAGAGATCAAAGATCAAACAAAGAATGGAAGCTTGTGCAAGTGATGTTTTTCAGGGCATATGTGCACAAATTTCATAAGCAGTTCAAAAGATGTGCAAAAATTCCAGTCTATCTTTGAGACAGAAGTCTGAGAAAAGCCCTGTCTGAGCCTGCTTCTGATCATCAGATTGCAAGCAGGCAGGAAATGGGTTGAGCATAAATGACTGGATTTCCTTTCTGTGAGTGCGAATCCTCATACTTCAGACAAAATAAAAAAGGAAGCACTGAAGGTGTTCTTGTAGTCTGATCACTCATTCTGCCCCATATGGGACATTTCTAAGCCCATGGAGCTGCACAGAGACCCAGGAACTCCAAATCCTAATGCTGATCTGAAAATTAACCTTAATTTTAACACCCAGGTATAATCCTGATGCATTCAGACATCATATACCAAGAGCACTCATGGCGTTCTTATTGACCATAAGTTTAGGCTTAGTCCTAGCTATAAAATCCAGTCATACTTCATATATATTTGGGCAGCATACGCAAAGCCAATGAACTGCTCACTCTCTTTGTTCAATTTAGGATATTTCCAGGCTAATGGAGCTGCACAGGGATTCAGGTTCACCAAAACTGCCCATAATCTGTGGTTTAATGCCAATAAAAACACCCAAAAACACGCACATACATTCGGACATCAGGAAAAGAGGAAGCATTCACTATGTTTTTATTGATCACTCATTGGTTTTCCCAATCTACCATTGCTCCAAGCAATATTGCTACACAGGGAAGCTGGTTTTTCTAACAACTCTAACTCACCCTAAACCCAACAGCCAAGTATAAACTACACAGATTCAGACAGCTTGTACAAAAGTGAGCATTCTAGGTGTTTTTGTTGATTGCTTAGTATATTTGGCGAATCTAGGACATTTTCACATATCTGAACCTGAAGATAGACACAGGTATCCCTAACCCTAACTCTATTCCCAACACTAACCTGGGCTTTAAATCCAAACCATAATCCCTAACCCTATCTTTAATACTAGCCCTAACCAAATCCTAGACACAATCCCTACATTTTTCCAGAGAATAGCCACAGAAAGAAGCATTTGGGGGGGGGGGATTTATATATTTTAAACTGCAGATAGCTGGAGGTTTTCCTAACCCTGACCTTAACACAGGCCCTAACGCTTACCCTATCCCTTACCTATCCCTAACCTGAGGCTTGAAACTAAGAGTAACACCAAGCCATAATTCATCCACTTTTTAGACAATAGACACAAAAAAAAGCATTCATGATGTTTTTGTGGCTTGTTCACTATTTTTGCCCAATGTTTTTGCCCAATCTTTCCAGGATGGTGTAGGGCACAAGGTTCACTTAATGGTACACCTAACTTGATGCCCAATTCAAGCCCTCCAGCTAGATATCCCATGGAGTCCAAGAATATGCACAAAAACAAGGATTTGGGCAGTGGGAGATGGGAGTATGGCTCACTACTTAGCATATTTGTCCAATTTAGGACGTTTCCTTTTATCTGCAGCTATAGACAGAGGTTTTCATAATTCCAAACCTAGCCCTAATGATTTACCCTAACCCTGAACCATAACCTTAATCCTAACAAAAGGCTGAATCCTAACTTTAGTACAACCAAAATCCTTACACAGTTAGAACATATCAATAACAGGAAGCACTTGGAGTGTTTTTATCATCTGCTCCCTATTTTTAGCATTTTATGATTTTTTTTTTCCAGACTAGTGCAGGTGAAGAAGAACCAAACTTTTCCTAACCGGAATCCCAACTAAAGGTACTGTCTCTAGACATTCAGACAATATGAACAAAAGCAAACTATGTTTTTTTGTTGACTACTTAGTTTATTTACCCAATTTGAAACATTGGATCTAAAGCTACAGATACATGGAAGTGTTACTAATCCTAGCCCTAAGTGTAACCCAAAACCTAATCCTGACCCAAACCTGAGACTTGACCCCAGAGTTGCAACAATCACATTCTAAACATGTTGTAAGCCTCTAGACCTTTGTGGGGTCCCCAGTTTTGTTAACCCCAACCCTGGCCTGGGCTTTCACTCTAACCATAATAGGGGAATGAAATACCATCCTTCAAAGCACATTTTAAAAAACAGCTTTATGAGGTTCTTTTTCCTGTCCATTCATTCTTTCTCCTAATCTAAACATGTTCTGAGCCTTTAGATCTGTGAAGGGCCCTTGGTTCTTCTAACCTTAACCTGTACCATGACTTTAACCCTAATGTGGAGCTGAAATACCCATGCTTCAAGGCAAATTTCCAAAAATCCCAGCTTTGCAGCAAGTTTTCTTGAAAGCTACTCTTTCTGCTCATTATGAACTTGCTCTAAGCCTCTACACTTGCAAGGGGATCTGTGTATTCAACTTCAACCTTAACCTGGACTTTCATTCTAATTCTAGTATGTGGCTGAAATATGCATATGGATATTGATGGATTTTGAAAAAAGCCAGTTTTCAGGTTGTTTCTCTTCTACCCAAACTAAACTAATTCCAAGCTGCTAGATCTTCATAAGGACCCCGGATTTTTTATAACCATACCCTGGCCCTTTGAGCTTGCAATATGCATGCCTCAGATGGATTTTGAAAAGATCAAGTTTAGGCCTTTTTTCTTCCAAGAACATAATTCTGCCCAATCTAAAAGTTTTCCAACCCTGTAGACCTGAGAGGGAACTTGCTTTTTTTGAACCCCAACACAAACTGGGAGCTTATCAGAAACCCCAACCTGGGGCAGCATGTCCTTGTGCATTTCCTAAAAGCCAGGTTTAGTGGGATTTTCCTTGACAGTTGTCTCTGAAGTCTCCAGACCTTTGTGGGGACCCCAATTTCTTGAACCTTAAACCTGGACATTGACCCTAACCTGTTGTGCATGCGCATTCTGGCAGGATTCTCAGGCGCTTATGAGAAGCTGACCATTTTGGTGGGACTGACAGTTCAGTCTCTGAGAATGAGCTGTATGAAGGGGAGTGGGCTGATCCCAGCAGAACTGACAGCTCGGGCTCTGATAACGAGATGGTTAATGAAACGAATGCAGCTCCAGCTGCAGTCCAAGGCTCTGTGTACCTGCCTGTGCCTGCTGGGGACGAGGTTAGTTCAAGGGCAGCCGAGGGGCCTAGTCAACCCACGTGTGGGAATAAAGAAGAGCAACAACATCCTGAGGGGGAGGGATTTAGAGATGGGGAGTCTCTCGGATGGAGAACTCCAGCCTCCTGAGGAGGTGGACCCCATAGTCCATCATCACAGCCACACGGTGGGCTAATTGGGATCTCAGAGGGAGGAATGCAGGCATGTCCATTTCCACAGTGCTCTTCCCTCCCAAGACAGGCAAAGAAGGCATCATAAGCAAAGCTTCGGGTGAAGGGGGGCAGAGAGGGTTCAACATTTCTCTGTGTATGCGCAGATACTTATATTGAAAATAAAGATGTTTAGCAAGAAGTGCTAGCGAGTCTGTTACTGCAGGGAGGGAGTACTCAGCTCACTACATAAGCCTAATTTGGGGTTGAAATATGCATACCTCAAGATGGATCTGAAAAAGCTGGGTTTGGACTTCTTGTTTCTTTCCGGGATCATTGTTTCTGCTCTAAGAATATTCCATCCTTATAGACTGACAAGGGAACTCATTTTTGAACCTCAACCCTAACTGGGAGCTAATCTGAAACCCAAAATGGGGGCTGCAATACCCATGCCTCAGTGCAGATTTCCAAAACAGCCAGATTCAGCAGGATTTTTCTTGATAGCTCTTTTTTTTCCCTGCCACTAAATCTTCGCAGGGACCCTACTTTTCCAAACTGAACCCTAACCCAGAAATTAACCCTAAACTTAATTTGGGCCTGAGTTGTGAAATTAACCCTAAGCTTAATTTGGGCCTGATCCACCTGAATCCTCAAGGTGGATTTTCAAAACATCACATTTCTTCACAGTTCATGCTTTCTACCCACTCAAAACTTGTTCTGTGCATCTAGCACTTCCTGGAGACCCTGGATATTCAAACCCTTACCTGGACCTTATCCCAAAGGCCACCCTAAAATAAACATGCTTCAATGCAGATTTTCAAAATGGACAGTTTTAGCAGAATTTCTCTCAACAGTGCTCTCTTTCTGCCTGCTGCAAGCCTCCAACCCTTCATGGGGAAACCAGTTCTTTGGACCCTAACCCTAACCTGGACTTTAGCCATAAACCTAATCTGGAGCTCAGCTGCCCATACCTGAGGCCATATTTTCAAAATACCAGGTTTCCAGTGGTTTTTCTTCGAAGATCATAGATTCTGCCTAATATAAACCCAGTCAAAGACTCTTGACCTTTATGAGCACCCTAGTTTTTAAAGCCCTAATCCAAACTTGGAAATTAACCTTAAATATAACTTGGAACTCAGATCCCCATACCTCAAGTAGGATTTTCAAAATGTTACATTTCATGGGATTTTTCTCCAGAGCTCATGCTTCTGATTAATTCTTAACCTTTTCCACACATCTAGACCTTCATGGGCACCCTGGTTTTTCAAACCCTAACCCTATCCTGGACTTCAGCCCTCTCTCTAATTTGGAACTGGGATGCCCATAAGTCAAAATGTTTCTTCAAAATGCCACATTTCATGTGATATTACTTCACAAGTTGCCCTTCCTTCCCACACTACACTCGTTTGAAGTTCCTAAACCTTTTCAGGGAACTTCATTATTCAAACTCTAACTCTACCCTGGACATTAACCCAAATCCTAATTTGGGACTGAAATGCTCTTGACTCAAAGTAGATGTTCAAAACGCTGCATTTTGGTGACTTTCTTCACAGCTCATGCTTTCTGGCCACTCTAAAATCATTCTAAGCATGTAGACTCTTGCGGGGATCCTAGTTTTTCAAAACCTCACCCTTCTCTGAACATTAACCCTAACCCTAATTGAAATGTGCATACCTCAAGCTGGATTTTCAAAATACCATTATTTCCAGTTATGTTTTCCCCACAGCTTATACTCTCTTCCCTCTCCAGTCTCATTCCAAGCCTCTAGACCTTCATGAGGACCTTAGTTTTTCAAACCCAAACCCTAATTTGGGACTCAGATGCCTACACCTCAGGGGGATTCTCAAAGTGCCACTTTTCATGTTATTTTTCTGCATATTTCATACTTTCTGCCCATTCTAAATGCATTACAAGCATCTAGACCTTCATGGAGACACTAGTTTTACAACCCTAGTCCTAATGCAGAAATCAACCCTATCACTAATTTTTGGAATCAGATGCTCCTCCCTCAAAGTCAATTTTCAAAATGCCACATTTCTTGTGATTTTTCTTCTCAGCTCATGCATTCTGCCCACTCATTCCAAGCTCATTCCAAGCCTCTAAGACCTTTTGGGGGACCCTCATTTTGGGAACCTATCCCTAACTCAGTAACCCAAACCCTAATTCGGGAATCAGTGGCCATACCTCAAGGGAGGTTTTCAAAATGCTAAATTTTGTGTGATCTGTGGTCTGTACCCACTCATACCATTTGAAGCTTTTAGCCCTTCATGGGGAGCCTCATTTTCCAAACCTGAACCATATCCTGGACATTAACCCTAAACCTAGTATGGGACTAAGAAGCCCATACTTCAAGGTTGATTTTGAAAATATCACATTTCAGGAGATTTTTCTGCACAGCTCATGGGCATCTTTGATGTAAAATCATGGAATAGCAGAGTTGGAAGGGGCGAGAAGGTCAGCGGGTTCAACCCTCTGCTATTGTAGGACACTAAGTTGCACCGTCCCATACGTGTTCCTTTTTCCATCTGAAACTATTGGTTAGTACTCCATTTACTAAAATCTTTGCTTTTTTGGTAAGAATTGTTTGTATCCAGTTCATGAATCTTGGACTACAATGTAAGTATTTAAAAGAACGGATCAAAGAACATTATCAAATGCCTTTTCAGCATCTAAAAAAATTAATGTCATTTTCTTCTTTTTCTTAACAAATTCATTAATCATAAAACAAACATTATCTTTCATAAGTCTCTTTGGTACAAAACAGTTCTGCTCTGCATGAATTTGCTTTGCTATACATTTACAAGTTATTGATATAAAGGGTTTGTAATCTACATTTAATAACGAAATAGGTCTACAGGAGAGTGGCATAGTAGGATCATTGCCTTCATTGTGTATCCGTGTTATGTCCTCTTCTTGTCAAGATGGAGGCAGTGATTTCTCTTTGTTAATTTCATTCATTACTTTTTGGAGTTCTATTAATTTTTCTTTTAAACATTTACAATACATAAGTGTAAAGCTGTCTGTTTCAGCTGCTTCATCTTTTTTTAGCTTTTTTTAACAGCTTGCAATATCTCTTGGGTGGTAATAGTGCCATTCAATATTTCTCTATGTTCCAATGTAAAGCTTTCCATACATGCTTCTTCAATATATTGCTCCATTCCATCTTTTAAGATTGGGTCTGTTTTATAGAAATTTGAAAAAAAAGAGGGTGAATTGCTCATGTATTTCTTTTTTCATATGAGTAATTTCCATTATCTTTCTTCACCCTTGTTATCATTCTCCTTTCAGTTTCCTTCTTAAGGAAATATGCTAAGTATCTTCCAGGATTATTTGCTTGTTCAAAATGCTTTAAAAACCCCCTTTGTTCTTCTGTTTCAATCCAATTTAATTCACTTGTTAACAGTTTAAGCTCAGTTAAACTTGACCTATTAAGAGATTTTTTGTGACTTTTTTCCAGTATTTGAATTCTTTCAAGTAACTTTGTTTATTCCTATTTTTCCTTTCTCTTTGAAGCTACAGCTATTAAGTTTCCTCTTATATAAGCTTTACTAACGTCTGATATTGTTGATATCACTATCACTTGTGTTATTTAATTTGAAAAACTCTTCTGGATCTTTTTCTTGCGTCTTCAAAAGATCTTCTTGTAATAAAATATTGTCATTTAATCTCCATTTTATCAGATTATTTCTGGTGGATTATGATCAAAATGTATCTTTGGTTGAATTTTTACAGCCTCTAAATTCATGACTAAAGTTTTAGATATTCAACACATATAATTCCTTGATTATATCTGATGTTTATCTGAAAAGAAAGTATAATCTCTTAACTTTTGGGTTTTTAAACCTCCAGGCATTTTTCACATGTAACATTTCCATATAATTAAAAATATTTCTAGTGAGTTTTCCCCCTTTAACTTTTTTAGACTTACCCTTGTTGCAGTCAGTAATTCCATTCATATCTCCAAAAATCAATATCTCTCCTTGAAAATCCAAAAAGAATTGAGAAAAAAATCATAATTTTTTTCTTGTGTATTATTTGGGGCATATATTGTTGCTAATGTACTTATCTTTCCATTCAGCAATCTTATTTTAAGGATAATAAATCTTCCTTCTGAGTCTGAGGCTTGATTAATATAAATCACAACACTTTTCTTTTTATATCTGCAGAGGCTTCATAAACTTTGCCCAATTTCTTATTTAAAATATAACCATATTTTTATATGAGTCTCTTGAATGCATATTATATGAGCTTTAAAAAAAGAAATTAAATGTTTTGGTTCATTTGGAGGGAAAGTTTAAACCATTAATATTTATTGATAAAATCTTCATCTATTTTATCCTAATGCTGACTTCTGATCTGGTTTTCCTTCTTTGTCCATTTTCTTCTCTATTTGTTTTTCAGTCTTCAAATGTATCTTCAGTTGTTATTTCTTCTACTAGTTGTTTGGCTGCTCTATTGTTGAAATTTTATTTAAGTTTAAGAAGTTTAACAATACAACTCCTGTAACAAATAGGACTCTCCAATGATTTTTTTTTCTTTTGTAAAATTTTCTTAAGAGGAAAACTTCAAGTTAATGGCACCAATCTGACCTTGAAGTTCCTCACTGCTGTTGTCTTGAGAAGATTTATGAGCTTAATCCTGAATAAACAGCATGATTCCTTGGTAAGTTAAAGGCAAATGGCCCCTTTAGATTTAGATAAGAAAGCAGCAATCGTTAAATCATAAATAATTCCAACCATTAAATGCCTACTGGAGTGGGCTCTGTCCTAGCAGAAGAGAAATTCTGAGACAGAATAAGAGATTAAAAATTGAGAAAGAAAAAGAAAATGTATATCTCACAACTGCTTTCATTAATTTGGGGCTTGCGTAGCTCAATGAAGCTATGAGCTATGCCATGCAGGGCCACCCAAGACGGACAGGTCATAGCAGAGAGCTCTGACAAAATGTAATCCACTGGAGAAGGCAATGGCAACCCACTCCAGTATCTTTGCCATGAAAACCCCATGGACAGTACCAAAAGGCAAAACGATATGACACCGGAAGATGAGCCCCTCAGGTCGGAAGGTGTCCAATATGCTACTGGGGAAGAGCGGAGGGCTAGTACTAGTAGCACCAGAAAGAATGAAGCGACTGGGTCAAAGCCGAAAGGACACTCAGTTGCCGATGTATCTGGTGGTGAAAGGAGAGTCCGATGCTGCAAAGATCTATACTCCATAGGAACCTGGAACGTAAGATCCATGAATCAAGGCAAGCTGGATGTGGTCAAACAAGAGATGACAAGACTGAACATCGACATCTTAGGAGTCAGTGAACTAAAATGGACAGGCATGGGTGAATTTAGTTCAGATGACCATCAGGTATACTACTGCGGGCAAGAATCTCTCAGAAGAAATGGAGTAGCCTTCATAGTCAATAAAAGAGTAGGAAAAGCAGTACTGGGATACAATCTCCAAAATGACAGAACGATCTCAGTTCAAATCCAAGGCAAGCCATTCAACATTACAATAGTCCAAGTCTATGCCCCAACCACTGGTGCTGAAGAGGCTGAAGTTGACCAGTTCTATGAAGGCCTACAACACCTTCTAGAATTAACTCCAAAAAATGATGTCCTTATCATCATGGGGGATTGGAATGCTAAAGTAGGAAGCCAAACGATAACCAAAATAACAGGCAAGTTTGGCCTTGGAGTACAAAATGAAGCAGGGCACAGGCCGGTAGAATTTTGTCAAGAGAATACGATGGTCATAGCAAACACTCTTTTCCAACAACCTAAGAGACAACTCTACACATGGACATCACCAGACAGTCAACACAGAAATCAGATTGACTATGTGCTGTGCAGCCAAAGATGGAGAAGTTCTATACAGTCAGTAAAAACTAGAGCAGGAGCTGACTGTGGCTCAGATCATGAGCTTCTGGTTGCAAAATTTAGGCTTAAATTGAAGAGAGTAGGGAAAAGCACTAGGCCACTCAGGTATGACATAAATCATATCCCTGATGAATATACAGTAGAGGTGACAAATAGATTTAAGGAATTAGATCTGATAGACAGAGTGCCTGAAGAACTATGGATGGAGGTTCGCAACATTGTACAAGAGGCAGCAACTAAAACCATCCCAAAGAAAAAGAAATGCAAGAAAGCAAAATGGCTGTCTGAGGAAGCTTTACAAATAGCTGAGGAAAGAAGGGAAGTGAAAGGCAAGGGAGAAAGGGAAAGATACATCCAATTGAATGTAGAATTCCAGAGAATAGCTAGAAGAGATAAGAATGCCTTCCTAAATGAACAGTGCAAAGAAATAGAAGAAAATAATAGAATAGGGAGGACCAGAGATCTCTTCAAGAAAATTGGAGATATGAAGGGAACATTTCATGCAAAGATGGGCATGATAAAGGACCAAAATGGCAGGGACCTAATAGAGGCAGAAGAGATTAAGAAGAGGTGGCAAGATTACACAGAAGAACTATACAAGAAAGAGCTTAACATCCCTGATAACCACGATGGGGTGGTCACTGACCTCGAGCCAGACATCCTGGAATGTGAAGTCAAATGGGCCTTAGGAAGTCTCAGCAACAACAAAGCTAGTGGAGGTGACAGCATTCCAGCTGAGCTATTCAAAATCTTAAAAGATGATGCAGTAAAAGTGCTACATTCAATATGCCAGCAAATTTGGAAAACTCAACAGTGGCCACAGGATTG
>JAIXND010000386.1:0-11707 GCA_023646645.1 Varanus salvator macromaculatus | reverse complement strand
TCCTTGAAAAGTTTTGGTGGCTGGCAAAGATGTTCAGTGGTCCAAAGGAGCCTCCTGACAGATGCAGTTCTGTGCTTCTGTCAGTTTGCATGCAGTACACTGGCCTGCAACTATTGCTGGGAAAATCTCAGCATAGGGTTAGTATTAGTAAAACTGGGTACCCTACACAGCTCTGGCACCCTGGAAGTTGTTAAGAATGAGCTCCCAACACAGGAAGCACAAAGAAGAGCTGGAGGGTCACTTCTGGCCATGCCCCTTAACACATGGGAAAAGCCTATTCAGTGAGATTTGTAAAAACAGTCACACTAGGCTTGTATTTCAGCAAGAATGGCTACATGAAGTGTTCTGGACAATTGAAAAGTTCTTGTGGTCCCTCGGATGATCTGTGGTCCAACGGAAACACGTGAGATGCTGCTGCACAGCTCTTTGAATTTGCAGGCAGTACAATGCCTGAAATTATAGCAGGGAAATCTCAGCCTAGGGTTAGGTTTCGGAATCCTGGGCACCCTGCACCACTCTGGTGCTCCAAACATTGACTGCAGCCTGTTACAAAATGTGGCAGATGCAAAAATCCATGTGCGTTGCATCCAGCATCTCCCATGTGGTTCCATTGGACCACATAACATCCGTGGGATCCAGCGAGTCTTTTCAAGTGCTTGGACTTCTCCATGAGGCCCTGTTTTCTGGCATACAGCTGTAGCCCGAATGCTTTTGCAAATCTCACAGAATAGGCTTTTCCCATGCTTTAAGAGGCACAGACCAGATGTGACAATCAGGGTCTTCTCCATGTTTTCTATTTTTGGGAGCCTGTTAATGACTTCCAGGTGTGCTGGAGCTGTGGCGGGTGCACAGTCTTCCTAGCCCTAGCTCTAGCCCTGGCCCTAGCCCTACATTGAAGTTATCCCTGAAATACTTTCAGGGCATTATACTGCCTGCTCATTCACAGAAGTGCAAAACTCCATCTCTCACATGGTTCTATTGGATGACGAACCATGCCCAATCCACCAGTACTTTTCAAGTGCCTGACCCAGTGCATTTGGCCCTGCTTTCTAACCTCTAACCCTAGCCTGAACTTTTTTGCAAAATCCCACAGAATAGACTTTCCCCATGCATTCAGGACCTCAGGCCAGGTCTGACACGCAGGATCTTCTTTGTGTTTGCTACGTTTGGTTGCCTGCTCTCATTGCTTTCCAGGGCACCAGAGCTGCGGAGGATGCCCTGTTTTCCTAACCATGATCCTGAGATTTTCCCTGCAATACTTCCAGGGCATTGTACTGTCTGCAAACAGACAGAAATGCAACACTTCACCTCTCAGACCTTTCTGTTCAACCATCCAATATCCAGGGGATCCACTGAGATTTTTCAAGTGCCCAGACCAGAACGAGACACCCCAGTTTCCTATGTCCCAGCCTAGCATTTGGGGACAGCCTTAGAGTGTACTGCACATTGCACAGCTCTGGATCCCTGGAAGTCAATGGGAGCGGGCTGCCAAACATAGCAAACACGAAAAATGCTGTGATGTCACATCTGGACTGTGCCCCAGATTGCATTAGAAAACCCTATTGCATGAGATTTGCCTATAAATTGAGGCCAGTCCTGGAGTTTGGAAACCTTGCCTCTTGGACTGGTCCAGGCTCTTGTAAATTCTTAGTGGATGGGATATATTTTCCACCCAGTGGTCTAAAGAAGCTATCTGAAAGATGCAATTTTTCACTTCTGTCATTTTTAAGCAATCCAGTATGTTTGTTTGTGTGTTTGTTCCTTCCTCTCATGAGAGATTTAACAATGGTACATCTTGTTTAGCAATGGTTCTACTACTGAGGAGTTCCAATGTTCGCAAAGGCATCACTGTGACAACTGGGTTTGTTTGGATGTAAGTCTCATTAACTTCAAAATTTATTTGCTGGGTAAAATTTCTTGGGATTGCAAACAGATCTTTTTTCCCTGTTCCCCTTTTTACTACAGCAGTGTAAGCCCCTCCATTTGCTGTATGAAAGAATTAATGAGTAGAGATTTCATATCGAAAATGCAAAAATGCAGAGATAGTAATTCTTTCAAAAAGTTAGGTCATGTCTGGGCTATGTTTTATATTCTTTATGGATGAGGACATGACTTTATGAAACAGAGTGGATGAAATAGAAGGAAAACCCAGTGGCAACGCATTTCAGTCACTTTTATTTGTAAAGGAAGTTAGAGAACTGCAAGTTATTATTATTAATGAGGTATCAACAGAGGGCAGCAAACACTTGAGGGTGCCCCTCACTGAAGGAAGAGAAAAAATAATATCAGCCTAACAACACTCCATGGAAAAACTGTTCCATTTGTTTCTGTCGTATAAAGCAATGATTATAATAAATCTTCTCTGATGACCCTTGCATATTTGGTAATATGAGATGTTTACTGCACTGAAGCCAGGTCTTGGGTATAACAATGTGAAGGGTCAAGTGAAAGCAATGTTTTTATTATAAGATTTATTTTCTTGTGGAAATTTCTTTTAAGCTTTTTAATAAACCTTTCGCTTTTTGTTACTAAACAGACCCTATTTACCTTCTAAAAAATGCTAATTTGTAATGCCGGTAAGTGCATGAGGGCAGGACGTGCTGTGCAAGCAACCGCCTGCAAATGGAGAGAGCACAAGCTCAGGGTGACTGCAGCTGCTCAGAGCAGCCTTCCCCAAGCCAGTGCCCCCCAGAGGCATTGGACTACCATTCCCATTATCTCCAGTTTCTGCTCCAAGGAACCATACTGGCTGGGTGGGATGGGAGTTGTAGTCTGACGCATCTAGCAAGCCTCAGCTGGGGAAGGCTGGTGTACTGGATGGCGCTGGAAGAAAGATGCAGGTTTAAACCAGAAGGCTCACTGGGGGGCTTTGGGCCAGTCATTTTCTCAGCCATACCTAATTATCCCATGCAGGCTACCCTGGCTCCATGGAGAGAGGAAAGGATATCAATGCAATAAACAGAATTCCATTTTCTCTGTGTGCAAGAGAATGCTGTTTGTTTGTTCCTTGTGTTTTAAAAGTCCAGGCTACTTTTTGCCTGATTAGACTCTTAGGGTGAGTTAATACTCACACAATAGATTGCCAGCAGTTCCTCTTGTTCTGCAGAATGTCGAAGGGGAACCCACCTTACAGACGTCCCCAACCTCGGGCTTTCCATTTATGCTGGATTATGTATCCCAGTTGCCACCATCCCTGGCCAGTACCACCACTGGGGGGAATGGGAGGCTGTCAGAAAAGGCTGCTGTATGCCACATTTGCAACATATAGTACAATATGACACTTGGCCCACATGCTGATCTTGCCTCCTGTACAACTACAGAAGAATGACTTGTTTCTGTTCCATCGCAGATGTGTTGATCACGTCATCCCTTCTTCCCAATATACTGCCTTCCCCTCTAAAGTAGCATTCAGTTTTTCAGAGTCCTTTGCTTCATAAAAAGCTTTACCCCTTACTTTTGAGCTGCAGTATTGGCACTCGGGTAACCATAGGAACTACTGCAGATGAAGGTGTTGCTGCAGGTCTCTCCAGTTAAGGCATGGTGCTCATCACTGCCATGGCGCTTTAACAGCCCAGAGCAACGACAGGGCCTGTTCTACAGTTGAAGAGCTGACTATAAATTAATGAGCTTCTCAGGATGTGCACAATAAATGATGCAACAAAGTGTTTACATTTAAACAGAGATGAGAAGGCAATTCAGTCCTTGCTTGCATACCCACAATCTAATAGACATTATGCAAAGGGAAAAAGAAGGGTTGAAGAAATAAAGCATTGTCGTAAGAGTTCTTTCTGGAAGGAAAAGCATTTAAGGGAACAAGCCTATGCATGTTCAGACAAGAAAGAAATCCTGCAACTCCCAGCATGGCTTACTGGTGGGATGCTGGGTGTTGTGGGACTTATTTCTGTTTAAACATGCATAGCATTGCTCCCTAAGTCAACTGGTATGTTGAATATGACCTGCCCGAAGTTTTTACTGAGTCATGATGATAAAGCTAGGCAGAAATCTAGTAATGACCTTTTGTGATGTCATAAATTGTGCTTGCTTACAAGTAGCCCTCTAGGCTCCAATATTTTTCCTAGGGCTTCCAGGTCCAAGTCTAGATGAGACCAACAAAGCTCCCCAGGTTGTCCTAGAACAGTATTGCTTTAAGAAGCATCTGAACTTTATTGTATTACTCAAGGAATCCTCTTGTGAGTTGATCCAGGCCTGCCTGTTCCTTGTCAGTAAGCTCAATTTGGGATGTATTACTGATCACAAGGCACATTTGTTCAGCTGGTAAATTCTTGGCAGGTTTGTGGAGCTTGGCAGGTTTTGAATCACTGGATTTCCCTGAAAAGAAATCTACTACTACAGTTTCTGAGAAATACAAACTAAACAACAAAACTCAGACAAGGCATTAACTGAGGAGATGTGTATACATAAATAGATATATCTCTTTACAACCAGCATAGCTTACTTTAGAGCAGGCCTGCACAGGGTTCCAGCATAGCTTTTTTTTTCGTCCCTCTGTTCATCAGTGAGAGCAACTCTTTTGGCCTTCAAAATCACCTCACGCTTGTCTCAGATTACCATTCTCTGCTCCTCCTCCTCTTCCACTGTCAGAAAGTTGACAGGAACAGTGAAATTCAAATCATGGAAATTTTCTGCCCTGTGAAGCCCTGTAGCAGCCAAGTTACCTCAAGCATGCTCATTTTTACTCTGGGCCTAGACAACAACCATGATTTGAATTTCACTGTTCCTGTCAACTTTCTGACAGTGGAAGAGGAGGAGGAGCAGAGAATGGTAATCTGAGACAAGCGTGAGGTGATTTTGAAGGCCAAAAGAGTTGCTCTCACTGATGAACAGAGGGACGAAAAAAAAAGCTATGCTGGAACCCTGTGCAGGCCTGCTCTAAAGTAAGCTATGCTGGTTGTAAAGAGATATATCTATTTATGTATACACATCTCCTCAGTTAATGCCTTGTCTGAGTTTTGTTGTTTAGTTTGTATTTCTCAGAAACTGTAGTAGTAGATTTCTTTTCAGGGAAATCCAGTGATTCAAAACCTGCCAAGCTCCACAAACCTGCCAAGAATTTACCAGCTGAACAAATGTGCCTTGTGATCAGTAATACATCCCAAATTGAGCTTACTGACAAGGAACAGGCAGGCCTGGATCAACTCACAAGAGGATTCCTTGAGTAATACAATAAAGTTCAGATGCTTCTTAAAGCAATACTGTTCTAGGACAACCTGGGGAGCTTTGTTGGTCTCATCTAGACTTGGACCTGGAAGCCCTAGGAAAAATATTGGAGCCTAGAGGGCTACTTGTAAGCAAGCACAATTTATGACATCACAAAAGGTCATTACTAGATTTCTGCCTAGCTTTATCATCATGACTCAGTAAAAACTTCGGGCAGGTCATATTCAACATACCAGTTGACTTAGGGAGCAATGCTATGCATGTTTAAACAGAAATAAGTCCCACAACACCCAGCATCCCACCAGTAAGCCATGCTGGGAGTTGCAGGATTTCTTTCTTGTCTGAACATGCATAGGCTTGTTCCCTTAAATGCTTTTCCTTCCAGAAAGAACTCTTACGACAATGCTTTATTTCTTCAACCCTTCTTTTTCCCTTTGCATAATGTCTATTAGATTGTGGGTATGCAAGCAAGGACTGAATTGCCTTCTCATCTCTGTTTAAATGTAAACACTTTGTTGCATCATTTATTGTGCACATCCTGAGAAGCTCATTAATTTATAGTCAGCTCTTCAACTGTAGAACAGGCCCTGTCGTTGCTCTGGGCTGTTAAAGCGCCATGGCAGTGATGAGCACCATGCCTTAACTGGAGAGACCTGCAGCAACACCTTCATCTGCAGTAGTTCCTATGGTTACCCGAGTGCCAATACTGCAGCTCAAAAGTAAGGGGTAAAGCTTTTTATGAAGCAAAGGACTCTGAAAAACTGAATGCTACTTTAGAGGGGAAGGCAGTATATTGGGAAGAAGGGATGACGTGATCAACACATCTGCGATGGAACAGAAACAAGTCATTCTTCTGTAGTTGTACAGGAGGCAAGATCAGCATGTGGGCCAAGTGTCATATTGTACTATATGTTGCAAATGTGGCATACAGCAGCCTTTTCTGACAGCCTCCCATTCCCCCCAGTGGTGGTACTGGCCAGGGATGGTGGCAACTGGGATACATAATCCAGCATAAATGGAAAGCCCGAGGTTGGGGACGTCTGTAAGGTGGGTTCCCCTTCGACATTCTGCAGAACAAGAGGAACTGCTGGCAATCTATTGTGTGAGTATTAACTCACCCTAAGAGTCTAATCAGGCAAAAAGTAGCCTGGACTTTTAAAACACAAGGAACAAACAAACAGCATTCTCTTGCACACAGAGAAAATGGAATTCTGTTTATTGCATTGATATCCTTTCCTCTCTCCATGGAGCCAGGGTAGCCTGCATGGGATAATTAGGTATGGCTGAGAAAATGACTGGCCCAAAGCCCCCCAGTGAGCCTTCTGGTTTAAACCTGCATCTTTCTTCCAGCGCCATCCAGTACACCAGCCTTCCCCAGCTGAGGCTTGCTAGATGCGTCAGACTACAACTCCCATCCCACCCAGCCAGTATGGTTCCTTGGAGCAGAAACTGGAGATAATGGGAATGGTAGTCCAATGCCTCTGGGGGGCACTGGCTTGGGGAAGGCTGCTCTGAGCAGCTGCAGTCACCCTGAGCTTGTGCTCTCTCCATTTGCAGGCGGTTGCTTGCACAGCACGTCCTGCCCTCATGCACTTACCGGCATTACAAATTAGCATTTTTTAGAAGGTAAATAGGGTCTGTTTAGTAACAAAAAGCGAAAGGTTTATTAAAAAGCTTAAAAGAAATTTCCACAAGAAAATAAATCTTATAATAAAAACATTGCTTTCACTTGACCCTTCACATTGTTATACCCAAGACCTGGCTTCAGTGCAGTAAACATCTCATATTACCAAATATGCAAGGGTCATCAGAGAAGATTTATTATAATCATTGCTTTATACGACAGAAACAAATGGAACAGTTTTTCCATGGAGTGTTGTTAGGCTGATATTATTTTTTCTCTTCCTTCAGTGAGGGGCACCCTCAAGTGTTTGCTGCCCTCTGTTGATACCTCATTAATAATAATAACTTGCAGTTCTCTAACTTCCTTTACAAATAAAAGTGACTGAAATGCGTTGCCACTGGGTTTTCCTTCTATTTCATCCACTCTGTTTCATAAAGTCATGTCCTCATCCATAAAGAATATAAAACATAGCCCAGACATGACCTAACTTTTTGAAAGAATTACTATCTCTGCATTTTTGCATTTTCGATATGAAATCTCTACTCATTAATTCTTTCATACAGCAAATGGAGGGGCTTACACTGCTGTAGTAAAAAGGGGAACAGGGAAAAAAGATCTGTTTGCAATCCCAAGAAATTTTACCCAGCAAATAAATTTTGAAGTTAATGAGACTTACATCCAAACAAACCCAGTTGTCACAGTGATGCCTTTGCGAACATTGGAACTCCTCAGTAGTAGAACCATTGCTAAACAAGATGTACCATTGTTAAATCTCTCATGAGAGGAAGGAACAAACACACAAACAAACATACTGGATTGCTTAAAAATGACAGAAGTGAAAAATTGCATCTTTCAGATAGCTTCTTTAGACCACTGGGTGGAAAATATATCCCATCCACTAAGAATTTACAAGAGCCTGGACCAGTCCAAGAGGCAAGGTTTCCAAACTCCAGGACTGGCCTCAATTTATAGGCAAATCTCATGCAATAGGGTTTTCTAATGCAATCTGGGGCACAGTCCAGATGTGACATCACAGCATTTTTCGTGTTTGCTATGTTTGGCAGCCCGCTCCCATTGACTTCCAGGGATCCAGAGCTGTGCAATGTGCAGTACACTCTAAGGCTGTCCCCAAATGCTAGGCTGGGACATAGGAAACTGGGGTGTCTCGTTCTGGTCTGGGCACTTGAAAAATCTCAGTGGATCCCCTGGATATTGGATGGTTGAACAGAAAGGTCTGAGAGGTGAAGTGTTGCATTTCTGTCTGTTTGCAGACAGTACAATGCCCTGGAAGTATTGCAGGGAAAATCTCAGGATCATGGTTAGGAAAACAGGGCATCCTCCGCAGCTCTGGTGCCCTGGAAAGCAATGAGAGCAGGCAACCAAACGTAGCAAACACAAAGAAGATCCTGCGTGTCAGACCTGGCCTGAGGTCCTGAATGCATGGGGAAAGTCTATTCTGTGGGATTTTGCAAAAAAGTTCAGGCTAGGGTTAGAGGTTAGAAAGCAGGGCCAAATGCACT
Source organism: Varanus salvator macromaculatus (assembly GCA_023646645.1). Taxonomy (NCBI): domain Eukaryota; kingdom Metazoa; phylum Chordata; class Lepidosauria; order Squamata; family Varanidae; genus Varanus; species Varanus salvator. The sequence goes on along the minus strand of JAIXND010000386.1, from coordinate 3,385 downwards.
GGGTCAGGCACTTGAAAAGTACTGGTGGATTGGGCATGGTTCGTCATCCAATAGAACCATGTGAGAGATGGAGTTTTGCACTTCTGTGAATGAGCAGGCAGTATAATGCCCTGAAAGTATTTCAGGGATAACTTCAATGTAGGGCTAGGGCCAGGGCTAGAGCTAGGGCTAGGAAGACTGTGCACCCGCCACAGCTCCAGCACACCTGGAAGTCATTAACAGGCTCCCAAAAATAGAAAACATGGAGAAGACCCTGATTGTCACATCTGGTCTGTGCCTCTTAAAGCATGGGAAAAGCCTATTCTGTGAGATTTGCAAAAGCATTCGGGCTACAGCTGTATGCCAGAAAACAGGGCCTCATGGAGAAGTCCAAGCACTTGAAAAGACTCGCTGGATCCCACGGATGTTATGTGGTCCAATGGAACCACATGGGAGATGCTGGATGCAACGCACATGGATTTTTGCATCTGCCACATTTTGTAACAGGCTGCAGTCAATGTTTGGAGCACCAGAGTGGTGCAGGGTGCCCAGGATTCCGAAACCTAACCCTAGGCTGAGATTTCCCTGCTATAATTTCAGGCATTGTACTGCCTGCAAATTCAAAGAGCTGTGCAGCAGCATCTCACGTGTTTCCGTTGGACCACAGATCATCCGAGGGACCACAAGAACTTTTCAATTGTCCAGAACACTTCATGTAGCCATTCTTGCTGAAATACAAGCCTAGTGTGACTGTTTTTACAAATCTCACTGAATAGGCTTTTCCCATGTGTTAAGGGGCATGGCCAGAAGTGACCCTCCAGCTCTTCTTTGTGCTTCCTGTGTTGGGAGCTCATTCTTAACAACTTCCAGGGTGCCAGAGCTGTGTAGGGTACCCAGTTTTACTAATACTAACCCTATGCTGAGATTTTCCCAGCAATAGTTGCAGGCCAGTGTACTGCATGCAAACTGACAGAAGCACAGAACTGCATCTGTCAGGAGGCTCCTTTGGACCACTGAACATCTTTGCCAGCCACCAAAACTTTTCAAGGAAAAGAAACCACCTTTCCAAATCTCAAAGCGTAGCCTGGACCTAGCCCTGCGGAATAGGGTTTCCCCATGCAATCCACGGCTCCAGCCAGATGTGACACTCACAGACTTCCATGGTTAGGAAGACTGGGCACCCTGCACAGCTCCAGTGCCCTGGAAGTCCTTACGAATGGGATCCCAAACATAGGAAACACAAAGATGTGCCTGAGTGTCGCATCTGGCCCATGCCTCTTAATGCATGTGGAAAACCTATTTGGTGAGATTTGCAAAAACATCTGGGCTAGGTCTAGGCTACGCTTTGAGATTTGGAAAGGTGGTTTCTTTTCCTTGAAAAGTTTTGGTGGCTGGCAAAGATGTTCAGTGGTCCAAAGGAGCCTCCTGACAGATGCAGTTCTGTGCTTCTGTCAGTTTGCATGCAGTACACTGGCCTGCAACTATTGCTGGGAAAATCTCAGCATAGGGTTAGTATTAGTAAAACTGGGTACCCTACACAGCTCTGGCACCCTGGAAGTTGTTAAGAATGAGCTCCCAACACAGGAAGCACAAAGAAGAGCTGGAGGGTCACTTCTGGCCATGCCCCTTAACACATGGGAAAAGCCTATTCAGTGAGATTTGTAAAAACAGTCACACTAGGCTTGTATTTCAGCAAGAATGGCTACATGAAGTGTTCTGGACAATTGAAAAGTTCTTGTGGTCCCTCGGATGATCTGTGGTCCAACGGAAACACGTGAGATGCTGCTGCACAGCTCTTTGAATTTGCAGGCAGTACAATGCCTGAAATTATAGCAGGGAAATCTCAGCCTAGGGTTAGGTTTCGGAATCCTGGGCACCCTGCACCACTCTGGTGCTCCAAACATTGACTGCAGCCTGTTACAAAATGTGGCAGATGCAAAAATCCATGTGCGTTGCATCCAGCATCTCCCATGTGGTTCCATTGGACCACATAACATCCGTGGGATCCAGCGAGTCTTTTCAAGTGCTTGGACTTCTCCATGAGGCCCTGTTTTCTGGCATACAGCTGTAGCCCGAATGCTTTTGCAAATCTCACAGAATAGGCTTTTCCCATGCTTTAAGAGGCACAGACCAGATGTGACAATCAGGGTCTTCTCCATGTTTTCTATTTTTGGGAGCCTGTTAATGACTTCCAGGTGTGCTGGAGCTGTGGCGGGTGCACAGTCTTCCTAGCCCTAGCTCTAGCCCTGGCCCTAGCCCTACATTGAAGTTATCCCTGAAATACTTTCAGGGCATTATACTGCCTGCTCATTCACAGAAGTGCAAAACTCCATCTCTCACATGGTTCTATTGGATGACGAACCATGCCCAATCCACCAGTACTTTTCAAGTGCCTGACCCAGTGCATTTGGCCCTGCTTTCTAACCTCTAACCCTAGCCTGAACTTTTTTGCAAAATCCCACAGAATAGACTTTCCCCATGCATTCAGGACCTCAGGCCAGGTCTGACACGCAGGATCTTCTTTGTGTTTGCTACGTTTGGTTGCCTGCTCTCATTGCTTTCCAGGGCACCAGAGCTGCGGAGGATGCCCTGTTTTCCTAACCATGATCCTGAGATTTTCCCTGCAATACTTCCAGGGCATTGTACTGTCTGCAAACAGACAGAAATGCAACACTTCACCTCTCAGACCTTTCTGTTCAACCATCCAATATCCAGGGGATCCACTGAGATTTTTCAAGTGCCCAGACCAGAACGAGACACCCCAGTTTCCTATGTCCCAGCCTAGCATTTGGGGACAGCCTTAGAGTGTACTGCACATTGCACAGCTCTGGATCCCTGGAAGTCAATGGGAGCGGGCTGCCAAACATAGCAAACACGAAAAATGCTGTGATGTCACATCTGGACTGTGCCCCAGATTGCATTAGAAAACCCTATTGCATGAGATTTGCCTATAAATTGAGGCCAGTCCTGGAGTTTGGAAACCTTGCCTCTTGGACTGGTCCAGGCTCTTGTAAATTCTTAGTGGATGGGATATATTTTCCACCCAGTGGTCTAAAGAAGCTATCTGAAAGATGCAATTTTTCACTTCTGTCATTTTTAAGCAATCCAGTATGTTTGTTTGTGTGTTTGTTCCTTCCTCTCATGAGAGATTTAACAATGGTACATCTTGTTTAGCAATGGTTCTACTACTGAGGAGTTCCAATGTTCGCAAAGGCATCACTGTGACAACTGGGTTTGTTTGGATGTAAGTCTCATTAACTTCAAAATTTATTTGCTGGGTAAAATTTCTTGGGATTGCAAACAGATCTTTTTTCCCTGTTCCCCTTTTTACTACAGCAGTGTAAGCCCCTCCATTTGCTGTATGAAAGAATTAATGAGTAGAGATTTCATATCGAAAATGCAAAAA
>JAIXND010000385.1:0-12225 GCA_023646645.1 Varanus salvator macromaculatus | reverse complement strand
ATTACTTCATTGTGCAGCAGTTAATACAGTTCAACATTTCCTAATAACCTTGTTCCAACATACTCAGGGACAACAAACTAAAACCTTCTTTACCCTATCCTCTTAAACAAAAGGGGAACATTCACCAAGACAACTCACAATATAAAATGAAAGCCATACTAACACAAACATCAAGATAATAGTGCAATAACCATCAGAAGACACTTTTTCAAAAAGGCAACAACATCAGTGCACATTATAAGAAACATCTGAGTTATTTCAAAAAATGTTAGAGAGGATGAAAAAACAGGAAGAGAAATTTCTCATCACCATCAACATCACTTCTGTAGGGCCACTCTGAGTCCTGTCCCTGATAAGGATCTCATTTTGGAATGCACTGATTAATGCTCCAAGAACTCATAAAAATCTTCACATAACTCTGGCTACACAGCAGAATACACACACCAGCGCAGAAAACTGGCATAGGTTCACCATGCCTTCCGTTTTGAAAACAGGCAAAATTCACGACTACTTGTGTACACACAGAAAGGATTGCTCTTCATGACCCGTATAGCAAAGATGCTGTTATTTAGGTTTCTATCTCCAGCACTCGCTCCAAGCATTCCCTCGGCCTCAGAAGCAGAGCAGACTCTTCAAGAGCAGCAAACATTTCAGGAATGACAATTGTTCTGAGCTGCTGATATTTGTATGCTCTAAAAATTCCTCAGCTCAAATCCCCAGACACTCCCTGAGCCCAGCTTCCCAGGGCCCCACATCCCACTCGGTGCAAGCCTCCTGCCCATCATCTCAAATTCAACCTGGCCAATTGAACCTTATTTCACTTATACCAGCCTATCCCAACCTGGTGCCTTCCAGACATTTTGGACTACAACTCTGAGGATTCCCAAACTTGGTTAGGCTGGCTGGAGCTGACGGGAGTTGAAGTCTAAAACATCTGGAGGGTGCCAGGTTGGAAAAAGTTATTTGTCCTTTCACCAAAGTGTGGTCTTAATCATTACCTTTCATTCATTCTCTGAAAAGAACCTACTTGCCTTTCCGGGTGCCAATACTGGTAGAAGGCTCATACTAGTGTGGGGTAATTACGTTTTTCAAAATTGCTCCATGATACAGAACCATCAAAAAGTTTCCTTCCAAGGTCAACCTGCTTGCTGATCTGAGAGCAGAGGCTGCAAACAGTGGAAAGATAATTGACTAGAAACTCTGGGACCAAATTCTGCTTTCCTTCAACTTGCAAGTCAACCAAGTTTGTAGAAGAAGAGGTGGCTGATCTGCTTTGGAAAAGAGTTGTCTTAGACTTCTCTCCACTCAAAGCAGCCCTTTCAAAATTGAATTGCTGGCCAAGGTCATAGAGAAAGATTGATTCGGAGAACAATTCTATGGAAAGCATCTCAGGAACCAAAGGATATCCTCCAAGGTCACACACACTGCACCTACTGGCAACAGTTTCACCTCCATCCTGGCCTGCTGGGAGCACTTGCAGATGAGAAGGAATAGGAGGTATCAAGGAGCTGCAGAATCCTAAAGCCTGCAGCTGCTGTCCACACAACTGTGTGCATCTAATGGAAAAGCAACAGAAAGATGGCCAGAGAAGTGAGGTTTGCCTTTTTATTTAGGCACTATTCTGAGGTTACAGGAGATGTAGGATCCCATGAATCCATTGCTGTGCATTTTCACTCAATGCCAGCAGAGCACAGGAATCTCAGCATGTTCCCTCAACACACACATGGGCTTGCTCTATTATGAGTCTGCTGTCCTGACTTTCCTTTCCAAATGCTTGAGTCAAAAGCACATTGCAATATAATTATCTGACAGTTTGGCATGGATCAGGGAAATTCAGGTTTAAACCCCTGCTGAGGCATGAAGTTCACTGGGCAACCCTGGGCTACAGAAATTTCTTGCCCCATCTAAACAGGTGGTGAGGTGAAAGGAAACACCTGGTGTACATTGTCTTGAGTTCTCTAGGGTGCAGAAATGTTAAATGTGATCACAGAAAAACTAGTACATGGAAAAAGCAACATGCTGACACACAAACCAGTTAGTATTTTACAACCTCGAGCAACCAAGCTGCAGGGCTGAGGAGGACATATGTAGGATTCAAGCCACATACAAGAGGGACAGGGAAGCTGGATGCACTTGCCAGGATCTTAGCTTCTTATGTAAAATAGGAGTACTGGAGAAATCTTATCATTATTTGGACACGTGCCAAGAATTCCTTGAGTGCCTCAGACAGTGTATATATATATGCACAAAACCAACATGGATTAGAAGCCACTCCTAAGTACGCACTGCAAAAGTGGCAGTGATCCATCTCAGTTACCTTAATTGCAGGCAGGGCAGGATGGCTGAAATGTGTTGAGGCAGGGACCAATCTCTGTTAACTAATCTAGAGTAAACACAATACACACAAAAGAAAAGGAGAAGAAAGCCAGCAAGAACAGCTCAAGCCATTCTAGTTTGCCAGTTTTGGACAACAGCTAAAGGTGGGTCCACACATACAGAAGATTACATTGGGAGAATCAATTGTACCACTTCGGATGATATATCTCAACCTTTTAAAAATATTTTCCCTCTGTACAAGAAAACAAAGCACAACCCTCCTTGCAAGCAGAAATGTGATATTCAAGAGTGGGGAAGGCTAGCATTGCTTCCCTGAAGCACTAGACTTTTACAACATGGATAAGCATTCAAAAATCCCATTCCTACAACCACAGGCTTAAGTGATTCAATCAACCCCACTACTACTTCAGGCCTCTACCCACAACACTCTGTTTTCTGTGTAGATCCATGTTTAGTTAAATACCTTAGCAGATGGGGAACAGGAGGTGGGGGGATTCTAGCTATATATGATATTAAGTGCGTGTGTCCTAAATAGCACATAATGCCAGGACTGGCACATTTAAGGCATATTTGCTAAACAAGCCAAGTATGTTAAATGTGATCAGCCTCCGTTTCCAAGATAAAAATAATCAGCTGTAGCAAAGTTATGGTAAGTAGCCTTCATCTTAGCATTTCTTTAGAATTAGTCTTGCAGACTGGCAACTGTTATCCTGTCCAGATGTAAAGCCATCAGTTCAAATTAACCAGGTATTTTATTTGTCACTCCAGTGTTAAGCGGATGGGGTGAGACTGAACAGACTCAAAACATTTGATTCAATTTATCGTCCTGCTCTGAAAGACTGTGCAGATCCCTCTTTCCACTAGAGTTACCCAAGAATTTAACCCTGCCTTCACACTCATGCCCAGCTCTAATTCCAGGTAAAAATCACGATCACCTGCTGCAGCATCTTGTCTTACACAGGGAGTGGAGACAGAAGATGCAGCAGGCATGCCAGCACAAGTGGGTCACTCTCCTTAAATGGAATAGGAACTGATTCAGTAGTAAGAATATGCAAAGATAGTATTACCTTTCACTGGTGATGATTTGAAGAGTAGCATTAACTCTTCCACTTTATTACTTATTAGATTTATATCCCACTTTTTTTAACCACTCAAAGCAGCTTGTTGTTGTTGTTAGTCGCGAAGTCGAGTCCGACCCATCGCGACCCCATGGACAACATTCCTCCAGGCCCTCCTGTCCTCCACCATCCCCCGGAGTCCACTCAAGCTCACACCAACCACCTCAGTGACTCCATCCAGCCACCTCATCCTCTGCCGTCCCCTTCTTCTTTTGCCATCTATTGTTCCCAGCATTAGACTCTTCTCTAGGGAGTCCTTCCTTCTCATTAGGTGGCCAAAGTATTTGAGTTTCATCTTCAGGATCTGGCCTTCTAAAGAGCAGTCAGGGTTGATCTCCTCTGGGACTGACCGGTTTGATCGCCTTGCGGTCCAAGGGACTCGCAGGAGTCTCCTCTAGCACCACAATTCAAAGGCCTCAATCCTTTTGCGCTCAGCCTTCCTTATTGTCCAGCTTTCACAGCCATACATTGCAACTGGGAAAACCATAGCCTTGACTATACGCACTTTTGTTGGCAGGGTGATGTCTCTGCTTTTTAGTATGCTATCTAAAGCAGCTTATACCATTCCTTTCCTCCTGCTCTCAGTCTTATCCCCACAACAACAATCCTGTGTTGGGCTTAAGAGTGTGTGACTGGCCCAAAGCCATCCAGTGGGTCCATGGCTGAGCAGGGACTAGAACCCAAATCATCTGGTCTCGGTCCCACATTCTTAACCACTAAGCCACACTGGCTCTTGACCTTTACTACTTCCTCTAAGGAGCTCATCACCTCCACTTGAACTTCACAACAATTCTGTGTAAAGTGGGTTAGTATGGTTGCTCACTAAATGAGTCCCATGAGATGAACCAGAAGTTAAACAACCATACTATGCTGTTTACCATATTTTTTGCTCTATAAGACTCACTTTTCCCCCCCTCAAAAGTAAGGGGAAATGTCTGTGCGTCTTATAGAGCGAATATGTGTGTGCAGTAAGTCTGTCAGATGTGCAGCCCATGGGGAAGTGATGGGGAATGTGCCTGTGATTATGTGCCCATTTGATTCAGAGTATTTTTTTTTCTTGTTTTCCTCCTCTAAAAACTAGGTGAATCTTATGGTCAGGCGCGTCTTATAGAGCGAAAAATACGGTAATTTGAAGGGCTCAATCCATACATGACATTTGTGTGGAAGAATTGTTAATAACAGGAAGTTAAGATAATTTTCCAGTACTGAGTTTGGAAGAGTCTAGACTCAGGAAACTATGGTACCAACATCCAAAATGAAAACATAGGTAGGAAGCTAGTGGGTCTAGAAACAGTTTGAACTGGAAGATGCAATTCCAGTTCTCAAAGCACCATTTTTACTGGCCTTTAATTGCTCTACTAGCATCTCTATAAACTATGCTGTACATTCCAGAAGTGGTTACTTTGCAATTATATTGACAGCAGTAATACTTGACACATGTTTAGTGCATTCTTGTTCAAAATGTTTCAGTTATTATCTTGATGAATCTTACAACATCTCTGCAATCTGTAATATGAGGATAATACTGACTTTGCAGAGTTGTTGTAAGATTCATCAAGATAATAACTGAAACATTTTGAACAAGAATGCACTAAACATGTGTCAAGTATTACTGCTGTCAATATAATTGCAAAGTAACCACTTCTGGAATGTACAGCATAGTTTATAGAGATGCTAGTAGAGCAATTAAAGGCCAGTAAAAATGGTGCTTTGAGAACTGGAATTGCATCTTCCAGTTCAAACTGTTTCTAGACCCACTAGCTTCCTACCTATGTTTTCATTTTGGATGTTGGTACCATAGTTTCCTGAGTCTAGACTCTTCCAAACTCAGTACTGGAAAATTATCTTAACTTCCTGTTATTAACAATTCTTCCACACAAATGTCATGTATGGATTGAGCCCTTCAAATTACCGTATTTTTCGCTCTATAAGACGCGCCTGACCATAAGATTCACCTAGTTTTTAGAGGAGGAAAACAAGAAAAAAAAATACTCTGAATCAAATGGGCACATAATCACAGGCACATTCCCCATCACTTCCTCATGGGCTGCACATCTGACAGACTTACTGCACACACATATTCGCTCTATAAGACGCACAGACATTTCCCCTTACTTTTGAGGGGGGGAAAAGTGAGTCTTATAGAGCAAAAAATATGGTAAACAGCATAGTATGGTTGTTTAACTTCTGGTTCATCTCATGGGACTCATTTAGTGAGCAACCATACTAACCCACTTTACACAGAATTGTTGTGAAGTTCAAGTGGAGGTGATGAGCTCCTTAGAGGAAGTAGTAAAGGTCAAGAGCCAGTGTGGCTTAGTGGTTAAGAATGTGGGACCGAGACCAGATGATTTGGGTTCTAGTCCCTGCTCAGCCATGGACCCACTGGATGGCTTTGGGCCAGTCACACACTCTTAAGCCCAACACAGGATTGTTGTTGTGGGGATAAGACTGAGAGCAGGAGGAAAGGAATGGTATAAGCTGCTTTAGATAGCATACTAAAAAGCAGAGACATCACCCTGCCAACAAAAGTGCGTATAGTCAAGGCTATGGTTTTCCCAGTTGCAATGTATGGCTGTGAAAGCTGGACAATAAGGAAGGCTGAGCGCAAAAGGATTGAGGCCTTTGAATTGTGGTGCTAGAGGAGACTCCTGCGAGTCCCTTGGACCGCAAGGCGATCAAACCGGTCAGTCCCAGAGGAGATCAACCCTGACTGCTCTTTAGAAGGCCAGATCCTGAAGATGAAACTCAAATACTTTGGCCACCTAATGAGAAGGAAGGACTCCCTAGAGAAGAGTCTAATGCTGGGAACAATAGATGGCAAAAGAAGAAGGGGACGGCAGAGGATGAGGTGGCTGGATGGAGTCACTGAGGTGGTTGGTGTGAGCTTGAGTGGACTCCGGGGGATGGTGGAGGACAGGAGGGCCTGGAGGAATGTTGTCCATGGGGTCGCGATGGGTCGGACTCGACTTCGCGACTAACAACAACAACAAGCTGCTTTGAGTGGTTAAAAAAAGTGGGATATAAATCTAATAAGTAATAAAGTGGAAGAGTTAATGCTACTCTTCAAATCATCACCAGTGAAAGGTAATACTATCTTTGCATATTCTTACTACTGAATCAGTTCCTAGTCCATTTAAGGAGAGTGACCCACTTGTGCTGGCATGCCTGCTGCATCTTCTGTCTCCACTCCCTGTGTAAGACAAGATGCTGCAGCAGGTGATCGTGATTTTTACCTGGAATTAGAGCTGGGCATGAGTGTGAAGGCAGGGTTAAATTCTTGGGTAACTCTAGTGGAAAGAGGGATCTGCACAGTCTTTCAGAGCAGGACGATAAATTGAATCAAATGTTTTGAGTCTGTTCAGTCTCACCCCATCCGCTTAACACTGGAGTGACAAATAAAATACCTGGTTAATTTGAACTGATGGCTTTACATCTGGACAGGATAACAGTTGCCAGTCTGCAAGACTAATTCTAAAGAAATGCTAAGATGAAGGCTACTTACCATAACTTTGCTACAGCTGATTATTTTTATCTTGGAAACGGAGGCTGATCACATTTAACATACTTGGCTTGTTTAGCAAATATGCCTTAAATGTGCCAGTCCTGGCATTATGTGCTATTTAGGACACACGCACTTAATATCATATATAGCTAGAATCCCCCCACCTCCTGTTCCCCATCTGCTAAGGTATTTAACTAAACATGGATCTACACAGAAAACAGAGTGTTGTGGGTAGAGGCCTGAAGTAGTAGTGGGGTTGATTGAATCACTTAAGCCTGTGGTTGTAGGAATGGGATTTTTGAATGCTTATCCATGTTGTAAAAGTCTAGTGCTTCAGGGAAGCAATGCTAGCCTTCCCCACTCTTGAATATCACATTTCTGCTTGCAAGGAGGGTTGTGCTTTGTTTTCTTGTACAGAGGGAAAATATTTTTAAAAGGTTGAGATATATCATCCGAAGTGGTACAATTGATTCTCCCAATGTAATCTTCTGTATGTGTGGACCCACCTTTAGCTGTTGTCCAAAACTGGCAAACTAGAATGGCTTGAGCTGTTCTTGCTGGCTTTCTTCTCCTTTTCTTTTGTGTGTATTGTGTTTACTCTAGATTAGTTAACAGAGATTGGTCCCTGCCTCAACACATTTCAGCCATCCTGCCCTGCCTGCAATTAAGGTAACTGAGATGGATCACTGCCACTTTTGCAGTGCGTACTTAGGAGTGGCTTCTAATCCATGTTGGTTTTGTGCATATATATATACACTGTCTGAGGCACTCAAGGAATTCTTGGCACGTGTCCAAATAATGATAAGATTTCTCCAGTACTCCTATTTTACATAAGAAGCTAAGATCCTGGCAAGTGCATCCAGCTTCCCTGTCCCTCTTGTATGTGGCTTGAATCCTACATATGTCCTCCTCAGCCCTGCAGCTTGGTTGCTCGAGGTTGTAAAATACTAACTGGTTTGTGTGTCAGCATGTTGCTTTTTCCATGTACTAGTTTTTCTGTGATCACATTTAACATTTCTGCACCCTAGAGAACTCAAGACAATGTACACCAGGTGTTTCCTTTCACCTCACCACCTGTTTAGATGGGGCAAGAAATTTCTGTAGCCCAGGGTTGCCCAGTGAACTTCATGCCTCAGCAGGGGTTTAAACCTGAATTTCCCTGATCCATGCCAAACTGTCAGATAATTATATTGCAATGTGCTTTTGACTCAAGCATTTGGAAAGGAAAGTCAGGACAGCAGACTCATAATAGAGCAAGCCCATGTGTGTGTTGAGGGAACATGCTGAGATTCCTGTGCTCTGCTGGCATTGAGTGAAAATGCACAGCAATGGATTCATGGGATCCTACATCTCCTGTAACCTCAGAATAGTGCCTAAATAAAAAGGCAAACCTCACTTCTCTGGCCATCTTTCTGTTGCTTTTCCATTAGATGCACACAGTTGTGTGGACAGCAGCTGCAGGCTTTAGGATTCTGCAGCTCCTTGATACCTCCTATTCCTTCTCATCTGCAAGTGCTCCCAGCAGGCCAGGATGGAGGTGAAACTGTTGCCAGTAGGTGCAGTGTGTGTGACCTTGGAGGATATCCTTTGGTTCCTGAGATGCTTTCCATAGAATTGTTCTCCGAATCAATCTTTCTCTATGACCTTGGCCAGCAATTCAATTTTGAAAGGGCTGCTTTGAGTGGAGAGAAGTCTAAGACAACTCTTTTCCAAAGCAGATCAGCCACCTCTTCTTCTACAAACTTGGTTGACTTGCAAGTTGAAGGAAAGCAGAATTTGGTCCCAGAGTTTCTAGTCAATTATCTTTCCACTGTTTGCAGCCTCTGCTCTCAGATCAGCAAGCAGGTTGACCTTGGAAGGAAACTTTTTGATGGTTCTGTATCATGGAGCAATTTTGAAAAACGTAATTACCCCACACTAGTATGAGCCTTCTACCAGTATTGGCACCCGGAAAGGCAAGTAGGTTCTTTTCAGAGAATGAATGAAAGGTAATGATTAAGACCACACTTTGGTGAAAGGACAAATAACTTTTTCCAACCTGGCACCCTCCAGATGTTTTAGACTTCAACTCCCGTCAGCTCCAGCCAGCCTAACCAAGTTTGGGAATCCTCAGAGTTGTAGTCCAAAATGTCTGGAAGGCACCAGGTTGGGATAGGCTGGTATAAGTGAAATAAGGTTCAATTGGCCAGGTTGAATTTGAGATGATGGGCAGGAGGCTTGCACCGAGTGGGATGTGGGGCCCTGGGAAGCTGGGCTCAGGGAGTGTCTGGGGATTTGAGCTGAGGAATTTTTAGAGCATACAAATATCAGCAGCTCAGAACAATTGTCATTCCTGAAATGTTTGCTGCTCTTGAAGAGTCTGCTCTGCTTCTGAGGCCGAGGGAATGCTTGGAGCGAGTGCTGGAGATAGAAACCTAAATAACAGCATCTTTGCTATACGGGTCATGAAGAGCAATCCTTTCTGTGTGTACACAAGTAGTCGTGAATTTTGCCTGTTTTCAAAACGGAAGGCATGGTGAACCTATGCCAGTTTTCTGCGCTGGTGTGTGTATTCTGCTGTGTAGCCAGAGTTATGTGAAGATTTTTATGAGTTCTTGGAGCATTAATCAGTGCATTCCAAAATGAGATCCTTATCAGGGACAGGACTCAGAGTGGCCCTACAGAAGTGATGTTGATGGTGATGAGAAATTTCTCTTCCTGTTTTTTCATCCTCTCTAACATTTTTTGAAATAACTCAGATGTTTCTTATAATGTGCACTGATGTTGTTGCCTTTTTGAAAAAGTGTCTTCTGATGGTTATTGCACTATTATCTTGATGTTTGTGTTAGTATGGCTTTCATTTTATATTGTGAGTTGTCTTGGTGAATGTTCCCCTTTTGTTTAAGAGGATAGGGTAAAGAAGGTTTTAGTTTGTTGTCCCTGAGTATGTTGGAACAAGGTTATTAGGAAATGTTGAACTGTATTAACTGCTGCACAATGAAGTAATGCTCTTATTCGCCAACAACGAAAGGCGAATAAGAGTATTACTTCATTGTGCAGCAGTTAATACAGTTCAACATTTCCTAATAACCTTGTTCCAACATACTCAGGGACAACAAACTAAAACCTTCTTTACCCTATCCTCTTAAACAAAAGGGGAACATTCACCAAGACAACTCACAATATAAAATGAAAGCCATACTAACACAAACATCAAGATAATAGTGCAATAACCATCAGAAGACACTTTTTCAAAAAGGCAACAACATCAGTGCACATTATAAGAAACATCTGAGTTATTTCAAAAAATGTTAGAGAGGATGAAAAAACAGGAAGAGAAATTTCTCATCACCATCAACATCACTTCTGTAGGGCCACTCTGAGTCCTGTCCCTGATAAGGATCTCATTTTGGAATGCACTGATTAATGCTCCAAGAACTCATAAAAATCTTCACATAACTCTGGCTACACAGCAGAATACACACACCAGCGCAGAAAACTGGCATAGGTTCACCATGCCTTCCGTTTTGAAAACAGGCAAAATTCACGACTACTTGTGTACACACAGAAAGGATTGCTCTTCATGACCCGTATAGCAAAGATGCTGTTATTTAGGTTTCTATCTCCAGCACTCGCTCCAAGCATTCCCTCGGCCTCAGAAGCAGAGCAGACTCTTCAAGAGCAGCAAACATTTCAGGAATGACAATTGTTCTGAGCTGCTGATATTTGTATGCTCTAAAAATTCCTCAGCTCAAATCCCCAGACACTCCCTGAGCCCAGCTTCCCAGGGCCCCACATCCCACTCGGTGCAAGCCTCCTGCCCATCATCTCAAATTCAACCTGGCCAATTGAACCTTATTTCACTTATACCAGCCTATCCCAACCTGGTGCCTTCCAGACATTTTGGACTACAACTCTGAGGATTCCCAAACTTGGTTAGGCTGGCTGGAGCTGACGGGAGTTGAAGTCTAAAACATCTGGAGGGTGCCAGGTTGGAAAAAGTTATTTGTCCTTTCACCAAAGTGTGGTCTTAATCATTACCTTTCATTCATTCTCTGAAAAGAACCTACTTGCCTTTCCGGGTGCCAATACTGGTAGAAGGCTCATACTAGTGTGGGGTAATTACGTTTTTCAAAATTGCTCCATGATACAGAACCATCAAAAAGTTTCCTTCCAAGGTCAACCTGCTTGCTGATCTGAGAGCAGAGGCTGCAAACAGTGGAAAGATAATTGACTAGAAACTCTGGGACCAAATTCTGCTTTCCTTCAACTTGCAAGTCAACCAAGTTTGTAGAAGAAGAGGTGGCTGATCTGCTTTGGAAAAGAGTTGTCTTAGACTTCTCTCCACTCAAAGCAGCCCTTTCAAAATTGAATTGCTGGCCAAGGTCATAGAGAAAGATTGATTCGGAGAACAATTCTATGGAAAGCATCTCAGGAACCAAAGGATATCCTCCAAGGTCACACACACTGCACCTACTGGCAACAGTTTCACCTCCATCCTGGCCTGCTGGGAGCACTTGCAGATGAGAAGGAATAGGAGGTATCAAGGAGCTGCAGAATCCTAAAGCCTGCAGCTGCTGTCCACACAACTGTGTGCATCTAATGGAAAAGCAACAGAAAGATGGCCAGAGAAGTGAGGTTTGCCTTTTTATTTAGGCACTATTCTGAGGTTACAGGAGATGTAGGATCCCATGAATCCATTGCTGTGCATTTTCACTCAATGCCAGCAGAGCACAGGAATCTCAGCATGTTCCCTCAACACACACATGGGCTTGCTCTATTATGAGTCTGCTGTCCTGACTTTCCTTTCCAAATGCTTGAGTCAAAAGCACATTGCAATATAATTATCTGACAGTTTGGCATGGATCAGGGAAATTCAGGTTTAAACCCCTGCTGAGGCATGAAGTTCACTGGGCAACCCTGGGCTACAGAAATTTCTTGCCCCATCTAAACAGGTGGTGAGGTGAAAGGAAACACCTGGTGTACATTGTCTTGAGTTCTCTAGGGTGCAGAAATGTTAAATGTGATCACAGAAAAACTAGTACATGGAAAAAGCAACATGCTGACACACAAACCAGTTAGTATTTTACAACCTCGAGCAACCAAGCTGCAGGGCTGAGGAGGACATATGTAGGATTCAAGCCACATACAAGAGGGACAGGGAAGCTGGATGCACTTGCCAGGATCTTAGCTTCTTATGTAAAATAGGAGTACTGGAGAAATCTTATCATTATTTGGACACGTGCCAAGAATTCCTTGAGTGCCTCAGACAGTGTATATATATAT
>JAIXND010000384.1:0-10093 GCA_023646645.1 Varanus salvator macromaculatus | reverse complement strand
CATAAGGACTGCCACAAGTATTAGTGGGAAGACCAACACATTAGCAGAAGTGTCAGGCTAGCAAAGAATGATTGAGTTCCTGGAGATGATATCCCTTATGCAGAAATACAACCAGTATTAACCTTGCTTTGAAAGTAGTTGTACAGTCCATTCCCTAGCCTGCTTTTGTAGCTCTTTCGTACTACTGGGGTAACTGGCAGTTGCTGAAATGGTTCAGGGACTTATACGAGCCACAAAGCCTGGTATGCAGTACCTACTGATTTATATTCCCTAACAATAAAAGTTCCCAGCATAACTGTCTTTCCTTTCCAGATTACAGTCTTTTTCATTTGCGTCATAGCTGCTGCTCTAAATGCTCAGTGGTTTGGGCAAGTGACTTCGGACATTATGGCTGAAATGCATCTGATTGAGCAAAGCTATGGCTTCGGAGGGGCTGGTGGGTTGTTCTCAAATAGATCCCTCATCCGGTTGCGTCGACTGGATTCTAATTACAAGGATCTGACAGACAGACTGAGCATCTACCATGGCTTTTCCTCCCTTTGCAACCTGTGCTGCATTGCATGCAATGCCTTGAGTCTTTACTATATGGCTGCTCACCTATCAGCACTATAATCACAAGGACAACTAACCCAAAGCTCAGGCTTTGCATGGGCATGTTTGTGAATATATGGGCTACAATGGTTTAGGCCATGTTATGAACTGCTATAGAGCACACTTCACAGAAGAGTCACAGGCTGTTGAGTCACCATTTTTCCAGTTTTGTATGCTACAAAATCTCTTGAGCAACTGTGGGATTTAGTAGTCAGGGCCCTAACTGAACTTTAATACAAGTCTGAGCTCCTGGTTGATCAATAAGAAAGTTCAGAGAGGCTGAAGTACCTAAAACAATCTAAAACCACCAAGATATTAATTTTAAGTACCATTCTTGGATTTTTAAAACTTCCTTGATCAGGGTGGGTCATACATCTTCTCTCCCAACCCTGCTTTCACAGTCTATAGTCTCAGTTCTGGGAGGAACTCAACTAATACTGCAAAAACGATCAAGTCTAAATATCTACTGATCACATAGAACATTTCAAAAACAAGCTATGCAGAAATACAGTGATGGTATTTGTACAATGTAAAGACTATTCGATATACTACTTTCATGCTCAAATGGGGCCCAGTACCTCTTTCAGCCCAAAGGTCAAATTTCATTTTGGAATTGCATCCCAGTGGTGGTTGGGGCAAAAAGGGTGGGGTCAAAATATTTGTTTTAGCTTAATACTCTTAATGCAGGTAACCAAGACTTAAAAGATGTTTTCCAGCCTTTTAGAGTGGGTGAGCAGAGGTGCGCTGTACAAAAAGCAGGAAACCACCAAATGATTGGTGGCTGGGAAAAGGACATGTGGCTGTCTGGGAAATGCCAGAGGATGAGCTTGGGGTCCACGGTGACCTGGGCTGGGCCCACAGACCTGCTGTTTTCCACCCATTCTCTAGAATGCAATCACTTTATTACTAAATGTAACTAGCAGGGAGGGGAAAGATCCTGAAGCCACAAAGTGAAGCAGTTGGGTAGACGTGAGAAATGCACTTCTCCCAGAAATTAAATCTTACTGTAGAATATATAAAATGTGTTGGACTGCATCTTGTTTAATCTAGTCCCCTGCTCCCCCCCACCTCCCGTAGGGTAGTTTGATATACAGCAAAAAACAGTAAAACTGCAAAGGTCCAACAAAGAGCTCCACATTCTTTTGTTGAAGAACACAAGACAGTAGTGAATAAACTACAGCAGTGCTGTAATCTCTGCTGCTGTGAGCAAGCAGACAATCTTATCTGTTGATCCACATGACTATTGGATAACAGCAGGCAGGCAGACTAGAACTCATACATTCCAGTCCAGCTGCACCAGTGGATACAAGTAGAGCAGATACACCTTAAATCTCTAATATGATGAATTAATGGCATGTTAAAATTCACTGTCCCATTTGGTCTCAAAAGTGGAAGCCCTGTGTACAATTCAAATGATTTATGGCAACTTCTGTACTTTGAGAACTAACTTGATCTTCAAACCAAGACTCTGCTTCTCTTAAGCAAAACTCAGTGTTTTATGTTTTAACAATTAAGATGCAGAATGTCATTACTGGAAAAGGTGGATAAAGAGGCTTATTCACCAAAATGATTATGTAATACAAGAGGAAATTTAAATAAACATGTTGGTGCTAATTGTGTAAATAATCTCATTCCTTTTCAAGTTTACAAATGCTGGGATTAGCAGAACAAAGCTCTAATACATTATCATGATTGTATTAAAGGAAAATATATACAAAATCTTCCAGTCTTTCCAGATTCTAAATTTGAAGAGGGCTGTCATCTTACATGTTGTTCTTGCTGACTTTGAAAAATTCAGAGTAAGTACTTATTCATTTAAGTCGGTGAACCTTCTTCCCAGAGAAGTAGTGTTTAGAAAAAGGAGCAAGTTTTACCAAAATCAAAAAGGTGGGAGTTCCAGCTTTTACAAAGTACCTGCAAAAAAATTAATGAAGAAGCTTAGCTGCCCATCAATTTTGAGCCATGTCAAAAAAGCTTACCTGCTATGTGTACATGTGTCTTTTGTGGCACTATGATCACTGTCTCATTCCTGCCTTCTACCCCCACCTCCTTGGAAGACACTATTATAACTTTAGAGGTTAGATTTTCAAACAAGATCAGAAATACGAACAAGATAATCTAACTGTTGAAACGAAGCCAGCTCAGTAGGGAAAGATCCATTTGTTGCCATCCATGACATTCTGGGAGCTTTGAAGTTTAGTATTTTACTAAACCACGAAGACTACCCTGCCTTGTCAGAGTTGTGACTGTTTTGCCATTCAGTCTCAGGTTGGCCCCAGCCATGGTAAGACTAGTGAAATGCAGCTTCTAATCTGGGTGAACAACATACAGTCATTTTTGCTGCATTTCTTCACTTTTTAGAGCACACTTATGTGTGTCTAAGTTTACTGTATTCCTGTGATTTAATTAATAGCAGGATCTACTCAATGGCAGTGACTAGATTGCACTTGAATAAAGAAACTGATTCTTAAAGAGTCAGTTGTATTCATTTAACATTACTTGTCCTTTCCATATGAAAGATTATGAACTATTATGAATGTGCTGCCTCTGCCCCCTTCAGCAACTTGCCTTTGGTGCTGCAGTGCTTGTAACAATGTGGTTTCTGTGTCGATCTGGTATATCTCTCCTCTTTCTTCATCCTCATAGTAAAGCTGAGCAGTTTAATGAAACAAACATAATTTAGCATGTAAACAAGTAAAAGCAATACCATCTTTAATGCTTCCTGAGGGTGAAATCCAGTGTAGGTTTAAAAAAAGAAAAAGTTCTATAAATCTCAGCAAGCTGTAATTGTAGGACTTTTTTCTGTCTAAACGTGTATGAGTTATACCCTAAATACATAAGGACAATGCACCTTTTCAGACATATTATAGGACTCACAAAACTACCCTAACCCTGCACATGTGCATACACTGATTCAGAGGCAAATCCCTGAATTCGGTAGGACTTATTCTCAGGTAAATCAGTATAGTTTTGCTACCCAAGTTAATAGTCTAGTGAGGGGAGAAGGTTGCGTTTTTAAAGATGTATTTAGCTGCAGAAATTAAGTGTAATCTATGACTTGGGAAGAAATTCAGAAAGCCATCTATGACTTTCCAGATACTTTTAACAATGCCTTCTGCCTCACCAAAATAATCTATACCGGTTAATATTTATCCTACTGAAAAACATCTCAGCACAGCTCCCAGGGAGTATACTAGCTGCTCAGGAGAAGTGTCTACATCATTGACAACTGAATCTTAGCTTGTAAAATATATGTGACCAAACCATTTCTAGTGTCATATAAACCAATGCATGGTGACAGACCATCCACACTGAGGGCAAAAATAGAGATTACTTTTGACAATTCAATTAACATACATATTTTTGTGGGGTAAAAACTGTTCATACTATGAAACTGCTCTGGAAGTCCTGACAGTGTTTGAAATTTCACATTATTACTGTAATTTCTTAAGTGCATGCAATGTGCCTTGCACAGTATATAGAATTTTCCCAGAGGACTCAGTCTAGACTGAAAGGGGTAGAAAGTAATCAGAGAATACAGGAAAAAATAAATGTGATGAACACATACTAATGCCACAGAAAATTAGCAGCACTCTAAAAGGTATATAGTAAGGTTAATGACTAGAATATCCACTGGGGGAGTGGGGAGGAAAGAGCAAAAGTTAAATGTAGTTTCCTACCTCTAGTTCACTAGGAATATATTTTCTTTCTTTATCCCAAGGAGGTGGCTCCTCAAACATTACCATTAAATGGTCAATAAATCTGAAATGGAAGATGCATCTTGTTATTCTCCTAAACATTAGTGCTGTGCAACTGTTCTTTTAGCACTCAAGACAGAGTGATGCTTTTAATTCAGGGAAGCGTGGCTTCATAAATTCAAGGTATTTATGGCAATTCTTCAGTGCTTTGTTATAATAGCCATGATCTGAAGAAACTCGTAAATCCATTCTCTCTTATTTGAGATGAAGAACACAATTCTAGGGTGTGTCCTGGGAGCCGTAAGACTGAGTAGAACTCCTTATCCAATCGTGGAGAAAGATGCTTGGGAGGCTTTTGTATACAGTGTACATAACACTCCTCCATGAGAACTCTGAGGGCAGAGAGGACCAGGAGTCCTGCTAGGACGGATCGGGGAAGCTTCTGGGTCCACAGGTTACAGAGCCCTTGTGTTGTGATGTTAGTATATAAATTGTTTTACATTGTTTACAGTACTGTACTTTTAAGGTTTTAATTTCTGTAAACTGCCAAGAGTGTTTTGACTAACAGGCAGGACAGAAATTAAAACCTTAAAAGTACAGTACTGTAAACAATGTAAAACAATTTATATACTAACATCACAACACAAGGGCTCTGTAACCTGTGGACCCAGAAGCTTCCCCGATCCGTCCTAGCAGGACTCCTGGTCCTCTCTGCCCTCAGAGTTCTCATGGAGGAGTGTTATGTACACTGTATACAAAAGCCTCCCAAGCATCTTTCTCCACGATTGGATAAGGAGTTCTACTCAGTCTTACGGCTCCCAGGACACACCCTAGAATTGTGTTCTTCATCTCAAATAAGAGAGAATGGATTTACGAGTTTCTTCAGATCATGGCTATTATAACAAAGCACTGAAGAATTGCCATAAATACCTTGAATTTATGAAGCCACGCTTCCCTGAATTAAAAGCATCACTCTGTCTTGAGTGCTAAAAGAACAGTTGCACAGCACTAATGTTTAGGAGAATAACAAGATGCATCTTCCATTTCAGATTTATTGACCATTTAATGGTAATGTTTGAGGAGCCACCTCCTTGGGATAAAGAAAGAAAATATATTCCTAGTGAACTAGAGGTAGGAAACTACATTTAACTTTTGCTCTTTCCTCCCCACTCCCCCAGTGGATATTCTAGTCATTAACCTTACTATATACCTTTTAGAGTGCTGCTAATTTTCTGTGGCATTAGTATGTGTTCATCACATTTATTTTTTCCTGTATTCTCTGATTACTTTCTACCCCTTTCAGTCTAGACTGAGTCCTCTGGGAAAATTCTATATACTGTGCAAGGCACATTGCATGCACTTAAGAAATTACAGTAATAATGTGAAATTTCAAACACTGTCAGGACTTCCAGAGCAGTTTCATAGTATGAACAGTTTTTACCCCACAAAAATATGTATGTTAATTGAATTGTCAAAAGTAATCTCTATTTTTGCCCTCAGTGTGGATGGTCTGTCACCATGCATTGGTTTATATGACACTAGAAATGGTTTGGTCACATATATTTTACAAGCTAAGATTCAGTTGTCAATGATGTAGACACTTCTCCTGAGCAGCTAGTATACTCCCTGGGAGCTGTGCTGAGATGTTTTTCAGTAGGATAAATATTAACCGGTATAGATTATTTTGGTGAGGCAGAAGGCATTGTTAAAAGTATCTGGAAAGTCATAGATGGCTTTCTGAATTTCTTCCCAAGTCATAGATTACACTTAATTTCTGCAGCTAAATACATCTTTAAAAACGCAACCTTCTCCCCTCACTAGACTATTAACTTGGGTAGCAAAACTATACTGATTTACCTGAGAATAAGTCCTACCGAATTCAGGGATTTGCCTCTGAATCAGTGTATGCACATGTGCAGGGTTAGGGTAGTTTTGTGAGTCCTATAATATGTCTGAAAAGGTGCATTGTCCTTATGTATTTAGGGTATAACTCATACACGTTTAGACAGAAAAAAGTCCTACAATTACAGCTTGCTGAGATTTATAGAACTTTTTCTTTTTTTAAACCTACACTGGATTTCACCCTCAGGAAGCATTAAAGATGGTATTGCTTTTACTTGTTTACATGCTAAATTATGTTTGTTTCATTAAACTGCTCAGCTTTACTATGAGGATGAAGAAAGAGGAGAGATATACCAGATCGACACAGAAACCACATTGTTACAAGCACTGCAGCACCAAAGGCAAGTTGCTGAAGGGGGCAGAGGCAGCACATTCATAATAGTTCATAATCTTTCATATGGAAAGGACAAGTAATGTTAAATGAATACAACTGACTCTTTAAGAATCAGTTTCTTTATTCAAGTGCAATCTAGTCACTGCCATTGAGTAGATCCTGCTATTAATTAAATCACAGGAATACAGTAAACTTAGACACACATAAGTGTGCTCTAAAAAGTGAAGAAATGCAGCAAAAATGACTGTATGTTGTTCACCCAGATTAGAAGCTGCATTTCACTAGTCTTACCATGGCTGGGGCCAACCTGAGACTGAATGGCAAAACAGTCACAACTCTGACAAGGCAGGGTAGTCTTCGTGGTTTAGTAAAATACTAAACTTCAAAGCTCCCAGAATGTCATGGATGGCAACAAATGGATCTTTCCCTACTGAGCTGGCTTCGTTTCAACAGTTAGATTATCTTGTTCGTATTTCTGATCTTGTTTGAAAATCTAACCTCTAAAGTTATAATAGTGTCTTCCAAGGAGGTGGGGGTAGAAGGCAGGAATGAGACAGTGATCATAGTGCCACAAAAGACACATGTACACATAGCAGGTAAGCTTTTTTGACATGGCTCAAAATTGATGGGCAGCTAAGCTTCTTCATTAATTTTTTTGCAGGTACTTTGTAAAAGCTGGAACTCCCACCTTTTTGATTTTGGTAAAACTTGCTCCTTTTTCTAAACACTACTTCTCTGGGAAGAAGGTTCACCGACTTAAATGAATAAGTACTTACTCTGAATTTTTCAAAGTCAGCAAGAACAACATGTAAGATGACAGCCCTCTTCAAATTTAGAATCTGGAAAGACTGGAAGATTTTGTATATATTTTCCTTTAATACAATCATGATAATGTATTAGAGCTTTGTTCTGCTAATCCCAGCATTTGTAAACTTGAAAAGGAATGAGATTATTTACACAATTAGCACCAACATGTTTATTTAAATTTCCTCTTGTATTACATAATCATTTTGGTGAATAAGCCTCTTTATCCACCTTTTCCAGTAATGACATTCTGCATCTTAATTGTTAAAACATAAAACACTGAGTTTTGCTTAAGAGAAGCAGAGTCTTGGTTTGAAGATCAAGTTAGTTCTCAAAGTACAGAAGTTGCCATAAATCATTTGAATTGTACACAGGGCTTCCACTTTTGAGACCAAATGGGACAGTGAATTTTAACATGCCATTAATTCATCATATTAGAGATTTAAGGTGTATCTGCTCTACTTGTATCCACTGGTGCAGCTGGACTGGAATGTATGAGTTCTAGTCTGCCTGCCTGCTGTTATCCAATAGTCATGTGGATCAACAGATAAGATTGTCTGCTTGCTCACAGCAGCAGAGATTACAGCACTGCTGTAGTTTATTCACTACTGTCTTGTGTTCTTCAACAAAAGAATGTGGAGCTCTTTGTTGGAACTTTGCAGTTTTACTGTTTTTTGCTGTATATCAAACTACCCTACGGGAGGTGGGGGGGAGCAGGGGACTAGATTAAACAAGATGCAGTCCAACACATTTTATATATTCTACAGTAAGATTTAATTTCTGGGAGAAGTGCATTTCTCACGTCTACCCAACTGCTTCACTTTGTGGCTTCAGGATCTTTCCCCTCCCTGCTAGTTACATTTAGTAATAAAGTGATTGCATTCTAGAGAATGGGTGGAAAACAGCAGGTCTGTGGGCCCAGCCCAGGTCACCGTGGACCCCAAGCTCATCCTCTGGCATTTCCCAGACAGCCACATGTCCTTTTCCCAGCCACCAATCATTTGGTGGTTTCCTGCTTTTTGTACAGCGCACCTCTGCTCACCCACTCTAAAAGGCTGGAAAACATCTTTTAAGTCTTGGTTACCTGCATTAAGAGTATTAAGCTAAAACAAATATTTTGACCCCACCCTTTTTGCCCCAACCACCACTGGGATGCAATTCCAAAATGAAATTTGACCTTTGGGCTGAAAGAGGTACTGGGCCCCATTTGAGCATGAAAGTAGTATATCGAATAGTCTTTACATTGTACAAATACCATCACTGTATTTCTGCATAGCTTGTTTTTGAAATGTTCTATGTGATCAGTAGATATTTAGACTTGATCGTTTTTGCAGTATTAGTTGAGTTCCTCCCAGAACTGAGACTATAGACTGTGAAAGCAGGGTTGGGAGAGAAGATGTATGACCCACCCTGATCAAGGAAGTTTTAAAAATCCAAGAATGGTACTTAAAATTAATATCTTGGTGGTTTTAGATTGTTTTAGGTACTTCAGCCTCTCTGAACTTTCTTATTGATCAACCAGGAGCTCAGACTTGTATTAAAGTTCAGTTAGGGCCCTGACTACTAAATCCCACAGTTGCTCAAGAGATTTTGTAGCATACACAACTGGAAAAATGGTGACTCAACAGCCTGTGACTCTTCTGTGAAGTGTGCTCTATAGCAGTTCATAACATGGCCTAAACCATTGTAGCCCATATATTCACAAACATGCCCATGCAAAGCCTGAGCTTTGGGTTAGTTGTCCTTGTGATTATAGTGCTGATAGGTGAGCAGCCATATAGTAAAGACTCAAGGCATTGCATGCAATGCAGCACAGGTTGCAAAGGGAGGAAAAGCCATGGTAGATGCTCAGTCTGTCTGTCAGATCCTTGTAATTAGAATCCAGTCGACGCAACCGGATGAGGGATCTATTTGAGAACAACCCACCAGCCCCTCCGAAGCCATAGCTTTGCTCAATCAGATGCATTTCAGCCATAATGTCCGAAGTCACTTGCCCAAACCACTGAGCATTTAGAGCAGCAGCTATGACGCAAATGAAAAAGACTGTAATCTGGAAAGGAAAGACAGTTATGCTGGGAACTTTTATTGTTAGGGAATATAAATCAGTAGGTACTGCATACCAGGCTTTGTGGCTCGTATAAGTCCCTGAACCATTTCAGCAACTGCCAGTTACCCCAGTAGTACGAAAGAGCTACAAAAGCAGGCTAGGGAATGGACTGTACAACTACTTTCAAAGCAAGGTTAATACTGGTTGTATTTCTGCATAAGGGATATCATCTCCAGGAACTCAATCATTCTTTGCTAGCCTGACACTTCTGCTAATGTGTTGGTCTTCCCACTAATACTTGTGGCAGTCCTTATGAGAAGCCATTGAAGTACCACCTACCAAGACATTCTGGGTTTATGCAAGGAACTTCCCATAAGGCTTCCCATAAGGACTGCCACAAGTATTAGTGGGAAGACCAACACATTAGCAGAAGTGTCAGGCTAGCAAAGAATGATTGAGTTCCTGGAGATGATATCCCTTATGCAGAAATACAACCAGTATTAACCTTGCTTTGAAAGTAGTTGTACAGTCCATTCCCTAGCCTGCTTTTGTAGCTCTTTCGTACTACTGGGGTAACTGGCAGTTGCTGAAATGGTTCAGGGACTTATACGAGCCACAAAGCCTGGTATGCAGTACCTACTGATTTATATTCCCTAACAATAAAAGTTCCCAGCATAACTGTCTTTCCTTTCCAGATTACAGTCTTTTTCATTTGCG
>JAIXND010000383.1:0-14050 GCA_023646645.1 Varanus salvator macromaculatus | reverse complement strand
CTAATCCAGGGATGTGACTCTGGCCAGTAAAACCACACGGACCAGTGGTGCTTCCAGACAAGACTTTCATCTGCTATCAGCCTACCTTGTTCATCAAATTTTGCACACAACATTGTCTTCTGCTTGTAAGCCTTCCATGTTTTCTAGTGATGGATAAACTTATCCTGGGTGAATTTATCATTTCTTCCAATAAGGAAATGATTTCCTCTTTACAACTCACCCATGTAAGCTTCGACAGGAGCTCTCCCTTAGAATGAGCTCTTGTTCTACATAAACAAGTTTTTGTGTATGCACAGGATCAGAGTGCATCTTGGGAGTTGTAGTTTAGGAATGCATAATGCATCCTGATGTCAAACATTCCTGACCATTCCTGTTTTCACATGTGCAACATAATGCTCACTCATGCTCACTATCACTGAATGCTGGGATAGGGAAGAGGGAAGGTGAACTCACGAATTCGTCACAGAGTAAGCAGTGGTGGCCGCATTTGATCCTTCAAGCACATGCATAGAGACAGCATTGTTGAGATGTTCAGTCAATTCTGCATTGAATAGCAAATTCTTAAAACTCTCATCCAGGCTTGTTGAAAAGGTGCACATTATGATCAAGCCAAGTTTGACTGGCAAACTGACTAATCACAGAATTTTGTGGCATCACAAGTGTTTTCCACATGATTCTTCCATCATTCTTCTTTCCACAAAAATATCCATTACAGAGGGAAAAACAGAAGATCTGCTGTTTTCGTTTTCATTTATTTGGTAGTGCCAAGAGCCATCCATCTGGAAATGCCCCAAGAAGTGAGAAACAGTTCCTGGAGATCGTTCTGCAGCTCTCCGCACCTCTAGACCTGTCAGGCTCCAGGCTGCTCAAGAGACAGTCCTGGCTCCACCACATTCAGGACCATGCTGTGGGAAGAGTCCTCTGAGCTACCTATGGGGATGTGATTAGTTAGCCATTTAGGACACAATCCAGGACTCCTTGCCCTCAGTTCACAGAGCTCATGCAGTACAGGGAGCAAGGCGTGGGCAATTTCCACCAATTCCACAACTCCTGCTCCCTTTTCAGTCACCTAAACATAGCATTGTGTTTGTGTGGGGTGTGGGGGAGACCCAAGCACTGATAGGAATCGGCTTAGCCAATCAGCCCCAGCATCCTTCCACACCAACCCTGGTATGCTCACTGTTCTTTCTGTGGCACATTTGCGATCTCACAGAAGAAACCAGCATGGCTCTTTCCATTGGCCTTGGAATTCAGAGACCCAACACAGAAGTTGCAAGACCTCACGGCTTGGATTTCTATGGGCCTTCCCATATGACGCCGGGAGATCATAACATTAGTGCCAAGAAGCTTTGAAAGCTGTTTTCCCCAGTGTAGAACGTTGCTGTTGAAATACACCCTCTGCCGATGTGAGTTCTTTGAGCTTAAACTGGAATAAAACCTCCACAGATATGAAAATAAAATGTTTAGTAAGACTCACAATTATTTATTTATTAATTTATTTAACATACTTGTATGCCGCCCCCTTACAAACAAGCCTCGGGGCGGCTAACAACAATAAAAAGTACAAATTAAAAACCAATACACTATTTAAAACTGGCCCATCTCACAGTCTAATATAAAAACAGAAATATATAAACAATAATACAATATGAAATTAAAACTAACAATTAAAATATTTCTTAAATAAAAAGGTCTTCACCTGGCACCGAAAAGCAAATAATGACGGCGCCAGGCGAGCCTCTCTGGGGAGCGCATTCCACAGGTTGGGCGCCACCGCAGAGAAAGCCCACCTCCGGGTACTCACCCTCCTTATCTCCCTCACGGAGGGTTCCCGGAGGAGAGCATCAGCTGCAGATCGTAGGGGGCAGGAGGGCATATATGGTTGCAGGCACTCCTTTAGGTAGCCAGGACCCAAGCTGTTAAGGGCTTTATAGGTAAGAACCAACACCTTGAATTGGGCCCGGACTTCAATGGGGAGCCAGTGTAGCTGACGGAGAACTAGGGTGATATGAGAACCACGCCCAGTTCCCATCAGCACCCTGGCAGCTCTGTTTTGTACCAATTGAAGTATTCGGACCGTCTTCAAGGGTAGCCCCACGTAGAGCGCGTTACAGAAGTCTGACCGGGAAGTCACCAACGCATGTGTCACTGTCGCCATTCGAATTATCCATAACAATACAGTGGTTGTCCCTGACATTTACGTCCTGCCTGTGAATATTCTGTCTGGGGTGGGGGAATCTTGGACTATCAAATCCTGAAGTGGAAGTTGGGTTCCTCCGTTGGGAAAATGAACTAGAAGCAGCCCTGGAACAAGCTGTCTTGCTACCGTATTGCTCTCCTTTTGCACCACTGCAGTGTGTGTCCTGCCTGCTTTCTTGACCATTATAAGCCACCATTCCCTTTGCCTCAACCGTAGCTGCTGCCACCACCATGTCAGCTCTGTAGAGAGCAGCACAGCCAGAAGAACAGCCACAGGATGTTGCAAGAGCCTTCCAGAGCAAGCCAAAGGGCAGGAAGATGCTCCAGAGAACCCTGCCAGCCTCTCTTGTACAACAAATGGCATGGCAGGAGAGCGGTTGGTGGGGCTTTCCAGAGCATCTGCTGGAGATGGCAAGGGGGTCATGGCAGGCCTTCCAGCAGGGGCGGAAAGTGGGAATCGTGATGCTATTTGCTGCTGCTCCCACTCTGCCGCCTGAGGCAGGTGCTTCAGCCTCCTTCATAGCAGGGCCAGCCCAGACTGGAAGGAAGAAAGAGAAGTTACAGCAGAGTGGCCAAAAGAGTAGGCAGGAGGTGTTGAAGGAGAGAATTTCATGGAGTATTTTTGTATATTTCTCATATATAAATCTTCTCAAGAACACTTCTTACCTTTTCCATCTCTTTAAGTGTTCTTACATTTTCTCTGTTCCCATAATTAATTTGTATATATGAGTTATTTATATTTGTCAGCCATCTAAACTATTTTTATTCTGTGCTTAAATTATAAAATTATTCCAAAGTCCAAGTTGCATCTGTCAATTTAAGCAGAGTGCAAATGGAACTTTATCCAATGTGGATGCAAAACAATGAGCCGTGCATTAGCAGGGGCCAATATAGCAAACTGCTCTTGAATACTAGATCAGTGCAACAAATAGCCTCTCATAGTCCACAAAATAGCTAACTTAGTTCTTGCTTGCAACTGTGCAATTAGCTAGGGCTATTGTTCCTGCAGTTCCACAAGGTGCTGGATGCTTCAGTTACTTTTTAAATTTCCAACAACAGGCAATGGCAACTTATAATTTGTAGCTTGAAGGTCATAGCACAGCAATTACAATACAGCAAGTATCAGAGATGCAAGCGCTCCACCATTCGGCTCCTCGGCAGAAAAGCACGGACTCCCCTGAGTGGGAATGCCACCTTTAACATTGTAAGCATGTCACTTCCTGGGGTTATGTGGATCTTTTCTCAGACCTGCCTGTATGAAACAGGCCCAAATTCGGCAATGCAGGGCTAAGCCAAAACTGTGGTGCATTGGGAACCCGTGTGCCACATTCCCAGTCAAAACCACGCTTCTCTAGGGCTCTGTGTCGTGGAGTTAGTACATCACGGAGCTGTAATTGCTCACAGGGAGCAAGTTGGTTTCTGACTGTGTATACCACTAACTTGCCCAGTCAGCAGCACACCCTATTAACTTAACTAGTCCTTAATGCTTATTTTCTCCACTCCAATAAGGATTCGATGCAAAAATCTAAGAAAGAGAATGGAAAGATGTCTACTGTGTTAGAACTAATAGGCATTTATTGAACCCTGTGGCTTCACACGTAATCCTACCAGGGTTATTGTGTCGCTAAGGCATAATCAATTTATTGCTTAGAAAAATGACCTTGCTCCCGAAAGCTGCTGCCTTTAATTATGCAGCAGAACACAGTTGCAAACCATCTGTAAGGCAGGCAATGAGAGGCAGTAATCAACTGTATTTCTGCTTCCCATTCCTGAAAGGTCTTCGGTATCTGTGAAAGGAAAGGAGAGGAAAATCAAACACACACATAACCAGCCTAGCATTAAACATCAGAGGCAGGATGCATGAGCTAAACCTGTATTTCTGAAGTGATGTGTGTAGTTTGGACACCCCAAGCAGTCCTTAGGTCCATCGCTGTGTAGGTGGTTTCTAACAAATACTTTACCTTGGATCCTCATATTCCCTCCATTCATGAAAGAGCATTTTCCTGCCTCTCCCCTTCCCTCTACATTCCCTTTTCTGGAAATCTTCTCCTGGGTGCAGGTCGGCCCTTGGGAATGATGAGAGAAATGGTAATCAGGAGGCTCTTGGCATCAACCCCTTTGGAGAAGGAAGGAGCAAGTGGGGATCCAAGACTTGCGGTGCTTCCAGACACCTTGATTATGCACCCACCTTTCCTCATCCATGGGCTTTCATGGAGGGTCCAGATAACACTGTCTTCCATGTATAACCCTTCCATGCTTCCCTGGGGCTTAAGAACATGTTTAAAAGGAGAAGATAGGATAATACATAATGCCTTACAATTGGCAGCACTGGGAGTAATGAAGCTCCGTCTGGAAACCTCCTTTGATTTAGCAAACAAAAAAGCAACATTCAGGTATGCCAGCAATTTTTAATGTAGCAACATGAGTAATTTTTGGACAGGATGTTCTGATCAGCTATGTCCACTATAAAGCCTAGCTGCTCCTTCAGATTCACAAAGCACAACTAGCTTTTCACCAGAGAAAATGTACAAATCATGATGTCCCTCTGAGATGTACTTCAAGAACAACAAGTTTCACAATGGTATTTTTTGGACCATGACTCCTGCCCTTGAGGTAAGAGCAGGACAGATTGCTGGGGTCTATTAGAAGAAAACAATTGTACAAGATGGTCCCTGCATGAGAATATATAATAATGATTTATTTTTAATACTTCTTAATCACTTGCTTGAGTTGAATTCCAAATCTGTGGATACAGCATATTATCAAATTTACTAAATAGATACATATGTATGCACATGCCTGCACATGCCCCATGCACACACCATGTTTCTTTTTCAACACCTACAGCACAGATCCAGTGCATTCCTCATGGCACCTTTGGGGCCCTGCCCTCATTATGCTCCACTGCCATAGCTCTGCGTCACCAGCAGGTATCAGAGGCAGAACTGCCTTATTCTAGATAGACTTACACTGGGGGCAGCCAAGGGCTCAGGCCTTTGGAGCCACAGCTCACTGTGAAAGTTCAAGAGCCATATGTAACCACACACTAGTTTTGAAGGAACGGAAAACAGAACAGCCAATATCAAAAAGCCTTGATACAACTCTACTACATGGTCAAATCTATGTAAAGTTCTGTTCACCGTATGATGAGCTTTCTGTGCAGTGCTGTTAATCCTCTGTATCTATTTTGGGTTACAGGATTGAAATCCAAGCTTCTCCTTTCCTGCTTTTTTGCTATATAACCTCTAGGTGGCACCATACTATAGAGGAATAATAGGAATAATAGTTTTCTTTCACTTTTGCAAATAATACCTCACCTTCCCCACTCTAAAAAGTTCCCACAAAAGTAAGTCACAATGTCACATTAAGAAGCTGTAAACAACTGTGAGTAGGGAATGATGAGTGGACGATAAAGGCATTAAGGAGAGAAGTTATTTAATAGGAAATTATAGGGCTTGAAAAGACCAACCAAAATGATCAGGCTTTGAGGACGGATTACAATGTTTGGAGTTCATTAGCTTAGAAAAATGATGAATAAGGGGGACATTATAGAAGTAAACAAAATTATACATGGTGGAGAAAGGGGAGAGGGAGGTATGTTTTCTTTATCTCCCTTTCATAATACTCGAGCCCCAAGGTCACCCCTTAAGCTGAAGGATAGAAGCTTCAGGAAAGATAAAGGGAATTGTTTCTTCGCACGGCGTGTAGACATGATGGCTATACATCACCTCCAATTCCAGTGGCCGCATTGCTCACCATTCCAGTCCTGGGGAACAGGAGCGGGATGATGCTGCCCTGCTTCTCCTTCATGCAGTCTTCTCCCACTTCTCCCTGCTGCATGCTGTCCATACCTCTTTGGGCGCTTCCGTCTCCTGCTGGCTGCAGCTGAAAGGCACAAGAACTGCTCGGTCTCTTGTTATTTCAAGGAGGGTGGCAAGAACTACAAAATGCATGGATACTTTTGTCAGCACAACAACAATCAAACTGTCAAGGAGACATGCGGGGCAAAATACCCTTTCAGTGTGAACTGTGCATGTATATATTTTTCAGCACACATCTACTTCCGCACAGTAAAAGCTACTGCAAAGGGATCGGACCATTGTCCAAACGTATTTTGAAGGGACAAACCATGCAAAATGTCTTTGTGCTCACTTCACACCTAGCATGGCATACGTGCCATATAACCCTTTGGCACCCTACATCCAGGCCAAGCTTAACGTGAGTTACTTTGAGGCTGCATTTACATGTAAGACTATACCATGCCCACAGAAATGTGGTTTCTGGGTTCAGGAGTGAAAATAAGCCATGGAAACCATCAGCAGACCAGTGTTTCTCCGTGTGCTTTCACTGAGACCATCCTTACAGTGCTTCACCATAGTTGCTGGGTCCAGACATAATGACAAACCATGCTATTGCAGTTTCCACCATGGTTTGTCGTTCTGTCTGAACCTGGCCTTAGTGTCCTCTAAGCATCGGGCTTCTAAAGCCAGTGGCTCCAGTAACAAGGAATCTCCCCCCATGCCCTGACCAAGCCAGCCTTCTCTGTCACTTCAGTGTATCCCCAAACTTGAACTCCCTCAGTGTGCAGACTAAATTAATTAGACTGCTGTCACCTCTGTAGATCAACAGCTACCTCATTCCTCTGCTTGGGCTACTTTCTATCAACAGTTTGGATCAGGCTCACAGCCAGCCTAAAAGGTTTTTGTGGGGAGGGCATTTCATCTGGTGTGTAGGCCTTTTAAAGACAAAATTGTAAGCAGTTTTTTTTAACATTCTTTGTTTGTATTAAGGAGGGGGAGACAGAGAAAACTCAGAGGGGCAGGCCCTTTCCAATCCACTCCCGGCTGGGGCCCGGTCTTTTCCCCTGAAAGAGAACTAAGCACCGTCTGTGTTGTGGTTTCCCTCTCCATCTTGTTGTGTCACAGCTGCACGGAAATCCACCAGCTTGGCTTTCTGTTGCCGGGTGCAGCAGCTCCTTCATGCTCGCCACCAACATCACGTGGCTCCCATGGCTGGTACCTCATGGCTTGGGGCTGTGGGGACCATGATTTGTGCTCCAGATTAGCTGCCCCTGAACATACCTGAGTACAAGCTCATGCATAAAAAGCAGTCCCGAAAGCAAAGGAGCTAGGAAGTCACATGAAACTGGAGAAAGCACACTGAGAAGATCCATCGGTCCTCATCTTTGACAGGAGGATAAGGACCCAAGGGCAGGCTAAGCAGCAGGCCTGTTAATGGAGCCGGCATTCAACATATTTTACATCAGATGTGATGCATCACATGAGTCATACCCATGCACGGTTCTGCTCCAGAGCTGATTCCTTTAATGATACAGGAAGAAACACAGGCTGGGAGTAGAGAAATCTGCCAGCTTCTGGGCATTGCCTTGATGAGCCAGAGAAAACTGCAGCCCCAAACCACATTGCTTCTGAGAGTGAGGCAATCCAAGCCTTCCTCCCGTAGGCGACAGCCACAGTGCCGACCCTGTTCGGGCCTCAGGATGACGTGGGCCTCTCGTACTAGCTGGAAGTCAGAACTCCAGGCTGCCCTTGGTCAGCATTTTGGAAAACGGAGGGAGAGAGCCTGGTTTTCAGAGCCTTCCTCTTGGCTGTGAAGAACAACTAAATGGAGATCAATCTCTGCTGTGGCTGCTGCCGCCGCCACCACCAAAGGGCACTGCGTGAAAGCTGTGTGCATTCGATGATTTGGCCAGAGAGCGAGAATGAAGGGGGCAAGGCTGGGCTGGGAAGACGGTCGGGAAAGGAGATTACTTTCTGTGAATGCATGTATGCTCAGCAAGAACATCTTCCAGAATGGTCAAGCCTCTAATGACTGTTATCAGAGGGCTGGTCACTAACGTCTCCCTGTAGCAAGTTACATTTCTGAGTGAGTGTGCAGACTGGATCAGGCCTTGCTCAAGGAGGGACTCTTTAGACACCATTTTCTCTGCAGCATTTCAGGAGTACATGCAAGTAGGTGTACTAGACTTGCTTCACTTAAAGCCCAGGGGCTCTGAATTCCAAAATGCTGCTTCAGCTGGTCGCAGAGAGCAGCAACTACAGTGTGTGTGTGTGCACGCATCACACATACATGAACATCTGTATTGTATCATGTCTTTCTATTAATTATATTATAGTCTGTCCTTATTTGTAATACATTCTGGATGTGTCTATGATTTTTATGCATTCAGATGCTCTGTTCTCATCTTCCTCCTGTATATTCACACAGTTACAAAGAGGCTTTCAAGTAACTATAAGGGCCCGATCCTCTGCCTCCAGCTTGTGTGCATCCTAAGCCCAGGAGGAGGAGGAGCAGGTCTCTGCCACACCTCACCCTGGGTATTTTATGTATGTGGCCATTTTCAGCCCTCTAGGAAAAATGCTGGGACAGGAGGGAAGGTGTCAGCGTCCAGGGTGAGGGCGGTTGGCCAACAGGGTAAAGGCACCGGGACCCAGGCAGACAGGGCAAGACAAGTCCAATGCACAGTCCAAAATCAATGCACAAACCAAGTCCATAGAGACAGGTAGCATAGTCCAGAGCGAGCCAAGGGTCAGAGAACCGAGGAAAGTAGGCCAGTCAGGGAAGGAAGAGGTGTAGGCAGGACACAGGAATGCAGGCAGAACGATGGAACAATTCCAGGTCTAACAAACAAGGACGGCCCTCACCAACAAGAGGAGACCTTGTTGCCAAGGCAGCTTCTGAGGGGAAGAGCTGATTCATATATAGCTCTTCCCCAGGGCTCCCCAGGTGAAACTCATGAGAGCCCTGGCAGCTGCAGTGGGCTGGGGACAGAATCCTGCAACTACCAGAGCTGCTCCGCCAGCCCTTGGCCCGCAGAGGGAGCCCTGAAGCTGCCTCAGGTCTTGACAGAAGGGAACCAGGACTCCAAGAGACTTCAGCTCACATCCAAGGCTGCAGCCTTCTCTCTCCCAGATCCCCAACTTTCTCCCCTTCCCCGCTCAAGGCCCAGTTGCAGTTGCTAGTTGCAACAGGTGTAGGGCACAAAGGATTTGGACCTTGGCACACTCAGCCCAATAAAGCATGATAAGGGTGAGAGATTAAGAAGCAAAGTTTTTTATTCCTTAGAATAAGTTTGGTCACGGCAAAGAGGCCATCAACCAGGAGCACATGGCAGAGCTCCCTTCCATAGCCTGGATGACCAGGTAGCAAGGGCAGTCGCTTATTGGGTTGAAATCCCCACTGGGTCTCCTGACTGGCACATCTGAATCCACACAGTCTCTGCGTGCACCTGGGAGGCAGGTCACCTTAGGGCTGCGATGAAGGCTTTTCGGCAGGAGATGGCTGTGGGTGATTCTCTGCTGTGTAGCTGCATCGGAGGTTCTCTGCTGTTGTGCAGATGCTGGACTAGCTGGCCCATGCCCAATACTGACCATCCAGGAATGTCCTACAGAGGGACAGGTATGTTTACATCTTGAACTATGCAAGTGAAAACGGGTTACCTAGAAATTAGAGAATGGTTTAAATTTAATCTCATTTTAGTGGGAGGCTGCATCCTTGTGCTGTAGCAGTTCTTACATATATTTTGCAAGGTCTTGGGGAGCTGGCAGGCAGAATGGCTAGAAATTAGAATGGGCTGTATTGGCAGTCTACATATCTGTGTCTGATTAGTAGTCATCTGCTTTACGATTTATCAGAGGCTCATTACAGTGGCCAAGAGGGCCTTTCTCCAGATGCACTGCGATGCAGTATCTCCTTCAATGCAGCAAGGACCTGACGAGGATGAGGTATAAAAGTACTCTGGCCTGACTTTGCCTTCCCTCTACTTTCTTTTGAGGTGTAAATTTCTCAGTTACTTCTTGGTCCTGGGTTGGTTCAAGATCGGGCATTGCCTAGAATAGACCCAAAGTAACTGCTGTGGGGGGTCTGGGGCCAATTTTCAACCCCCAGAGACTCCCCGATAAGCTGCAGTCTCCTCACAGATCGGGAATTTAACACCAGGACTCCCCCAGTGTGCCACAACAGTGGAAAAATCCTCCTTGTTTTTTAGTCTAGTGAAAGGCACCTGCAGCAATGTGGCCACCTTTCTAAAAATATATATCGCTGCTGCTGAATCTGGTGGTCAGCCAGCGGGAGCGGCAGCCAAGGCTCAAGCTGTCCATGACTGTGTGTTGCCCACTCCGCAACAAAATCATTAAAATAAACAGGACCTTTTCTGTGACTAAATTAAGTCTTGTCTATTTCAGTGGTTTGACTCACCATTCCTTTCTTAGGCATCTTGTTAATAGCCCAGAACTGGTGGTTGATGTCCTCCTGGTGGGAGCTAAGGGTTCGAAAATACTTGTGAATACTTGTTTTAATGAGATGCCCATCAAAGCTTAACAACAATGACACCCTTGCTCCCACCACAAGCTCAGAGGAGGAGACAAGAGGAAGTGGATACCCGTGTCTGAAGAAAAAACCCATACATCTCATGATTCAGCTTCTCCAGGTACAGAGATGTCATCTGTCTCACTACTCCCGTGAGAATGTTCTGCGTTTCCTTTCCCACTGACCCTCACTGTTTACCACAATGCCAACTGCACCTCCAGTTATATCTCGCGGTACCTGTCATTCAGCATGTCATGACGAAGTGGACTGCAGTTCATGAAATTGTATGCCATATAAAAGGAGTTCGGGTTTAGGGTGCCACACACCGATGACTTGTTTGTGTTTGCAGCCTAGAAGAGACAGAGGCAAAGAAAGAGCGAAGACACTTTGGATCTGATGTGAGCTCCCACGAGTGCCAGCTATTTACATTTACAGATCAAGATAGCCTTGCAGAAACAAAAACAAAAAAAGCCCTAAGTCATCCAAAGGAAACCCAAAGTGGGTAGGATTGCCTTTGGAAAGCACACTAAACCTGCAGATCACAAGTTCCTGGACGACACGCTAGGCAGCTATGCAGCACCCATGCCTTGACCTAAAGTCAGAAAGAGGGCTGGTGTTATAACCTTATTACATCTGGGAATGTTGAACCATTTTCCCCCTAATTTTGGGCTTTGTGTGCCTGATAAGACCTCAGAATGATCGGAATGACCGGGTGTTTGTGCTGTGAACTGTTCCATATGAACTTCCAAACCAGGTTCTAAAAGACTAAATAGACTTTCCACCGATTCAAGTTACCATGCTCAAGTTTCATCCAGTGCCTGAAAACAGAGGTGCTTCCCAACAGATGCTCCTGGGGAATCTTATGGATCTGTGATGAGCCACCAGCAGAATTGCAATCGACTTTCCACACAAGGGAGGATATTGTGCATTTTCTATCTATCTATCTATCTATCTATCTATCTATCTATCTATCTATCTGTCTAACTGTGTTCTGTCCACACCAGGGCCTTTGGCATTCATCTGTCTTTTTTAAAGAGTCAAATTTTTACACAGGTAGTGACTTGTCAGGCAACTAAGCCTATCCTGGCTCAGCATATTTTTAATATGCCCTTTGCAGTAAGTACCATTTTTATCTTGTTCTCTCAAATAAAGCTAAAATCTTTTTCTAGTCACATACAGAACAGTGAAATACCACTTAAGTGAAAGCGTGTAATAGCACCATATTCCTATTAGGTTATAATGTAATATGTATTTATCTAAAATTAAAGGGATGATGAAGATGATGATGATGATGATGATGATGATATTATATGCTATAGTAGTTTATCCTTTAAAGCAGCATTATAGAAGTAAAGTGCTGTTTTACTATAATTGTATTTTTTAAATAAATAACTTTCTAGTCACCACCACCATTAACCACCTCACTAAAATTGTAGTGATTGGAAAGAGGTTTTATTCCCCCATCATTTTTTTAAAAAGTTTGGGGCAAAAATCTAAATGGTGCCCACCACAAAGACCAGACTGACTGTATGAAGAGTTGTCTAGTAAGTCTCTGCCCATGTCAAAACCTCAACACTTTATAAAGTTGCAAGAGTAGTATTAGAGGCAATTACACCTGTGGAGATTGTTTTACTCATACTACCTTCTCAAAACAGGGGAGTTTCTCCAGTAGGAGAAAAGATGGAAGCGGTACTGAAAAAAACACAAGTGTTACAAATGGATGATGACATTATCTGGACTTGTTGAAAAATATCAGTGAATGAAACATGGACATTCCACAATAAATCCCTGCCTGAAAACAGCCCATGGAAGAGTTTCAGGAAGCAATTGTAAGTTGTATTTCATATTTCTAAGCAGGAAAGATGAACTATGTGCATATATTTTAAATAGCTGCATTAGTTTAATAAAATGTCTGGAGTAAAAATTTAGCAATGGAATGTACAGTGCATCTTCTCTTCTCTTCTCTTCTCTTCTCTTCTCTTCTCTTCTCTTCTCTTCTCTTCTCTTCTCTTCATACCAGTTAAAAAAAACTATGAAGAACTGTAGGGAAACCCTCCACCTTCAAAAGGACCCTGAAAATAATTAAACAAATTAATCAGAAAACAAAGGCATGATGTTATCACCTTCTCTACCAAGCAAACAAAAATTGTCTCCTGATAGAACAAAATTCAATAACAAACAGTTGTTCAGTTCCCCAAAATGGCCCACGGGGCAACGGAGCGGTATGACTACGGATGAGGAACAATGCTGTGGTGTGTACATTCTATGAGCCTCTGATAAAACAGGTCTACTGAGCACATGAGTAACTGCTTCATTTGCTGGAATGGTTATTACCCTCCCAGGGCTTTTACTTGCAAAAAATGACTTTACACATAGTTGTGTTGCTAACTTACGACTGAACACTCTCTGTCACCCAGTAGGGTTTAAGACACAGGAAGCGGCCTATGCTGAGTTGGGCCATTGGGCCATTTTGCTCAACAGGGTCTACCCTGCTGGGTAACAGCTCTGGAGAGTTTTGAGAGGAATTCCTAGAGATGTTGAGGATTGAACCAGGGGCCTTTGGGATGGCAAAGAGGTGCACCACCACTGACCAGCACTCTTCTCATTTGCTGAGGAAGAACATCAGGGCTAACGAGGACAATTCCATTCCTGTCAGTGGGTGACAATTAGGAGGCGATGGCTCATGATGATCCAGCATCCTATTGTCTCAGACAGAAAATGTGGCACTAGGTTGCAGTAAATCTCCCCAGAGAGAATCTGTCTCTCCAGCATTCATGAGCTTTCTCTCATGTTCAGACCTGTCTTAGAAAGCAAGCTGAGCCAAGGGGAAATCCAGGAATGCACACAGAATGAACCTTGCGCAGCCAGCAGCCTTCTTCCATATCACGTACCACAGAAATGGTGTCAGCATTCATGCAGGTCTCCATTC
This sequence comes from Varanus salvator macromaculatus, assembly GCA_023646645.1. Lineage (NCBI taxonomy): Eukaryota > Metazoa > Chordata > Lepidosauria > Squamata > Varanidae > Varanus > Varanus salvator. Next base: position 594 of record JAIXND010000383.1, on the reverse strand, counting down.
TTGGCAAGTGCCCCATGAATGCTGGACATGCTCTGCAGGAACTTGGACTCAAGGCCGCAGCAAAGTGGACTGGAATCCAGGCACGCAAGCAGATGCCCACTGCCTAAGCAGAATCCTCACACATCCGTACTTGTCACACAGGATGCTTTGAGACAGAGGGCTGTCAAAAGACATTGTCAAAAGACATTCCACCTGCCCTTCCTTTATGGTTCTCCTGTATTTAAAACAAACAAACAAATGGTAGAAAACACAAGAGGGTTACAGGTGGGTACGCACACTTCATAAAATTTGATTCATTAGATTGGGTGATGGCCCCATGCAGTTTCAAGTCAGTCACAAAGGCATCTAAATATGATCCACATTTAGGTCTCAAGTTTTTGAAGGCATACCCTGCACACATTCAGGCAGAAAAGGATGGCTGGCTGGGGTTTCCTGGAACTTGTAGGACATTTCTCTCTCTAAGCATGCATAGGATCATGAAAATCTTTCCCCCAATTCCTTCTCAACAATAGTGCACAGTGAGAAAGACCTTGGCATTGTTGCAGTTCACAGGCTGAATATGAGTCAACAATGTGACACTGCTGCCAGAAAGGC
>JAIXND010000382.1:0-12517 GCA_023646645.1 Varanus salvator macromaculatus | reverse complement strand
CAACTCTTGCTCAAGACAGGATTTAGTCATCTATCCACTGCAAACAATCCTGATAACAGTAGAACACAGAGATGAGAAGCCACGTCGTGTATGTAGCTCCAAGTGCTTTATACAAGGACCAAGATGCCCACTTTCACTGAATCATGCAATCCAAACACATACTGAATAGGATTGTTTCTTACATGAAATAGAATTATCCTGGTCAAGTAATAAGGCATCTAAAAAATTGATGCCTTATTAAGGTTTTATAACATAAATTACAAATAAAAGTTTTTAACAGTTTTAAATTCCTTTAAATAGCACCAACTGAAGTAATTCTTTTTCCTTGTCAGAAGATTTCTGGCAGGAATAGAAAGTACTTCCACTATCAATTATTTAACTATAAAAAAGCAGAAAATGCATTCCCTTCTGCTTTCAGTCAGTACTGTCACCCTAAGGACAAAAGGACAGTTAGATAACTGAAGACACACATTTCTAAATACAGTATAGTTCAAAAACTGTTTTTTGTCAAAGCATTATTTAAAAAAACAACCCATGGGCACGGCTCTGTTCAATCGATTAAGACCAGCGTCAAAAGGAAAATACAATTGATAAATACATTTTGTTAATTTTATAGGTTCATAAGTGTTCTGAAACCTGAAAAACAATGAAAACGGGTGTTTCTGATAATGTTGTGCATTGATGCGCACTATTCTTACTTTGTTACTGAACACACTCAGAAATTGCTGTGCAGAAGCAGCCTCAGGCTTCATCCAGACTACTTCCTGGACAGAGAAAAGCCAGAAATAGAATTTGACCTTTTTTTAATCCCACCCCCTGACCCAAAAGCCTCTCCTTCGCTCATGTACTGCCACCATGCTTCAAGCAGCTATTTTTAACTGTCCTTCCATGATTTCTGCCAACAGTCTGACAAACAGCTCTTAAGATTCTTTTAACCCAGCGATTCAGAGCCTCTTTCAGCCCAAGGGCCAAATTCTATCATGGAGAAGCTTTTGGGGAGCACATTCCAGTGTCGGGCAGGACTACAGGCAAGAACAGCAGAACTAAAAATACCAGAATATTTTGGCTTAGAGGTCTAATATCAATAACCAGCCCTTGGGAAAGCCATTTCAACCTTTTAGAATTGGTGGGGACTGCAAGAAAGCTTGGGAACCACCAAGTGATCAGTGCTAAAGAAAGTGGAAGAAAGTACAGCCATCTGGGAATCCTGGGGGCATAATGGGAAACCAGGACGGGCAGATTTGGCCTGTAGACCTGACGTTCTACTCCACTGTTGCAACCCTTAAAGCCTAATTTAAGAGAAAATCACCAATATGGTGGACAGCCTGCGCACAGCAACATTTAGACATACAAAAACCCACATTCAGATTATACATCAGCCAAGCCAGCATCTGAATTTGTGTGAAATGTATCTTGTGAGAGTACAGGGAGATCCCTGTGCGTGTACCAGAAGTTCATTGAAGAAAACTACACATTCCATATACATGGTGGCGTGAAATTACACATCACATGACACATTAGCCCACCACAGGCAACAGGTCATTATGGGTTGTCATGTCCTGTGAACCCAGACCATTACCAAGAGGGTAGCATGTTCTACAGGTTGCTATACTCACAATGAATTGTTATGTCATCAGAACCCAGATGACTGACCCTGCCAGGGATAGCAGAAAGAAGTATGGGGCTTCTTAGCAAGGACAAAAAAGCCCCTTGCTGCTCTTACCAAGCTTGCCTGGGCCACCGCCAGTGCTAGCTGCCCCACAAGTGCTCAATTGGCATTTTGGGGTGACTGTCTGTAGCTTGGTCCACGCTGCTGCAATCAGAAGTCCTTTTTGGGTCACCATAGCATTTTCCCTCTTTAGCTTTATCTTCCCCCACACCCCGAGACATCACAAAGGGTAGGTCCAAGGTGACAGCCTCTTGAATGTGCACAAGTGGCACATGGAAGGGAATGTCACCAGTTGATCATGTTTAACAAGAAAAAAAATTAAAAAATGGAGGCCTCAATGTGTGTGTGTGTGGAGCTACTTTTTAAATAACTGTGTAGGTCCAAAATGGTTGTGGACGTCTGTGGGTCCAAAATGGGCCTCCTCATCTGAGCTAATCAAGGGTCTGTCACAGGGACAGATGTATTTACATATTTCCTAGTCAACCTGCACCCCCCAATTAGTACAGACAAAAGCCTGAGAATGTGACCACTGTCAAAAGAGCACCTAGTTTTTTGGAAAAGGGCAAAAAAGGTGCAGGAGACTGAGAGGAGTCAGGTCCATCCAAAATGCTAGAGGATATCTCACTATGAAGGATCCAATGGCCACCCCACTCCACAAAGATCACTGGTCATCAATTCAGACATCACCATTTATGATTGCCAAAACTAAGAGAAGGTGGAGGAGGAAGGCACTGCAATCAAGGCAAGAGGAGAGAAGTCAGGGCAGAAGGCAGAACCCGTCATGAGCCCAGCCGGGCTGTCCATTTGGGCACACGGTGGGTTGTTTGCGAAACAGCCAGCTCTCTGTGGCTTATTGCCAGAGTGGATCACCATAACATGCGATCCTGCAGGAGACGACCCCAGCAGCAACCCAAGCTTTGGGAAAGACAGGAGTGATGAGGAAGAAGCCCTGTCCTCTACCTCCAGATGCCACGAGCCTGAAATCGGCCAAGGCCTGCCTTGCACAAGACGTGCCCCATTATCACTGCCCCTCGCAACAGCCTTGCAGCCTGGCTGGTTGCTTTTCCTCCAAGTGAAGAGGCCTCTGCTCTGCCCAATCAGATCTAAATTTCCTCAGTAACATGATTCTGTGTGACCCAAAACCTCTCTGACTTGAAAAGATCAAGGTTGCTTTAAATTGGGGGGAAGCAAGTTAGGGTTGTTTTTTGAGAGGAGGACAAGTAAAGGTGGATAACATTGAGGGCAGAGCAACCGTCTACTGTGAAAGTAGCTTCCTTTGTTCTTATATGCCATTATACACAGTAAAATCTCAACCTTCCTCCAGCAAACATGTACTGTCCTTTAAAAAGGAACAGAAAGAAATTTGGAGGGTCCCTTGTTTACACAAAGGATAGCAAATAATTGCCAAAAACACCTGCTCAAAGATCTGGAGCTGTCATGCAGCAGAAAAGTGGCACATAACAGCTGAAGTACAATCTTACTTACCAAGTGCAGGTTGACTGCTCTCATTCCAAGTACTACTTTCTTGAGAAGACATTTTTGTTGCATAGGCTTTAACCCACCAAGGTTTGTACTTCAACAGATGGCAAACAGCTTCATCTTCAAAGAAGTCAGCTCTGGAAAAAGAAAATGATCCATGCATTATACACGGTGATTCAAGTATTCACACTATGGAGTAGTTTCTTAACTATGAGTACCACAAATGGCACTTTCATAGTGACTGGGTTCAAATGACACGACAAACCATAATGCCCTGCTACCCGTGATAGGTTGCTGTGTCATTTGAAGCAAGGCCAGGTTAAAGGGGAAGAAAGGCCTGGGAAGCCCAAATGCTTACAGCAGTGAGTGGAGAACAACTCACTCTTCCCAGTGTCTCCTGGAATACCTACAAAAGGACCAAGCCTGAGAAATGATTAGGCTCCCCATGAGTCGCTGGCCCCTTTCTCCAGGCTTGGTCCTTTTGTAGGTATTCCAGGAGACACTGGGAAGAGTGAGTTGTTCTCCACTCACTGCTGTAAGCATTTGGGCTTCCCAGGCCTTTCTTCCCCTTTAACCTGGCCTTGCTTCAAATGACACAGCAACCTATCACGGGTAGCAGGGCATTATGGTTTGTCGTGTCATTTGAACCCAGTCACTATGAAAGTGCCATTTGTGGTACTCATAGTTAAGAAACTACTCCATAGTGTGAATACTTGAATCACCGTGTATAATGCATGGATCATTTTCTTTTTCCAGAGCTGACTTCTTTGAAGATGAAGCTGTTTGCCATCTGTTGAAGTACAAACCTTGGTGGGTTAAAGCCTATGCAACAAAAATGTCTTCTCAAGAAAGTAGTACTTGGAATGAGAGCAGTCAACCTGCACTTGGTAAGTAAGATTGTACTTCAGCTGTTATGTGCCACTTTTCTGCTGCATGACAGCTCCAGATCTTTGAGCAGGTGTTTTTGGCAATTATTTGCTATCCTTTGTGTAAACAAGGGACCCTCCAAATTTCTTTCTGTTCCTTTTTAAAGGACAGTACATGTTTGCTGGAGGAAGGTTGAGATTTTACTGTGTATAATGGCATATAAGAACAAAGGAAGCTACTTTCACAGTAGACGGTTGCTCTGCCCTCAATGTTATCCACCTTTACTTGTCCTCCTCTCAAAAAACAACCCTAACTTGCTTCCCCCCAATTTAAAGCAACCTTGATCTTTTCAAGTCAGAGAGGTTTTGGGTCACACAGAATCATGTTACTGAGGAAATTTAGATCTGATTGGGCAGAGCAGAGGCCTCTTCACTTGGAGGAAAAGCAACCAGCCAGGCTGCAAGGCTGTTGCGAGGGGCAGTGATAATGGGGCACGTCTTGTGCAAGGCAGGCCTTGGCCGATTTCAGGCTCGTGGCATCTGGAGGTAGAGGACAGGGCTTCTTCCTCATCACTCCTGTCTTTCCCAAAGCTTGGGTTGCTGCTGGGGTCGTCTCCTGCAGGATCGCATGTTATGGTGATCCACTCTGGCAATAAGCCACAGAGAGCTGGCTGTTTCGCAAACAACCCACCGTGTGCCCAAATGGACAGCCCGGCTGGGCTCATGACGGGTTCTGCCTTCTGCCCTGACTTCTCTCCTCTTGCCTTGATTGCAGTGCCTTCCTCCTCCACCTTCTCTTAGTTTTGGCAATCATAAATGGTGATGTCTGAATTGATGACCAGTGATCTTTGTGGAGTGGGGTGGCCATTGGATCCTTCATAGTGAGATATCCTCTAGCATTTTGGATGGACCTGACTCCTCTCAGTCTCCTGCACCTTTTTTGCCCTTTTCCAAAAAACTAGGTGCTCTTTTGACAGTGGTCACATTCTCAGGCTTTTGTCTGTACTAATTGGGGGGTGCAGGTTGACTAGGAAATATGTAAATACATCTGTCCCTGTGACAGACCCTTGATTAGCTCAGATGAGGAGGCCCATTTTGGACCCACAGACGTCCACAACCATTTTGGACCTACACAGTTATTTAAAAAGTAGCTCCACACACACACACATTGAGGCCTCCATTTTTTAATTTTTTTTCTTGTTAAACATGATCAACTGGTGACATTCCCTTCCATGTGCCACTTGTGCACATTCAAGAGGCTGTCACCTTGGACCTACCCTTTGTGATGTCTCGGGGTGTGGGGGAAGATAAAGCTAAAGAGGGAAAATGCTATGGTGACCCAAAAAGGACTTCTGATTGCAGCAGCGTGGACCAAGCTACAGACAGTCACCCCAAAATGCCAATTGAGCACTTGTGGGGCAGCTAGCACTGGCGGTGGCCCAGGCAAGCTTGGTAAGAGCAGCAAGGGGCTTTTTTGTCCTTGCTAAGAAGCCCCATACTTCTTTCTGCTATCCCTGGCAGGGTCAGTCATCTGGGTTCTGATGACATAACAATTCATTGTGAGTATAGCAACCTGTAGAACATGCTACCCTCTTGGTAATGGTCTGGGTTCACAGGACATGACAACCCATAATGACCTGTTGCCTGTGGTGGGCTAATGTGTCATGTGATGTGTAATTTCACGCCACCATGTATATGGAATGTGTAGTTTTCTTCAATGAACTTCTGGTACACGCACAGGGATCTCCCTGTACTCTCACAAGATACATTTCACACAAATTCAGATGCTGGCTTGGCTGATGTATAATCTGAATGTGGGTTTTTGTATGTCTAAATGTTGCTGTGCGCAGGCTGTCCACCATATTGGTGATTTTCTCTTAAATTAGGCTTTAAGGGTTGCAACAGTGGAGTAGAACGTCAGGTCTACAGGCCAAATCTGCCCGTCCTGGTTTCCCATTATGCCCCCAGGATTCCCAGATGGCTGTACTTTCTTCCACTTTCTTTAGCACTGATCACTTGGTGGTTCCCAAGCTTTCTTGCAGTCCCCACCAATTCTAAAAGGTTGAAATGGCTTTCCCAAGGGCTGGTTATTGATATTAGACCTCTAAGCCAAAATATTCTGGTATTTTTAGTTCTGCTGTTCTTGCCTGTAGTCCTGCCCGACACTGGAATGTGCTCCCCAAAAGCTTCTCCATGATAGAATTTGGCCCTTGGGCTGAAAGAGGCTCTGAATCGCTGGGTTAAAAGAATCTTAAGAGCTGTTTGTCAGACTGTTGGCAGAAATCATGGAAGGACAGTTAAAAATAGCTGCTTGAAGCATGGTGGCAGTACATGAGCGAAGGAGAGGCTTTTGGGTCAGGGGGTGGGATTAAAAAAAGGTCAAATTCTATTTCTGGCTTTTCTCTGTCCAGGAAGTAGTCTGGATGAAGCCTGAGGCTGCTTCTGCACAGCAATTTCTGAGTGTGTTCAGTAACAAAGTAAGAATAGTGCGCATCAATGCACAACATTATCAGAAACACCCGTTTTCATTGTTTTTCAGGTTTCAGAACACTTATGAACCTATAAAATTAACAAAATGTATTTATCAATTGTATTTTCCTTTTGACGCTGGTCTTAATCGATTGAACAGAGCCGTGCCCATGGGTTGTTTTTTTAAATAATGCTTTGACAAAAAACAGTTTTTGAACTATACTGTATTTAGAAATGTGTGTCTTCAGTTATCTAACTGTCCTTTTGTCCTTAGGGTGACAGTACTGACTGAAAGCAGAAGGGAATGCATTTTCTGCTTTTTTATAGTTAAATAATTGATAGTGGAAGTACTTTCTATTCCTGCCAGAAATCTTCTGACAAGGAAAAAGAATTACTTCAGTTGGTGCTATTTAAAGGAATTTAAAACTGTTAAAAACTTTTATTTGTAATTTATGTTATAAAACCTTAATAAGGCATCAATTTTTTAGATGCCTTATTACTTGACCAGGATAATTCTATTTCATGTAAGAAACAATCCTATTCAGTATGTGTTTGGATTGCATGATTCAGTGAAAGTGGGCATCTTGGTCCTTGTATAAAGCACTTGGAGCTACATACACGACGTGGCTTCTCATCTCTGTGTTCTACTGTTATCAGGATTGTTTGCAGTGGATAGATGACTAAATCCTGTCTTGAGCAAGAGTTGGAGCAATGGTTTGGGCTTTCTTTTACTACTATTAGGCTATGGATTTAGCTGCCCCAGGGTAGTTAAATTGCAGCTCAAAACATTAAGAGGGCTGCAACTCTCATTAGCCCTAGCCAGCATAACCAGTGGTGGGGAATGATGGGAGTTGTAGGCTAAAACTCCAGGAAAGCCATGACAGGCCTGAGCTATCAGCTTTGGGATCATTTTCATGGTATGAGCAAATGTGTCTTCCAATTACTTGCCTATAAAACTGGTGTGCTTTAGCTGTCAGCTTGAAAATGGGGCCCTTATGGCATATTTAGCTCATGTGCTTTTAGTCAGAGTGTGATCATGAGGCAATGTTACTCCCATATCTCTTTTTCACCTGTCAAAGATGAGTCCCACTCTTGATTGTATATACCACATGAATGAGCAGCTCCTTCAGTGTGACAGTTGCCTAGTTGGCGGGATTTTATAGCTTCACTGGTGGTAAATGCTAAGGACATGCTAAGCGTCCTAAGTTCCCTTCAACATGTTTGCACGTGAAAGGATGTCAGCCTGCAATTGGAAAGACTTTTACTGGTATAAAAGGTTCCATTAACCTCACTTGGCACATGTGCTAAAACTATTGTGTGTAGAACTGAGTTGTTAGGATTTGCACTGAATGGAGATGGGGGCTCCCTCCCCCAGGTGTAATAACTATCGCAGCATAGCACCAGTCTTTCTACCATTTTCATAAATAGAATGGTAGTAAATGTAATAACTTTTACAAATGAAAAGCAGCTTTAAACCCCTAATGTATCTAATTTACATTCACATTCATGCCAACTTGCACTATCCATTTGCTGATGCTCCAAGTGCTCAGCATACACTCCCCCTGTGCACCCCTTCATGAAGCCTTCTTCAGTACTGTCTACTGCTGATTTTCTCTCTTTGACTGGTGGCTGCTTGACTAGTTTCATGCCAGCCCTCACTCATTTGACTACACTGTGTTTGGGATTTATTTCCTTGTTCTTGCTCTTCTAAAGCATGTTGTTCTTTCCACATATTTTAGCTTTTCTACTCCCACCGAGTCTGGGCAGCATAGCCAGTGGTGAGGGAAGTTGGAGTTATATGCCAAAATCTCTGGTGGGCCACAAAATTTCCCATACAACAAGCATCTGTACTTAAGGTAGTGCTGGGAAGTCGACATCTCATCAGTTCTGTTACTTGAAAAATGCTTTTGTCTCTGAACCAAACCCCTCCTATGTCCAATAGCAGAAGTATATAGCCACACAATTTTGGGCAACCAGGAGATTAAGAAATCATACTGGATTGTGGCAATTGGAAAACAGAATAAATAAGTGGGACTGCAACAAAATGTTGTAGCATATCTCCTATGCATAAGAGGGATGGTCCCATTTGACACTAGAGAATGCACATTTGGGGCTGTGTCTTAGCCTACATTTATGACTGTATTAACAAGGTGGAGGGTGAGGGAAATCTGTGAAGAAGGTCTCCTTTTCCTTCTTTCTCAAATGTTCTCACACAGTGCAGGAGATTTTTATTTTACCCTCATGATATAGCTTCCCCAGTATCAATGAGGGTAAAATAAAAATCTCCTGCACTGTGTGAGAACATTTGAGAAAGAAGGAAAAGGAGACCTTCTTCACAGATTTCCCTCACCCTCCACCTTGTTAATACAGTCATAAATGTAGGCTAAGACACAGCCCCAAATGTGCATTCTCTAGTGTCAAATGGGACCATCCCTCTTATGCATAGGAGATATGCTACAACATTTTGTTGCAGTCCCACTTATTTATTCTGTTTTCCAATTGCCACAATCCAGTATGATTTCTTAATCTCCTGGTTGCCCAAAATTGTGTGGCTATATACTTCTGCTATTGGACATAGGAGGGGTTTGGTTCAGAGACAAAAGCATTTTTCAAGTAACAGAACTGATGAGATGTCGACTTCCCAGCACTACCTTAAGTACAGATGCTTGTTGTATGGGAAATTTTGTGGCCCACCAGAGATTTTGGCATATAACTCCAACTTCCCTCACCACTGGCTATGCTGCCCAGACTCGGTGGGAGTAGAAAAGCTAAAATATGTGGAAAGAACAACATGCTTTAGAAGAGCAAGAACAAGGAAATAAATCCCAAACACAGTGTAGTCAAATGAGTGAGGGCTGGCATGAAACTAGTCAAGCAGCCACCAGTCAAAGAGAGAAAATCAGCAGTAGACAGTACTGAAGAAGGCTTCATGAAGGGGTGCACAGGGGGAGTGTATGCTGAGCACTTGGAGCATCAGCAAATGGATAGTGCAAGTTGGCATGAATGTGAATGTAAATTAGATACATTAGGGGTTTAAAGCTGCTTTTCATTTGTAAAAGTTATTACATTTACTACCATTCTATTTATGAAAATGGTAGAAAGACTGGTGCTATGCTGCGATAGTTATTACACCTGGGGGAGGGAGCCCCCATCTCCATTCAGTGCAAATCCTAACAACTCAGTTCTACACACAATAGTTTTAGCACATGTGCCAAGTGAGGTTAATGGAACCTTTTATACCAGTAAAAGTCTTTCCAATTGCAGGCTGACATCCTTTCACGTGCAAACATGTTGAAGGGAACTTAGGACGCTTAGCATGTCCTTAGCATTTACCACCAGTGAAGCTATAAAATCCCGCCAACTAGGCAACTGTCACACTGAAGGAGCTGCTCATTCATGTGGTATATACAATCAAGAGTGGGACTCATCTTTGACAGGTGAAAAAGAGATATGGGAGTAACATTGCCTCATGATCACACTCTGACTAAAAGCACATGAGCTAAATATGCCATAAGGGCCCCATTTTCAAGCTGACAGCTAAAGCACACCAGTTTTATAGGCAAGTAATTGGAAGACACATTTGCTCATACCATGAAAATGATCCCAAAGCTGATAGCTCAGGCCTGTCATGGCTTTCCTGGAGTTTTAGCCTACAACTCCCATCATTCCCCACCACTGGTTATGCTGGCTAGGGCTAATGAGAGTTGCAGCCCTCTTAATGTTTTGAGCTGCAATTTAACTACCCTGGGGCAGCTAAATCCATAGCCTAATAGTAGTAAAAGAAAGCCCAAACCATTGCTCCAACTCTTGCTCAAGACAGGATTTAGTCATCTATCCACTGCAAACAATCCTGATAACAGTAGAACACAGAGATGAGAAGCCACGTCGTGTATGTAGCTCCAAGTGCTTTATACAAGGACCAAGATGCCCACTTTCACTGAATCATGCAATCCAAACACATACTGAATAGGATTGTTTCTTACATGAAATAGAATTATCCTGGTCAAGTAATAAGGCATCTAAAAAATTGATGCCTTATTAAGGTTTTATAACATAAATTACAAATAAAAGTTTTTAACAGTTTTAAATTCCTTTAAATAGCACCAACTGAAGTAATTCTTTTTCCTTGTCAGAAGATTTCTGGCAGGAATAGAAAGTACTTCCACTATCAATTATTTAACTATAAAAAAGCAGAAAATGCATTCCCTTCTGCTTTCAGTCAGTACTGTCACCCTAAGGACAAAAGGACAGTTAGATAACTGAAGACACACATTTCTAAATACAGTATAGTTCAAAAACTGTTTTTTGTCAAAGCATTATTTAAAAAAACAACCCATGGGCACGGCTCTGTTCAATCGATTAAGACCAGCGTCAAAAGGAAAATACAATTGATAAATACATTTTGTTAATTTTATAGGTTCATAAGTGTTCTGAAACCTGAAAAACAATGAAAACGGGTGTTTCTGATAATGTTGTGCATTGATGCGCACTATTCTTACTTTGTTACTGAACACACTCAGAAATTGCTGTGCAGAAGCAGCCTCAGGCTTCATCCAGACTACTTCCTGGACAGAGAAAAGCCAGAAATAGAATTTGACCTTTTTTTAATCCCACCCCCTGACCCAAAAGCCTCTCCTTCGCTCATGTACTGCCACCATGCTTCAAGCAGCTATTTTTAACTGTCCTTCCATGATTTCTGCCAACAGTCTGACAAACAGCTCTTAAGATTCTTTTAACCCAGCGATTCAGAGCCTCTTTCAGCCCAAGGGCCAAATTCTATCATGGAGAAGCTTTTGGGGAGCACATTCCAGTGTCGGGCAGGACTACAGGCAAGAACAGCAGAACTAAAAATACCAGAATATTTTGGCTTAGAGGTCTAATATCAATAACCAGCCCTTGGGAAAGCCATTTCAACCTTTTAGAATTGGTGGGGACTGCAAGAAAGCTTGGGAACCACCAAGTGATCAGTGCTAAAGAAAGTGGAAGAAAGTACAGCCATCTGGGAATCCTGGGGGCATAATGGGAAACCAGGACGGGCAGATTTGGCCTGTAGACCTGACGTTCTACTCCACTGTTGCAACCCTTAAAGCCTAATTTAAGAGAAAATCACCAATATGGTGGACAGCCTGCGCACAGCAACATTTAGACATACAAAAACCCACATTCAGATTATACATCAGCCAAGCCAGCATCTGAATTTGTGTGAAATGTATCTTGTGAGAGTACAGGGAGATCCCTGTGCGTGTACCAGAAGTTCATTGAAGAAAACTACACATTCCATATACATGGTGGCGTGAAATTACACATCACATGACACATTAGCCCACCACAGGCAACAGGTCATTATGGGTTGTCATGTCCTGTGAACCCAGACCATTACCAAGAGGGTAGCATGTTCTACAGGTTGCTATACTCACAATGAATTGTTATGTCATCAGAACCCAGATGACTGACCCTGCCAGGGATAGCAGAAAGAAGTATGGGGCTTCTTAGCAAGGACAAAAAAGCCCCTTGCTGCTCTTACCAAGCTTGCCTGGGCCACCGCCAGTGCTAGCTGCCCCACAAGTGCTCAATTGGCATTTTGGGGTGACTGTCTGTAGCTTGGTCCACGCTGCTGCAATCAGAAGTCCTTTTTGGGTCACCATAGCATTTTCCCTCTTTAGCTTTATCTTCCCCCACACCCCGAGACATCACAAAGGGTAGGTCCAAGGTGACAGCCTCTTGAATGTGCACAAGTGGCACATGGAAGGGAATGTCACCAGTTGATCATGTTTAACAAGAAAAAAAATTAAAAAATGGAGGCCTCAATGTGTGTGTGTGTGGAGCTACTTTTTAAATAACTGTGTAGGTCCAAAATGGTTGTGGACGTCTGTGGGTCCAAAATGGGCCTCCTCATCTGAGCTAATCAAGGGTCTGTCACAGGGACAGATGTATTTACATATTTCCTAGTCAACCTGCACCCCCCAATTAGTACAGACAAAAGCCTGAGAATGTGACCACTGTCAAAAGAGCACCTAGTTTTTTGGAAAAGGGC
>JAIXND010000381.1:3969447-4005309 GCA_023646645.1 Varanus salvator macromaculatus | reverse complement strand
TGGAATGTGTTTGGAATGGGCAGAAATGATGAGCTGTACAGTAAAAGCTTCTCAAGGAATGCTTTTTCAAAAACACATAATGTTCAATGGAGCTTTCAACATAAATTAGGGTTCGGGGTCTAAACCATGTTACGTTTAGGGCTGGGAAAACGAGGTATCGCAGACCGATTCTGATTATTGTAATGTTTTCGCAATGGGCAGAAATGATGAGCTGTACAGTAAAAGCTTCTCAAGAAATGCTTGTTCAAAATCGCATTATGTTCAATGGAGCTTTTAGCATAAATTAGGCTTAGGGCTGAGGATGCAGCTCAGTATAGGGTAGGAAAACGAGGCATCGCAGACCGATTCTGATCGTTGGAATGTGTTTAGAATGGCCAGAATTGATGAGCTGCACAGGAAAAGCTACTAAAGGAATGCTTTTTCAGAATCACATTATTTCCAAGGGAGTTTTCAGCATAAATTAGGGTTAGGGATGTGCACCAGGCAAGGGTTAGGGTGAGGAAAATGAGGTATCGCAGAACGATTCTAATCGATGAAATGTGTTTAGACTGGCCAGAGTTGATGAGCTGTATGGAAAAAGCTTCTCAAGGAATGCTTTTTCAAAATCGCATAATGTTCAATGGAGCTTTCAGCATAAATTAGGGTTAGGGGTGAACATCACGTTAGGGTTAGGGTTAGGAAAACGAGGTATCGCAGACTGATTGTGATCATTGGAATGTGATTGGAATTGTTAGAAGTGATGAGCTGTACAGAAAAATCTTTGCAAGGAATGCTTTTTCAAAGTCGCATTATGTTCCATGGAGCTTTCAGCATAAATTCAGGTTAGGGGTGTGCCCCAGGCTAGGGTTAGTGTTAGGAAAAGGAGGTATCGCAGACCGATTCTGATCGTTGGAATGTGTTTAGAATGCGCAGAATTGATGAGCTGTACAGAAAAAGTTACTCAAGCAGTGCTTTTTCAAAATCGCATTTTGTTCAATGGAGCCTTCAGCATAAATTCGGGTTAGGGATGTGCACCAGGGTAGGGTTAGGGTTAGGAAAATGAAGTATCATGGACCGATTTGGATCATTGGAATGTGTTTGGAATGGGCAGAAATGATGAGATGTATGGAAAAAGCTTCTCAAGGAATGCTTTTTCAAAATCACATTATTTTCAATGGAGCTTTCAGCACTAGCTAATTAGCACGGGAAAATTTTGAATTTACTTCATCCCTTATATGAATCAGAGATGCAGGCATTTTTCCTATACTGGTGCTTAGCTGGTCTTCAGAGGGATTGGAATTACATAGAGCTCATCAAAATCAATCTTAACAGAATAAAGCATTGTCAATCTGCAACATTTTGGAAATGATAGACCTCACCTAATATCTGACTCTGGAACATACTAACAAATCATGATGTAATACAAATTGAGAGAAAAGGTCACCTTGTGTAACTTAACCAAATATCTTTTTATTCCCGACATTCATATTAGAGAGCACAACACTGCTAAGTATTCATAACGTACTGCAGCTAGCTTTCCTTTTGTTTAAGACATCTTTGAGAACATAGCCTTGATGCATTGATTAATGCTGCCACCCATTGCTGACAGGAGGAATTCAAACATACGGCAAATCCTTGAAAAAGGTCCTTTTCTAATAATACATGACTGAAATTTGTGTATGAGGATCTTTGATAAGACAGTTTGCATTAAAACCTCTTAATCACCTTGTTCAAAATTACTCAATGAATCTACAATACTGTTAAATTTCTGCCCCCCTCTCTCTATATATTACTCTCCCCCCTCTTTACACACAGAGAGATTGAGCCCTAAAACACAATTTCTAGCAACAAATGTATCAAGGTAACAGCAAAATAACATCTTAAAATCCTAGATGCCATTGTAGGTGGAAACAGGAGGGACTGGCCATACTTACTTGGGTTTTTGGGAACCATAGAATCAAGAGTTGCTGCATCCCAGCATCTTATTCAACAATCTGTATGCCTAAGAAATAGAATCCCTAATATCCTGAGACCAAAAGTAACTGTTGAGTTTCTTTGTGCAGATAAACCACCTGCGCACCAGGTTTTATGAGCTGCTCCTGCCTCGGCTGAGGACCAAACTAGATGCAACATTAATTAGAGGCTAATTGCAAGGTTATGTGGAGGAGAACTGTGTGAACCGTTCAATATCATCTTTGTCATGATCCCAACAAAAATTGCCTCTGAACATGGTGCTGATATTTCTTAGGGAACCAACATTGGTGACAATGGTGGTTTCTTCTGAAATGTGGACAGCAACTTTGGAAAAGTAACTTTTTTTTCCTGGGAAAGTGGGTTGTCCTATTTAGAGTAGGCTCATAAAAGTGAATGGTATTTAAGTTCGACAAAAATTAGATACAACATAGATTTTTCAGTTAGTTGATGCTTCTCTGGGTAGAACTGGATATTGTGACACAACCATGGCTGATACTGAAAGTGGCAGCCTGGAGTCATCATCAATTTTCTCCTCTTATGGTTGAGTTATTCAAAACACACAATGGGATGTTATTACATTGTAAAGCACCACACTCCTACAAACAGCTCCTGAAAACAGATGCACTTTGGGTGCTCGGGTTATATTTGACTATTTGAGAAATTGTCCTGGGTACCACCACAAAATGGCTGCACTGGGAGGCATAGCAAAGGAGAAGCAACCTGTCACTGGGTACAGTGCAAAGATGGGCCACCTGAGCACAATACATGTTTAAAAGTCCTTTGAATGAACAGTATTCAGCACTAAAGAAAACTATTTCAGAGCAGGCCCAGTTGCCGGTAAGAAGAAGCCTTAATTATGAATACATACATACATAGCAGGTGCAGAACATCTTGGTGAGTACCAAGAAAATGGATCTAGGCTTATTGGTATCAATGCATGCCGCACTGCATACCCATGTTCTAGACATTCTCAGCAAGCTGGGAGGAACAGACATGTGCTTAAGACCTATTTGCAACCTCAGCCAATAAAATGGTGAATTCTCCATGCTATTTCAGGACAGACAAAACTTCAAATATCCTATAAATTCAGTTGATGCAAGAGTTCCTTCAAGCCTGGGTCTGATTCAAACCCAGAGTGTTAGAAAGGCCAATGGTCAAAGAGGGCTGGAGCCTTCCAACCCCGGAATCTTCCTTTACTGAGTGTTGGGAACTCAAGCACTCAGCAAACAAAGCCCTGCTGTGTTTTTTCCTAGCTAAAAGTGAAGTGTATATATTTGTTCCTCCTTGTTCACTCATGTAGAGGCAGGAACAAATCCAGCTGCAGGGATTTTGGCATTTGGGGGCAGGGGTAGGGTTACTCCAAATTGTCCTTCGGGGGGGAGGTCAATTTCCCCCCCACACACACATTGGGGCAGATCTCCCTGCCTGTGCAAGTTAATGAAGTAAAAGTCATTTACATGGGACATGACTGTGCAGATAAATCAGAGCTGAGGGAGATGGGACCAAGTTCTGTTGAGACCCACAGGGATCAGGCTGTCCTTCTTAATCCCCCAATTTTATCCACAGCAATTTCACTGAGGAAGGAAAAATACCATGGGGAGAAGATCCAGGGGTGAGGCTCCTTGGGGTATTTTCATATTCCAACAGGAACTAATGACTCCACTAGTACCTATGAGGAACTTGTGGGGTGATATTGGACAGTACAGGCTGAAAGGCAGTGAGTGTAAGTTATCCATGGGAGTTGACTTTTGTCTCCATCACATGCACAAACACACACACACACCTTTTGAACCCCCCCTCCCCAATACAAATAGACTGTTTGCTAGTGCATCATGTAGAAGCAAGAAACAGCATCCTGACAGGTACTCTCAGATTGGGTTAGAGCAATTACTAGAGTTCTTCTGATTGCCAAATTAATCTGAGAAAAACTTTTGGATGCTTGCCCATCTCTGTTGTAAGGAAGCCAACATGTCAAGCTTGACAGCAAGCTTTATTATGTGGCAGACACAAAAATCAGTGTAAGTTAAGTACTCCAAAGGGACAACGGGAATAAAAATTGTCTATGGCAA
The DNA here is from genome assembly GCA_023646645.1 of Varanus salvator macromaculatus. Taxonomy (NCBI): domain Eukaryota; kingdom Metazoa; phylum Chordata; class Lepidosauria; order Squamata; family Varanidae; genus Varanus; species Varanus salvator. Next base: position 4,001,287 of record JAIXND010000381.1, on the reverse strand, counting down.
TCTACTATAAGCTTTGAGACTTAAATACAGATTAATATATACAGACAGGTGTAAAGTATGAATTAATGCAAGTTCTCTAGCATTCTTTTAGCATCTTTGAAATGTATACATATATGGATGTTTTGCTTAAAGGCTGGTGTTTGAAACTTGCATAAGGTCACTAGGCTTGCAATGATGAGTTACCACGAAGTACCAAACTGTGGATGTGAAAAAGAACCAAAAATTAATGCAAAAGATGTTGGGTACATTTTAGCGCATAGAGGGAGAGCATTTTTCCTGCCATGCCCAGAAGCTGAGCATCCCTTCTGTGAATGGGGAGGACACCTTTCCTTAGATCTATTTACCTTTATGCCCATTCAACAATAACTCAAAGATAGTGAATTGCTTGCTGTAGTCATTGATCTGTGAACACAGAGTATGTCAAAGTGTTTCTGTGACAAAACATTTAATCTAATAATATACTCAGCCTTGCAAGATAGAGAATTTCTGATCTAAAAATATCCCTTGAATTTCAACATTTCTACTCCACTACTTCATATACACAGTATCATTGACTATGCTACATGACTATAAAATAACAGAATGTACATCACGGAAGTGTACCAATATTTTACATCCAAAATTTGGAAGAATAAAAAGAGAACATATTTCGAAGGTCAGGCACTATATAATTCCCTCAAGAAATGTTGGCAAGATAGCTAACAGTTTAATATGTATCACTGTAATGTAGTGTATCTGCTAGACTGAGAAATGAAAGCACAGTTTTAGAAATTATATGGCTATTTCTGACATAGTTTATACCAGCTTTATAGCATATTTTTGTGTTGCTGTGCAGGTGCCCCCTTCTGCTTTGCATTTGTGATTTTAAAATGGTTTGCTGTTTCTGTGCATTGGATTGCTGATGAAGCAGACAGATGTGAGTTTGATGGAGTATTTATGTATTATATGTTTAGCCCAACCTATAAGCCATAAGCCTTCTTCTGTGTTGCTCATGGGCAAGGGTCACCACAGAACCCCTTGCTTTGAACTCATGATCTTGGAGTTAATTTGCTTTTCCTTTTTGAGTGGAGCAGACTTTAGTTCTGCCTATACTGGCCCTCTGCTTTCAGCAACAGTTAGCTGCCGAGGCCTCTGCTTACACAGCTGCAGTGTGTTCAGCCAACGCTGCCTGGTAAACACTGGGTGAGTCCACAAGGCATGACAATGGAACAACCCACAAATCGTGCAACTGAGTTTCCTGTGGGTTGTTGCTCTCTTCCTTCTTTCCCCGGGAATACCTCCAACCAATGTCCCAAAATCCCTTATGGAACCACTTATCTTCCTCTACTCATGACCCCTTTTCATTTGCTGCCATTCAGGAGACGGGAGGATTTTTTAAAAAGTGCAACTGGGGTTATGTTTGTGAGTGTGCGTTTTGTTTCTGTTTTTCCTCTAAGCACAACATGAGCAAAAGTCTTATTTTAAAAAAAAAGGAAAAAGGTTCCATCTTTTGTGGTTGTATGAATATGCTTTTATGGCTTTCTGATACTTTGCCTAGTCAATGCCCTTATTTGTTTCAGCTGTCAAACTCTAATGAGTTGAGCAGACAAGAATATATAGACTAAATTGTGAACAATTGGCATCATTTAGTTGAAATCCACTAAAAATGGGGAAAACAGATACACTGAAAGGGGCTTAAGATCTCCCCCTAAGCATTGCAATTTTCTGAATTATGTTCAACGTATACTTTGCAATCTCCTCCACCCCATCCAACTTCACCAAAACTCCAGCTACTCCAAAAAGAGGAGTTTAGTGATCTACCTTTAATGGTCCCTTTCCAGATACATTACTCCAATTTCATGACAGTTGTCAAACCCAAGAAGGTGGGTGAAGGGGATGAAATGAATAGGGTCACAGTGAGGGAGTGTCCCATTTGATCCATCCCATTCTTTCATTTTTTTTAACTCTTTGGGAAACTTCTTTTAAAAAATCAACAATGATAGGACATATACATGGATTTCAAGACTGAGAAGTAAATGGACAGGTAAATTGCATTTTATTTGTCCTCAGTGTAGATTTTTTCCTTGAAATCTGCATATATTTCCCTGTCTCCCACACCTAAAATTTAAAAAAAGCACAAATTGTTCACTTGGACTTTCAAAAGGCTTTTGAAGAAGTTTCTTATCAAGTATCCTGAGCAAAATAATAAAAAGGTATGGAATGCAAGGGGAAATTGCATTTAGATTGGTGACTTGTTTGAGAACAAGAAGTAAAGTAATAGTTCTCACAATGCTGAGAAGTAAATAATGGGATTCCCAAAGACTTGTATTGGGCCAAGAGATTTTTAACTAGTTGGTGAAAGATCTGGAGTTAAGGGTGAGAAGTCAGGTGGCTGAATTTGCTAATGACCTCAAATTTTTCAGCATAGTAAAACCAAAATGGGATAGCAAGGGACTCCAGAGTGATCAGTCAGATTGGGGAAAAGGCAAATGTAGTTCATGTAAGCAAATATAAAATAACACATATTTGGGGAAGCATCAATGTCACATGTACGTATACTTAAAGCTTTGAAATGGCATGACTGACTAGGAAAAGGACCTTGAGGTTGTGGTGGGAGACCTTGATGAAAATATCAGTGCAGTGTAAAATTGCAATGTGGCAATGCAGTGTTGAACTCTGCACAGCTCTGCTTATGTTCTCAGTGCATTATTGAAATCTGTACAGCTGCATGGACATGATCCTTGGCTTGGCCATTGCCTAAGCTGGTGAAAGACTGCGTGTGCTTGCATAGATGCCACCTTAGCACCCAAAGAAGGACTTGTTCCCCCTCTTCACCACTGCACTCTGGTCACTCCACCTCTCTCCCTGGCCCTAACAACAGTGGTGGTGAGGAGCAAGAACAGCTCTGGCGATGGCAGTGAGAAAGTAGATGTGTGGAGGGAGGGGCACATGGAGCGTATCCTGCCCATGGGCCACTGAAAGCTGCAGGCAGCACTGCGTGCAAATGGGCCTAAATTTACTTTTCTGCCAGTGTGAACTTCTGCCATGATCTCAAACACCTGGCCTCTTGTTTTATCTAAAATACATTATTGAAAGCACTTACCTCAGTGGTGAGGAGTGGAAACCACAACCATTCCCACAGAGTAGCACTAATTATCATTGCAAAGCAAAGCTTCAAGTGTTCTGTTTTGTGCAACGATTCAGGTTTCCTGAATCCCCCACATCCTTTTCATGACATTGATTATTGTAAATTCATTGATAGACTGAAAATTAATACAGCCACGAGATGCTCAAAAGACAAATAAACATTTCAGTCTTGGGCTTGGGTTTGGAAACCATAGCAGGGCTCTTCCATCCTATGAATGGAAAAACAGGACCATTCATTTTGAGTGAAAAGAGCTGCATTGGTGGTGAGGGGCAGGATTGCACTTACTGGACTGGCTCTGCTCCAGGCATTCAAATGGTTGTTTGCAGAAGAGCCTACAGATATACACAAGGGTGTGTGTCTGCTCTCTGGGTGTGTTCCATGTGTCCCATTCTTCCCCATTGTACACCACAGGTCTTGTGCAATAAATTTCTGGAGCAATCCAGATCAGGGCAGAGGCAGGAGTGTGACCCCAATCCCCCCTTCCCCATCTGGTTTTCTAGATGAAATCAGCACTTCTACAAGGCTAGTGTCCCATTGCTTCTGTGTATAGGAGAAGCAGATGGATCTTCACAGAGGCATCCATTCTGGCAAAGAAGCCATTGTGCAACCCATATGGCTGCTTCGGGTCCCAGAAATGCAGAGCAGTGCTATAACCAAACATACATATAATATCAGAAGCTGATACAGATGAAAGGCAGCATGTACTTAAGCCATGATTTTTTTTCCATTGGAAAAAGAAGTCGCCATCTCATATCAAAAATGTCTTCTGAAAGGCTTCATTTGTGGACCTGAGGACTGCTGTTTGAGAACCCTCAGGTGACCAAAACTAGCTGCAAGACTCTTAATCCTGCCAGATCTTATGTTTCATCTACATTACAAATCCTGTTTATATATTTTGTATATCACTATCATTCCTGACCTTTTGGAATACTGGTAGAAACACTTGAGAAAAGTGTAAATGTATAAGTACTTACTGTAGTAGAGGTGGTGATAGTGTGCCATTGAATCAAAAGATGCTAGACATGTGGTGACACACTGAATTCATACCCTGCCCTAGATTCTGCTGGATTCATACACACCTGTTTCTTCCATACATTTCTAGCAGAAACCTCAGCACGAAGTTGTAAGATTTGTTTCTTCAACTGCTCTGATTCCTCAATTCTTTTGTGTGTGGCACTTCACATCTTCCTGCTGTACCCTCCTCACACACAGTTTATTTATTTATGTATTATTACATTTATTTGCCACTTTAGTTCTTTAGCTTCTATCCTTATAACAATGCTGTGGGGTTGAATAGAGTGAGAGTTGGGTTTTTCCTACATGGATTATGCTCCTGTAGGACTGAAGCATAACTGCGGGAAAACTTTCCTCGCTTATCATCTGAATGTGCTTTGATAAACTGACAGCAGTGACGGGGAAAGTGCAGCCTTTCAGATGTTGTTGGACTATAGCTGCCACCCTCTCGGACAACCGGCTCTGCTGGCTCTGCTGATGAGAGTGCAGTTCACAATAACTGGAAGCACAAAGGTTCTCCACTATTGCACCAGGGAAATAAAAGCAATTGGAACACATAATTAGGCTGTCAATCTTGAACAACCTTAAAAAAACCCAACATGACTGAGTTCATCCCAAATGTGTTTTTGCCACCTTAAGAGAGTTATAAACCATGACATTTGATTCCACAGGAGAAATATTTCTTGATGTTTGACAAATTCCCAGCTTGTTTTCAGTTTAGGTCATCTTACTAAAACTAGTAATGTCACATTTGAACCGAAGATGGAATGTTTCTCATTGCACCAAAATGCTGGTGCATGCAAAACTATTGTAATCATTGTTCGATGCACTGGTAGTTACTCTGCTAGAATCACACAGGGAAAAAAATCCATTGTAGTTTTTGTTTTTTACATTCTGGAATGCTGTTATTTCCCCCTGAGTAGATGCTACTAATGTGATATCTCTCTGGACTGTAACCATCTGTCTCTCTTGTGATAACGGACGCCAGCATTCGGATGTGGCAGTCCTGGTGGTCTTCCTATGGCTCTGATTGGCATGCATCCAATGACCACATCCTCTTCATGCTTCCAAGTTATAAAACTTCTTGGGTTTGAGGGTTCCTCCTTTCATCTATCTTTGTCAGGGTTTCATTTCATAGACAGTATTTCTCTTGATTATGAAACTGGATAAACACATTTGTATAATATTTCTTCAAAGGCCCCCAATGCATGAACCAAGGGAAAAGCTTTGAATTTTAAGAAGTATACCTTAATCATATTGTTACACAAGCAGTTTACTATGCTTAAAGTTGAGTCTCTTGACTTGCTGAGAGCTATAATATTAATTCCAATAATATTGATTCCTTAGTTCCTTTGGATTGGCTAAAACCCACATATCCATATCAACAATTGAAGTGTGGTAGCTAGGAAAGGGGTGAAGAACCCAGGGGTTGTCCTTGGCATATTGTTGGGTTCCAGCTTCTATCAGTTCCAGCTAGCATGTCCAGTGCTTGGGGATAATGGGAGTTATCAGGCAACACAGTCACATTTCTCCATGCCTGGAATAGAATGTTGGAGTAGGATCGGAGACAGCCAGGTTCAAATCCTGGGCCTTCCCAATTGATCTTAGCCATAGAACTCATTGGGTACCTTCATCCAGTCACTGCCTTTCTGCCTAATCTACTTCAGAGGGTTCTTATTAGAATAAAGGGGAACATAGAGGCCGCCTTAAGCTCCTTGGGGAAAATTAATGAATAAACTGGGACAAGAGAATAGTCACAAAGTCAGCAAAAACTGTTGCAAATCAGTAACACCAATGGAATGATTTTACAGCAGTAGTTGATCCTCTGTATTATTACTATTAATCATGTGCAAATCACTTTATCTTCGAAGATGCCTAGAGAATTTCTGTATTGCTGCTGATTATTCTATATGCTGATTTTGCAGTATGGTATCTTCTGTTTCTGCAAAACATTTATTGGGGTAAATTTTGTAAATACTTTGCATTCATTTTAAAAATTATATATATGTGCTAAATTTCACTGCCCCACCAAACATGACTGCCATAATGGACTGGGCAATTTTCATGTAACAATAAATTATGACTTTTTCCAGCAGTTTGGAGTTCTGCCTCTTCTCTCCTTCCTAATCCTCCCGACTATATGCTTTCTGTGAGGCTTCTCTCTTTCCCTTCTCTGTCAAGATGGCCAGTTTTTCCAGCAGCCTTTCTGCCCTGCAGCTCTGCCTTTAACAGTTGTGCCTTAATCTGTTGGCATTAGTGAGTGACAACGTAAATTAGCACCATTCTGAGAGTATTTCACCTGCTGATCTCTGCAGAGAGGCTGCACTTCAGTATGACCTAGGCAGTTCTGGAAGAAACTCTCCATGGGCCCGGCCTTGGGCTAGGCCAGGACTGCTCTTGCTTTTCCTTTAGCTCAGCAAAGGTGAGCAAAGGTGAATGAGAAGAGCACAGCAGAAAACTCTCCTTAAAGTCAAAAACCAAGGGCGGTTGATCAGGTAGGAGGATGAGGACCTTTGGGGCAACTCCTTTCCCTCCCAGGGGCCATACTGAAATTCTGGGCTCTGGTAATTTTGGCAAAAAAAAAAAGTACCAATTTGTGTACGGTAATTTACACAGGGTCTAAAGTCTCTCCCCTGCTCTGTGTGTGCGTGTGCATGTGCAATTGTCTTTAAAGGACCTTGTCTCCTAATGGCATCTACATTTGAAAAATAAGGGGGCGCTATGTGGACAGGGGAAAAGTGGGTGTTTGACTTCAGAAGGAAAAACTAGGCAGAAAAATTCAGACGGGCAACAGGAGGTGAACCATGTGTCAGCAAAAAGCTAGCTGGCCCAGCAAGATCAGATGTAACTGAGGTCATCGGGGGCCCGGTACTCCTATTTCAGCAAGTCTGATGGACGGTAGCATGACAAGACAGAGGGTTCCAGGCCTAGTGTGCTCTACTCTAACAGCATCTCTGCCTCCTTGCATTACCATCAGAAGGGGGGCAGTGGAGGGGCTGGCACCCCAAGAGAGAACAGCTGCTGGTGCAGTGAGGTAGTGCCCTCAAAAGCACCGATGGCACACCAGTGACAGGAAGGGTAACTGGCAGTCTCCAGCCACGCACTCTATTACAATCTCCCTCTGGGTCTTAGTTTCCAAGGAAAAGTTTCCTTTGTTTCCTGGCTATCCATGTCTCCTCTTTTTTAGAGGGCAGTCCTCTATTTAAAGGGCTGTCTAGGCCAAATCCAGTTGGAAGGAAGAGCTGGGCCTTGAAGTTACCCATCAACAGTACTGGGACAGGAGATTGAACGGATAGGCACACAGTTCCCCGGGTCACAGACTTCCACAGTATCATGAGATGGACTCTGTTTCTATCCAAGTTATACAAATACTTCAAAATATGCATGTAATCATATGGATCAGCGTATGCAAAGATTATGCAGAGCTGCCTTCCTTTTCATCCTATTTCTGGGTGATGCATTTTCTCCTTTTTGGCAATTCCCATGTGTCCAGCCTACAACTCTGGGAGAGGCAGGCAAGAAGGGAACTGGCTAGCCAGTGGCAGCTGCCGCCACCGCATTCCCCTGCTTGGGGAGCAGTAAACAATGTGTGGAGGAGGGCCCCCATTTCCTACAGTGGCCACCATGGATTTTCAGTGAAAAGCAGGGAACGGATGCTTAAATTAACGAGCAACCACAATGATTTGTGTGTGGGTGAAGACAGAGGAAATCCTCCTATGAGCATGCCCCAACTGCTTTTAAGCCCAGAAGGAGAGAAAATGATATTGAGAAATCCAGTCACAGCTCGACCATGTCCTCTCTCGTTTTGGCCTCCGATCCTCACTCCTGCCCACTGCATTACCCATGTGGGATGCCATCCGCAGCAGCCTTCCTCACCTGGGTCCTGTCTAGATGTTGTGAACTTGGTTAGTATTTTGATGGAAGACTTGAATCCTGCATTGAGATTGGACCCGATGACCATCTAGGCGCCTTTCAACTGTATGAGTCTGTTCCATCCCATAATTCCCAGCATTCCTGACCACTGGCCATGCTGTCTGGGGCTGATGAGAATTGAAGTCCAAAATGTCTGGAGAGCACCAGTCTGAGGATGGCTGATCCACAGGCATGAAGCTTGCCGAGTGACTCTGGGGGAGTCACTGACTACAGCCTAACCTGTCACAGGGCTATTGCGAGGAAGAAATGCAGAGGAGGAGGCTTCCGTTGGCTGTCCTTGGCTCCTTGCAGGAAAACCAGTGGGGAATGAATGAGCGAATAAAACTCACTTCAAAGGCCACCATAAGGGAATCCTTTGCAGCAGCAGACAGAGGGTAGGGAAGGCCCTTGCTGGAGCAGAATTAAAATAGCCCAAGAGGCTCTGAATCTTGATGATACGATATGCAAAAGTACAGGAAGCGCCAGAATCACAGGCTCTTTTATTGTTTCGGAGGAAATCCCTTGCTCACAAAAAGCTGAAACAAATCTGATTTATCACTCCCAAATGGATGAGCTGGTGATGTAAGCAGATAACACAAGTTGGCAGTTGGTATTTGTTCTATTGCAACCACATGCCCGGGTGGCATTCTCCTACCATCACAATAAACATATCAAGAGGAACTCTTTGGGACTCCTCAGCAATATGTAAGAGTTGTATGTTTCCTAATTGTTTCTTGCTAGATCAGAGATGATTTATCAAGAGGAATACTATTGCTGAAGGCCAAGTTGAATCAAAAATATTGTTGGGAATGGTGGTTTATTACAGTGATGTGTGGAAAGCAGATTGGTGAGGAGGGTGGCCAGTTCCCAGTACATCACTCATTGATTGCTGATTCCTGGCATTCTTGCAAAAATTCTACATACACTGGACCCTGGACTGGTTAAGGAAAGAACTTAAGGCTGCCACCCCCTAGTAAGACTGCATATTCAGTGTCACTTAAACAGTGACTGTTTTAATTGTTATGAGATCCAGAGTAGGCAGTCTTGTTCTGTCAAGTTCACACAACCTTCTGTAACCTGGTGTCTTGTGGATGTTTTAGAATTAGAACTCCCAGAATGTCTGTCCATTGTGCATGCTGACTGGGGCTGATGGTGATTAAAGTCCAAAGCATCTGGAGGTCAGAAGGTTCAGAAAGAACAGTTTAAGAAGCAGTGCAATGCCAAACTAAAGGTTTTTCTTCTTGAGATGTTCATCATGTGCTCATCACTTCCCTCTTCACTTGTTTAAAGGTTCTTTTGATGACATCGTAATCCTCCCAAGCTTCACTTCTGTGGCCCACCAGCACTTTTTGCAAATATTTTTAGAGCAGTGAAAATGCAGCATTTGATTACCAAAATGAAAGGAAGCATGATGGTGGACTGGTCGCCTTTTGCTGCACCTCATTGCCACCTAGAGGTCATATGGTGGAAAAACCAGGCAGAGCCCATTCATCCCCATGGTATACACCTGAATTACGGGTGATGAAGCAGGTTGGGAGACAGCTAGAGTGTAGGTGGAGGAAATCACAGAACGAATCTGACCGAACACATCTGAGAGCCCATTATCAGGCCTATGCTGTGGTGGTGAGGGCGGCGAAGAAGAGATTCTTCTCCATGTCCGTTGCCTCCTCACAATGCTGTCCGGTGGAGCTCTTTCGGGTGGTGCAGGGGCTAATAAATCCTGGCCCCAAAAAAGATCTGGTGCCACCTTCGAAAGCCCTCTGTGATGACTTTGCCACACATTTTAGGGAGAAAGTCGCTCAGATTCGTCACAAGCTGGACTCTACTGTTGATACAGACTCTTTTGGGGAGGGGCCAATCGTGCCGTCTTGTCCTCCATTAATGGATGAATTTCAGTTTTTACGGCCTGATGATGTGGACAATGTGCTTAGATTGGTACGCCCAACCACCAGTTTACTGGACCCATGCCCATCTTGACTATTAAAGAGCACCAAGGATGGGACTGTGCCCTGGATCTTGGAGGTGGTCAATGCCTCTTTAAGAGACGGCCGGGTGCCTGCATCTCTAAAGGAGGCGGTAGTCCGGCCAGTCCTAAAGAAGGCTTCTCTGGATCCAGAGGTGGTCGCCAACTATAGACCAGTGGCCAACATCCCGTTTCTGAGCAAGGTGCTGGAGCGGGTGGTGGCGGGACAACTCCAGGCACTCTTGGATGAAACTGATTATCTGGACCCATTTCAGTCCGTCTTCAGAGCTGGGTACGGCACTGAATCTGCTTTGGTCACCCTGTATGACGACTTGTGCAGGGAGAGGGACAGGGGGAGTGCATCCCTGTTGGTTCTCCTGGACCTCTCAGTGGCTTTCAATACCATCGACCATGGTATCCTTCTGGATAGGCTGGTGGGATTGGGAGTTGGAGGCACTGCTTTGCAGTGGTTCCGCTCCTATCTCAACGGCCGATTCCAGAAGGTGATGCTGGGGGACTATGGCTCTGAGCCATGGCAGCTATGCCATGGAGTTCCATGCTTTTCAACATCTACATGAAACCACTGGGAGAGGTCATCAGGAGGTGTGGGCTGCGGAATCATCAGATACCCAGCTCTACCTCTCGTTTCCACCAATCCAGGTGAGGCAGTGGCTGTGTTGAACTGGTGCCTGGCCAAGGTAATGGGCCGGATGAGGGCCAACAAACTGAAGCTCAATTCAGACAAGACGGAGGTCCTGCTGGTAGGTGGTTCACACTCCTGGGTAGGTGACTTGGATCTTGTCCTGAATGGGGTTGCACTCCCTCTGAAAGACAGGGTCTGCAGCCTGGGAGTGCTCCTCGACCCGGAGCTGACTTTGGAAGCTCAAGTGTCATCAGTGGCGAGGAGAGCTTTCCATCAGCTTCGGCTGATCTATCAGCTGCGTCCCTTCCTGGAGTTCAACTGCCTGGCAACAGTGACCCATGCATTGGTGACTTCCCAGTTAGACTTCTGCAACGCGCTCTACGTGGCGCTACCCTTGAAGATGGTCCGGATACTTCAATTGGTACAAAATAGAGCTGCCAGGGTGCTGACGGGGACTGGGCATGGTTCTCATATCACCCCAGTTCTCTGTCAGCTACACTGGCTTCCCGTTGAAGTCCGGGCCCAATTCAAGGTGTTGGTTCTTACCTATAAAGCCCTTAACGTCTTAGGTCCTGGCTACCTAAAGGAGCGCCTGTGGCCATATATGCCCTCCCGCCCCTTATGATCAGCAGCTGATGCCCTCCTCCGGGAACCCTCCATGAGGGAAATAAGGAAGGTGAGTACCCGGAGGAGGGCTTTCTCTGCAGTGGTGCCCCACTTATGGAATGCGCTCCCCAGAGAGGCTCACCTGGCACTGTCGTTATTTGCTTTTCGGCGCCAGGTGAAGACCTTTTTATTTAAAAGTTATTTTAATTGTTAATTTATATTTATTATATCTATTGCATTTATTGTATTTTTAATTTTGTTCTCGAGATAGGCCAGTTTTTAAGTAGTTTTAAATATTAAATTGTTAATCTGTTTATTTATTGCTGCAGAGCTGCCCCGAGGCTTGTCTGCAAGGGGGTGGCATATAAATATGTAAATAAATAAATAAATAAAAATAAAACAAGAAACAGGATGCTCTGCGTTGCACTACTAACTCAATTCCAGGGTTGTGTAAGTAATTCACTTTGGCAGAGGGAATCCATCAGCTGAGCTCGGCTCCCTAGACTCTGGCCTGCTTTCCTGCAGTCAGGAGCCCACCTACGTAGCAAGCGCACCATGTTTGCAGAGACACCTGCCGGGAACAAGACTGCATGAAAGCTGTCCAAGTGGTGACCCTCTTCCGCACATGTGACTTGCAGCTTTTGTGCTGCAGATGCTGCAGAAGAAGGTCAGCTGCGTGAGTGGAGTTCCACAAGTGCTCGCAGACTTCCGCTTGGCTCCGCTGACTTCCTAAGAGAGGACCAAACACAAGAAGATGTCTGATGAATGGAAGAGGACCAGCTTCCAGGTAGGATTGTCCCAACCCAATCTGTAACAAATCCAAATGCACACAGTGTATTAGCTGCTTATCAGCCTCATGCAGAAAAGCTCCTCGGATACATCTTACTGTTTGAGCCGAAGCAGAGGTCTCTGTCCTTCCCCATCCCCCATTTTTGTCAACACCATGAAACCTGCATTGGCCAAATTACCTTGACATCTGAGGCAAAACAACCCAGAAGTTCCTTTCACTGTGAATAAACGAATGTGTACAATACAACAACTAAACATCATTCTGCCTTTTCATGATGCCCTGCTTCAGTTGCCTGAGGCCCTTGCCTCCCTCTGTCCAACGGGAGGGCTCTCTCCAGGGAGCCTGTTCTGCTTTTGGAATAGCCACACAATGCCAGCCAAGCTCACAACTGGTGCACAGAACCCGGTTCAAGCTGTCTCTTGGTGAGGAGGAGTCTTCAGTTTCATTCATCCTGAGAAATGGGCCGTGCAGATTTGTCTCCTGACTCCCTTCACTATTTAATAGCGCAGAAGTATATTAACAGTCTGAAAGCATTGTCATACTAAGGATATTAAACTTAGTTTTACTACATCAAACAGTTCTCCCTGTGCTGGGAGTGAGCAGCTGAGTAAATTTATCTTGCCATGCACATTTATTCCTCTGGAGAACTGCATTTCTGACCAGCTCACTTGTTATACATTCTGGTTTTATATGCACACATATATTCTGAATGTTTATTTATTTATATTTATTTATATTGCGATTTATATCCTGCCTTTTTCCTACAAAGGGCTCAAGGCAGCTTACATCATTCTCCTCCTCCATCTTATCCCCATAACAACAACCCTGTGAGGTAGGTTGGGCTGAGAGTCTGTGACTGGCCCAGAGTCACCCAGTTGGCTCCATGGCCGAGTGGGGACTCGAACCCAGGTCATCTGAGTCCCAGTCCCATGCTCTTAACCACTACACCACACTGGCTCACTGGCTTTCAGTTTAGACTAAAAAAGACATACAACTTCCTCTATACACTTACTGAGGAGCAAGTCTCATTAAACTGAATGGGACTTACCTCTGAGTAGATGTGACTATGATTGCACTGGAAGGACAACTGCCACATTTATTTATTTATTTAAACATTTATAGGCCGCCCCATTGCAACAAAGCCTCGGGAATGCTGGGAATCACCCCATCCCGGTCTAAGCACACACTGGATTGGGTGTGAAATGGATTAGGGCAGTCACTGTACATGCCAAAGGAACAACTCTTTTGCAGGACTACCTCCTGGGTCTATGTGGAGAACAGTGTTATAGTTAATATAATGCAGAGAAAAAAGAAACCATGGGAAGTGCTCTAGTTAAAACCAGCCCCAGGCAATAGAACTGGGGTTAGGATTGCAATGCCCATCTGCAGTCATTGTGGATGGAACCGCAGCTTTTCTCTATCTTCTTGAACTATTATCGGGGGACCAAAAGTATAAGAGGAGCCATAATTACAGTTGTTCCTCATATGTTTTGATTGTGCAATCTATAGACGAGTCCTAGGAAAGCCTTGCAGTACAGTGTGTTTCATTAGAGTTTGTGTACGTGAACATTCGCTGATACTATTGCAGATTCCCTCTCCCCTGTCCAAGTCTAGAGCTTTTGATTCACAAGTGTGATGCAGTGGTGAGAGTGTTGGACTGGGGCCTAGGAGACCTCAATACAAGTCCCCGCTTGGTCACTCACTGGGTGACTTTGGGCCAGTCACTCACTCTCACCCTGACCTACCTCACAGGGTTGCTGTTGTGAGGAAACTTGGAGAACCCGTAAGCCATCTTGAGTTCCTTGTAAGAGGAAGAAAGGTGGGATATAAATGCAATGTAGCAGTAGCAGCAGCTGCCGCAGCAACTCCCCTCTGTCTTCAGTTGTATGTGGAAGACTAGGGAAGGGGCTGGGCCTTAGCTTCACTTTATGCAGGGCTTTGGAGACACACAGAAAGTTAAAATCTCTCTTCCTGCCTCTGCTAATGCTCCAAAATCTGGCACAAAGTGTGAGAAGGACTCCCTTTTCTCTCTCCTCTTTGGGAACCTGTGAAACAAGCAGGTTCTGTCCCTCTCAGCCAGCATGAGGTAATATAGGATAACTGAGGCCCCACATACTGAGATTTGGTGGATGGCTACTCATGAGCAGGACTTTCCTACAGTGCCCCTAACGTGTGGCATGACCTTCCTGCAAAGGTCCACCTGGCATACACTTTGTCCCCTTTGGCCACCAGGCAAAGATCTCTTTAATTCCCCAGAGATTTCAAAAGATTTTGAAAACTGAATTTTAATTTATTTTTTAGTTTTAAATCATTTTAAAGCATTTCCCATGTTGTAGCTGTTGCATAGATATCATTTCCTTTTACATTATTCTTTAAGTGCTTTATAAACTTTAAATAAAAAATAGACTGAGATTCTATATCCACTTATCCATCACTGACCTCAGCAGAACTTAGTTCTGAGTAAACATGTATAGAATTGCACTGTTCGTGCATTTTATTGGTTTTTTGTATTAGCTATCATTATTATAGCTAATAATAATAATGTAGATGATGAAGATGATGATGATGATGATGATGATGATGATGATGATGATGATGATAACTAATAACGTCACTTTAACGCTCCAGGTACAGAATGCCTCAAACAGAAGGAAGGAAGGCAGGCAGGCAGGCAGGCAGGCAGGCAGGCAGGCAGGCAGGCAGGCAGGCAGGCAGGCAGGCAGGAAGGAAGGAAGGAAGGAAGGAAGGAAGGAAGGAAGGAAGGAAGGAAGGAAACACTGGCACCTTGGAGTTCTCTCAGATGTGCAGAACAGTCAGGGGTAAACTTGGGCTTTTTAATTTGTATTTCCTTTCATGGTCCAGAAAGAGTCGTAGTTGCAACAGCCACCAAGCAACTGTCCCCTTGAGAGCTGGACTAATTTTAGGCTAATTTTGTATATGAAGTAGACTTTGCATGGGTAAGAAGTCAACAGTTAATGCCAATATTTAAAGGAAGAATAGTTAGAAAATTCTATTCTATTTCTAGTTAGCATCAAAGTAATTTGTTATTTTAAGTCCCTATTATACAGATGACAAGGCCATTCGCCTTCTGTTGTCTTTCCTTGAGCTCCGTGGCCAGCTGATGCTTCTCACTGCATCCCATTTGCAAATTGTGTCTGTCCCTGCAGCCAAGAAATTAAAAGACGCTTGCTCCTTGGGAGGAAAGCTATGGCAAATCTAGACAGCATACTAAAAAGCAGAGATATCACCCTGCCAACAAAAGTGCGTATAGTCAAGGCTATGGTTTTCCCAGTTGCAATGGCTGTGAAAGTTGGACCATAAGGAAGGCTGAGCGCTGAAGAACTGAGGGCTTTAAATTTTGGTGCTGGAGGAGACTCCTGTGAGTCCCTTGGACTGCAAGGTGATCAACCCTGACTGCTCTTTAGAGGGCCAGATACTGAAGATGAAACTCAAATACTTTGGCCATCTAATGAGAAGGAAGGACTCACTGGAGAAGAGCCTAATGCTGGGAACAATTGACAGCAAAAGAAGAAGGGGACGGCAGAGGATGAGGTGGATAGATGGAGTTACTGAAGCAGTCGGTGTGAGCTTAGGTGTACTCCAGGGGAATGGTGGAGGACAGGAAGGTCTGGGGGAGTGTTGTCCATGGGGTCACCATGGGTTGGACACGGCTTCGTGGCTAGCAACAATGAATGTCAGGGGACCTCAAGTCCATTCTTGTTATCTGACAGAAGAAGGAAGCAGACCCTTTGACTTAAATGTTTCTACTTTTGGAGTTCATGTGACTGATACATTCACTGTGAAAGATTTGACTGCAGCGATCATGCAACCTGCTGGAGATGCCTTCTGGATGACACAGGGTGGGTCAAATCCTTCTCACTGTGTTTGCATATGTAGCACCACCAGTGTAGATAAATGAAAGTCTCGCCTCTGTTAACCTCAATGATGCATTTGCTGACAATTTTCATGGGGATGTCTTGCTATCCATCTGAGCACAGAACTAGCCCACTGAAGTCATTGAATATTCCTTATGCCTTTGGGTAGCTGGACAGACACCTGAAGTAGGAGAACAGGCCCCTGAATCACATCTCCACTTCTGCAAATTAATAACTGGTAGCAGTATCCCTTCCTTCAAATAGCAGCAGTATAACCTAATCATAAAAGTTGCAGCATGAGCTCAGTTGGCTATGGATTCCCTCCAGTTGTGCTCAATTCAGGCTCGTCATTTCTAACATATTAGTTCTGAGTCTGAACCAATCATATAAGAGAACAGTTCTATGGGCCCAGGAGAGAGTCTCTGGGAGCAGAGGAATCACTGGAGTGCCCCTTTGAGCCTGAAGACATTATGATGTCCTCAGAAGGGGGGCACATACTCTGATGTCCCCCATCCTCCTCACAGACCCCACAAGGAGGATCCCACTGCTTCTGGTGGTGGCCTCAGAAGGAGGGGAAAGAGGCATCCCAGTGGATGAGGAGGCTGGAGGAGAGGAGAGGCCAGGACGCAAGCAAGTCTTTTTCCTCTTCACCTACCACCCAGCTCCCACCAACACACCTCCTCTGCAGTGCCCCATCTACAAGGGAAAACATGAAAAATGCTCTCTGCCCTTCTTCCTACCTTGCCAGCAACAGTTCAGCAGGGTTTCTGATATTTCAAAGCCTGTAGTCGGGCAGGGGTCATAGGACTGCATCTTAAATTTACTTATTTCTTGAACCAAATCCTTACAGCAAGGGCAGGGGGACAGAATAGCTTGCATTTCTCAAAATCAAATCAGTAAAAAATGATGGAAACACATGTTAAAATTTCACACACATGTGCATTACCAAGATCTTTCTGACTATCAACAGCTACTGACTGCCACCAAATCTCCAAGCAAGAGCAGCCAAGAATGCTGGTGCTCTTCTGGCAAGTGAACTTGGTTGCAGAAGTCTGCCTGCAAGTATACTGTGTTCCCCGGCCCTCTTGTCCCCTCCCTCCCTCCCTCCCTCCCATGGTCCTTTACCACTTCACTGGTTCGTGAAGTGCTTTTGCTTGCCAATATGAGCCAACTGCAACAAAACAGCCTGAAGACGCTTGTTCATCTGCCAAGCCCCCCATCATGTAAAAGTGCCTTTTCCTCTACCTGCCTCCACAAAGGATTTTCCCGGGACACAGAGCGTATTTTGCTGAAAAGAGAAATCCATTCAGTCACTTCACACTTCATAGTGTAGACCCACTTAACAGGGTGTTGCACCGTGACTGCCGTGTCCAGGTGCTGATGCCGGCACATCCCCCTTCTGGCAAACATTCCCACTGTTCCCTCCTAAGGCCTGGAATCCAGATCCATTCTCCCCTGTGTGGGGGCTCGCATTCACCTGGGCTGCTGGCTTGTGGGTGGGATCCTGGCATTCATGGTCTTTGGCTGAATTTGACATCCCATTCAGTGGCCACCACAAGTGACCCAATAACTCATTTGAAGGCCAGTATCAGGTGGGCTTGCACATTGCGCAGAGTCACCCGGTGAATTACCCGGTGAATAAGCCCCAACTGGTCGGCTGTTTCTGGAAAAACCACGATATGCCTATCAGACTGTGAGGTTGCTGTGACAAGTTTTCCCCATCCTTCGCTCTCATGAGAACATAGGAAGTGTCATGCTGAAACAAGGCTCCACTTGCCAGCCAGCTCCCCACAAAGAACCCACAAGCAGAACAACTGTGTAACAGGATGCGCCCATCTTTGCTCCCCCATTTCCTCCTCTCTGCTGATGAATTTTAGCCTTAGCAGTCCTTTCAACCAGGTTGGCTAGCTTAACAGTTGCTATGCTAACAAGTCCCTAATTTCCTGGATCCCCCTGAATCCTTTTTAACAACTTGTCTTACATTGATTGCTCTCCAATCAATTCTCCAATGTGCAACATGGCTCTAAGGTGCAGAAGCTAACCTCAAGGGCATATTGGCACATTTTTAGAAGATCAGCAGTGTTATAGTTCAGCTCTTTAAGAACTCTGAAATGGGTGCTATCTAGGCCTGGTGATTTATTAACTTTCAATTTGTCAATAAGGTTGAGAACTTCATTTTTTATCACCATTATTTATCTCAGTTCTTCAAACTTGCTTCCTGAAAACATCAATTCAGGCAGAGCTCTGTGTCCTATATCTACTGCAGTGAAGATGGATGAAAAAAAATTATTTGGCTTCTCTGCAATCTCTTTATCCCCCTTTAGTTTGCCTTTTACTCCATTTTTGTTCAACAGTTCAACTGTCTCCTCTAACTAGTTTCCTGCTTCTGATATATCTAAAGAATTCTTTATTGTTAGCCTCAGTGTTGTTAATGATACTCTCTTCAAGTGTTTTTTTTTTCTTTTTTGCATCTCTTATTGTCTGTTTCTTTGTGCAAGTTTGTGCTTCCTTTTTTTCTTCCTTTCTGAAGGAAGCCTCCTTTTCTCTAAAAGCTTCCTTCACTTGGCTCATTAACCATGCTGGTAATTTACGCTATCTTTCCTAACCAGTGGTATCAATTCTAACTGAGCTTCTATTATTGTAGTCCTGAGCAACCACCAAGCAATTTGAGCCTCTTGACACCCCTTTCAACTTCTTTTTCACCATTCCCTCATTTTGGAGAAGTTCTGTCTTTTGAAGTCAAATATGACTGTGTTGGGCTACAATTTTCCATTTAAATATATATGAAATCTGATAGCAGTGTGGATAGTTTCCCACATGATCCAGCAACATTCACATCTCATGAGAGGACCTGGGCAGCAGTACAGAGGATTAAATCCTCCATCACCACCCCTCTGGTTGATTCCATGATTAAATGTTCCAGGGTATTTAGAGTATCAAGAGTATAATTTCTTTGTGATAATGGCAGTTAGGCTAGTGATAGTTAAATATTGGAAACAGAATTGGGTTTTGCAAAGGCATGAATGGTATCATGAAATATGGAACATGGTAATTAATGATAAACTGATGACAGAAATAAAAATTAAAAGAGGGTTAATGAAAGCAAATAAATGGGAAGATTTTGTAAAAGCAGTACTGATAGAAGGCATAGGCTGTAAACCCAGTCAAGATTATATGAACTTCTGGAGCGGATATGGAAATAATTGAAGTATATTATATATTATTAATTGTTATAGTATGTGAATGGTGGTAGCATTGGTCTCTGGGTTGGTGGGGGCACTTTATTATTTACATTTATAGTATTGTGTTTTGTTATGCTAATTATTATTGTTGCAATATATTGTATTTATGGTTTTTTTTGTCTTAAAAAAAATAAAAAATGGGGGCAGGGGAAAGATTATAACTTCTTTGTCATGACTGGAACATGGATTCATCCAGTCAATGTGAAGTAACTGAACTACAATATTCATTATTATAATCCTTCCTCACTGGAGGCCTCCCTGTTTTTGTTTTCCATTGTGCATTGTGGTCTGCGGGGGATGATCGCATGTTCCAGGGCCTGTTTTGGAGCCAGGTATTGTCATTCACAGAACTTCTATGGAATAGTCTGTCCCTTTGTGGTTCTCTATTCTGCTCATCACTATGCTTCTCACACTGTGATGTGAAGAGTTACACCATCTCCAGTGTGGCCTTCCCAGTTTTTCCCATGGAGTCTACAGAAACTATGATACCCCAATGGTTCTCTCCATCCTACCAGCTTTTTATCATGCCCTCTCTGTTTAGGTTCTCTTTCAAAACCAGGCGTTTTAAGCTGCCCATTTTCACTTGAAGTCTTCTAGCATTTGCACAGAGACGCCCATACATGCCGTCCCTTCCTGGTTCTCTCCATTCCCCAGCAGAGTGCATTTCCTGCAACAGCATGCAGGCCCCTTTGATTTGCTATCATGATTCACCTTATGCGATTGCCTATTACCTCCCCTTCTACCTTTGGGCAGTTGGAAACATTTTGCTTTCCATCTCCTAGGGTTGATTCAACCTGAACTGGCTTTCCAGCTCCTGTCAGCTTTCTCCTAGCAGTCACTTTAAAAGCTGTTCTGCAACCTTTTTTATGTTGAGAGCCAACCGCTTGGTTCCATTATGGTTCAAGCAGAGCTCATCCCTCTTGTACAGGCCCAGCTTGGCCAAAAATGTTCCCTGCAGCCAATGTAGCATGATGGTTAGGGTGTTGGATTGTCACTCCAGGAGATCTGGGTGCTAGTTCCCACTCAGCCATGAAGATTACTGGGCCAGTCACAGACTCTTAGCTGAGCCTACCTCACAGGGCTGCTGTGAAGATAAAATGGAGCCACTGTGGGCTCCTCACAAGAGGAAATAATTACAAATCTGAACACTTGTGCCTCCACCAGCATCTCCTCCATGCAGGGAGACTCATCAGTATTGCCTGTTTACTTGGCCTGTACACGGAATAAGTAGCATTTCAAAGAAAACTACCTTGGTGGTCTGATATTTCAAACTTCTATCTAGCAACCCAAATTTTGCTCCAGGACCTCATGACTACATTGTCCTATGTCCTTGGTACCAACAAGGACCACAACCACTGACCCCGCTCCAGCTGTATCTACAAAGCTATCTAGATGGTGCATGATATTTGTAACTCTCACACCAGGCAAGCAATTTACCATATCCACACTAGGCAATTTACACACACATTCCAAACCTAGCTGCTCTGTGGAATGATCATGCCTCCTACTATCACCAGTCCCTTGCCTCCCGGAGGTACTTCCTCAGCATGAGAGGATATTTGCTCATCTCCATGGATGGCTTCCCGCCTAAAGCATCCTCTACCTCTCCTGAGGCTCCCATTCTCTGAAAGCCGAGATGCTGACACCAAGGGATTGAGACACCACCATTAAGTTAGTATCCATCTCTCTTAGTTTCCACAGGTTGGCTCCAAGGAAACAAGCTTGGTCCCTGTGTCAGGAGCTCATTATATCAAGTGCTCACTCATGATGGCAGGGAGTCCCGGGTAGCCCTCATAGTCTGCTAGCTTTCCACCAACACAACTTCTGTTTTTCTTGCTGCTGCTGCTGCTGCTGCTATTACTGGGGGTTTTTTTACCTGGAAAACTTAGTGGTTTGTTTGGATAACATGAGGAATGCAAGTAGATGTATTTGTATTTACAATTATTTGTTCAGAATTACTATGAAAAGGGAAGGAAAAGCTCTGGCCAGCTTGGCCTGTTTCTGAACTTAAACGATTACTTAATTCACTCATGTGCTGCTACTTTGCCATTGAGTTTGAGATGCTTCATCACTAGGACCCCTCACACTCCTCAAGGAGCCTCTTCATCTTCCAGTCAGCTCTGACACACGTTAGAGGACTTTTCTGCAGCTGTTGCCTTTTTCCCTCACTCTTGTCCCTTCCTCACTATGATTGCTAGCCCTTTATAGCCCCAGACTTTTTTAAATTGCCTTAAAAACATACTGTTGGGACCACAGCTTTTATTATCAATCAGTATTATTATTAGCCAGTGTGCACTTATGGCTGTCTGAGTAGTCCTGCCTGACCAGTTTTCTTGTGCAGTACAGCTGTCAAGAAGGCAGGAAAAGGAAATTGGTAGCTTGTAAGGAAATTGATAAGGCAAGGTTACTTACTAACTAATGTAGACCTGCTTCGGGTACCTGCAGTAACCACTAAAGTAACTGCTCTGAAGGGATGCTGCAGAAAAGGGGGAGGAGTTAATATCTACCCTTTCTGGTGTTCCCGAAGAATTGGGAAAATGTTGAAAAAGATAGAGGACACTAAGAACTATCAGATCAAGACTTAGAAGTAGTGCTGGGACCTCAAGTCGAGTGACTCGCTCCCCAGTCCAACTCAAGTCATGTTGAGTCAAGTTGGGCTCGGCTTTGGAGCATCAAATGAGTGACTGGACTCAACTTGAGATGTTTATTGCTTTCACCACCGAGTCGCTCCAGGTCTTACTGCCTGCATCCAACCTGTGGCAGGATATCCTGGCAGGCTCTTGGGGGAAAGGCATCTGTGCTGGGTTGGAGGGCAGACATGAGTACAGCAGAGGCAGTGGGAGGGAGGGAGCTTTCGAGGGGCTGGATGGGTGGGGAAGGAAAGCCTTCAGCTCTTCTTTTGGCATGAGGGAGTTGGGTGTTCAGTGAAGGCAGAATCATTACGCTGGGCCCAATCATGTTGAAACATTTGTTTTCTAAATTGCCATCTTGATCAATTTGAATAACAGCATGGCTTTGTTTAAATAAATCATGGTTGAAGTAAAGGACTTCAATGCATCACTGAGAGAAGTACAGATGGGGACATCAGGGGTCACAACTCTCCCCCACTCACACACCTACCCCACAAACCACCTCCCTTTTTCTGTTAGTTGGTTTTTGCGACTGAAGAAAAGACTTGAGACTTGACTTGAAAACTTCTTGCAGTGACTTGAAACTTGACTTGGACTTGAAAGTAAAGACTTGAGACTTGATTGGAGGAAAGGACTTGAACACATCACTGCTTAAAACTGAGAGGATCACACTGTCAGACAGTAGATATTGTCTCCTCCTTTGGAGTACTTACTCCTTTGGCTTCCTCCCCTTCACCCATTTAAGTGCTTCTACCATGTCCCTTATTTCTGTTGTTGTCATTTCTCTTCCAGTACTTTGCAGTTGTGCACAATGTTGTTGCCTAGGTTCATATGACATAATCAAATCACAATGGGTAGAACAAGTCATGCTTGTCAGGGGGGCTTATAACCCAAATATAAGCCACCCTGACAAAACCATGGTAGCATTGGCTGCTCTGTTTTATAAGCCATAGTGGGTTTGTCTTGTTATGCAAACTCAGTGTGTAAACTGCAGATCAGCATTTGCAAGTTCACAATTTTTTGTTGCAGAACCCTCAGAAGGAACTCCATTACTAGAAAGACCAACAATCCAGTCCAGAACATTATTTGAAAAATATTAATCGGTATTGAGAAATATCTCTGAATTTGTTTCTTATGTAGGTATTTTGTGAACCATGAACACAACAGGTTTTGTTTAATATCTACTCACAAAAAGATCAAGCAAGCTGTACCATTCAAAATATTTATTGATTCATTAATTTGAAGTGCAAACAATTTGATATTTTTGGTTGAGCAATAAGCTGAGGTTCAGATTCAGAAGACATGTTTTCGGTTAGACACATGCTATAACTATAATCTGAGAATGGGATTTTAATGAACTTATTTACTGCTTTAACACCAAGAAGTTCTCTGCAGGTACCTAACATAGCTGGCTTTATCAGTGTCTCTCCTGCTGTATATGGCTTTTTACATTTAACATTCTGCAAAAAAATTAAAAAGGATGCCCAAAGGGTAGCAGGGCTTCTATTGCCAGACCATTATCCATTGATCATTCCTTTCCAATAGAGTTGAATTGGCACCTCAAAGACACTTGCTTGTGATGAGGGGGAGTGGCAGAGACACAAAGACGGTGCTTACACATCATGAGAAGCCATTATGATTTGTTACCCTTATTGATCTCTTGTGACATCAGAACCCGGTCACAGAGTTTCAGCACAATATGTTCGGTTTCCTGAAATCACAGAAAGATACAATTTGTTGAAAGGTTTCCATACTTCACTGCAGCTTCTCATGACATCTGGACCTGGGAGTTCTATTTTACTATTGATGATGAAGAAATATCATAGAGTCCCATGGAAGGAATGACAATGGAAAAGGGCATTCTTCACTTCAGGCATTTAACCTCTAGTACCCACAGCTCCTTTGAAGCACAGATATCATCAATCCCGTTGTTCCTATTAGCTGAGCCAAGTGTCCATCATCCTGAAACACAAAGAAAGCCGATAAAAGGTCAGGGGATAGAAGGGGAATCAGGGCAAAGGAGTTTAATTCAGTTTTTAAAAACTTTGTGGGCTGGATTTATATTATTAAATCAGAGTTGCTAACTTTTTAGTTTAAAGAACAGAAATTAATAATACTGGAAAGACTCAATTTAAAATAAACAAACTTCCTTCAAATATTTGGGGATTGAGTTTTAGACCACAAATATGTATTTATAAGTACTAAAGTATGATGCATTGGAAATAAGAGATAAATAGGATAGATGGACACATTTTAAAGTATTTTTTTCAGAAATATAATAGCAGTAAAGATAAAATGCTTCCTAAAAAAAATGTTTTCGTATAGAATATTCCTATGAGTATAACAAAATAACTGTGACCATTAATAGGAAAAAAGCAGGGCTTTCTGGGAGGTTTAGATTTTCAAGCAAACTGTTTAATGTGGATTACAGACTGACATCAGAGAAGGGTACTTAAAACAAAGTTTTATTAAAATGCCATTTTAAAAACATGCTTTGCAAAAGACATAAATGTATTAAAGGAAAACTGTTATATTAATACAGTCTTACTGACAGTTTGGGAGACATTAAAAGTCTATTTATGTCCCTCAGAATCACCATTGGCATTTGATCAACAATTTAATAAAAACAGGATAACTGGTAATTTTATGAAATGGCAATGATATGTGGGGGGTGATACATTTGCTGATTGATGGTAATCAGTTTAAGAATAAAATAGTTACTATAAGGCTAATATTGTTTGAATACTTTACAATTAGAGATTATTTAAATAGCCAGTTAAAAACTTGGAGGGAGGATTAAGACAACTAAATACATTTGAGAAGATGACACGAGACAAACCAATAAAAGATGTTCACCCAAATCAACCAAGTTATAATGCATATCGAAGAATACAGGAGACAAGATTGCAAAGATGAGGAATGATGCTTGAAGAAAGAACACCAGATATAATTTGGAAATCTATTGGGGGTAATTTAAATAGATAAACAGCTTCTGTGACTTAAAATCTCTATTAAAGTTTTTGACTCAATGCTACATGTATTCTTTAGTTACATAAGATCAATGAAAATTGTAAAGATATTTGTTGGAAGTTTAGGAAGGGAAAAGCAAGGTTTACACATTGTGGATGAAATTGTTCTGAGGTGAGGAGATTCTGGAGATAAATTGTTTTAGTATCAGTAATATTCTGCAAAATGTTTTGATCCTAAAATTTGTTTATTGATTTATCTGAGATAGTATGAAAGAACAAAAACAAATAAAAACACAGTTTTATATTATATTAGCAGCACACCTTCTTTATGTAAATACTAGAAAAGATGAGACATACCTAGAGTAAAGGAGTGCATATCAAAATGTGCGATTTGGCCATTGCCGGGACCAATGTGCTTGCAGGACCAGGATGAGACCTGTAGGACAGGCAAGGATGAGAGTCTGTACACACATGCAGAGCAGTGGGGGCCCTGGGAGGTTCTATGAAGGGCTTCCCTGCACTGCTCAGCTTAGCTAGAGCATCACGGACTTGCATGTTCATGTTCTTCCTGTCTTTGCTTCTGGCCTCGCTACACATTGACTATAACTGCCCCAGGCTTGTTCCTCGCTTCATTTTTGCCTCTTACCCTACTACATTCTATGTATCTCCTTCATTCCTGGTACTAGTGCTCCGCCAGAGACACCTGCCACCTATGTGCCAGACCTGACAGCTGCCAAAGGCAAAATTAGATGGGCTACTTGGATTAAACAGAGAAATATGAGTTAAATCAATTAGAGCAGGAATGAGAACCTTTTCAGAGATTTTACAAAGGTATGATCCACAGAAGTGCATTTATTTGCATGCAAGTTGCTAATACATTTTAACCTCACATCCACTTCTACATCAGTGCAAGGCAGGAGTATTGCAATGTAGATGAACTCAGCCGACCGAGAAGACATTTCAGCGATCTGTGGTCAGCAGAGATGTATTGTTCAAACGGTACCACATGGGCTGAGAACAGAGGTATTTCAAGTATTTCCCTATATTCACCTATGGAATAATAATATAATAACGTTGTTGCTGTTGTTGTCGTCATCGTCATCATCGCATTTCTATGCTGCCCATAGCAGAAGCTCTCCTCTTAAATGGCCATTTTTTCCCCATTTGGCTATGTACTTTAAAAAGCCACTAGAGGGCAGCATGAATATAAAAGCACTATGTGTAGTTCAGATGTAGTTTCTTCAAACTAATGATGTTCTACAATTTCCACTCATTGCCTGCAGAGTTATTTATTTATTTATTTTTGCAAGTGCATGGTCACGTTACTTGATCAGGTTGCTCTTTAAAATTGTGAATGGAAATATGTGATTTTTGACTTCAGACATTGCTTTTTTCCCCTATAGAGTGTGCATATCCATATAGAAAAGACTGTGCTCCACATTGTTTTTAAGTGCAGCATTCCTACCATTTCCCTCAAGCACTATAGCCAAGCATCTCATACAGCTTTGTGGCTGCCCAATTACTGTGCTTGCAGTCAGAAGAACACTGAACATACAGTTGCACATGGTCACCTCCTGGGTCACCTCTGTGACAAGCACCATTTTACAAGTCCCACACTGTCCCGGATGTGTCCTGGATGCTATTTAACACAGGGAGCTGATGGGTGTAGTCATTAAAGAACCTGAGTTGAGGTCCCATCAGTATTCTGATGACACCCAGGTGCATTTCTCCATAACGTCTGGATCAGAGGAGGCTGTGCTACAATGCACTGGTGAGCTGGATAAGGGACAATAACCTGGAGCTGCACCTTAACAAGGAAGAAACACTGCAGGTGAGCAGTTCCCAAGGCTGGGCACTGGCGTTATTATCAGTTCTGGATGCACATGCACTCCTCCTGAGGAAAAGGTCTGGGGATGTTCCTGGATTGACACTGGAGGCCCAAGTGACCTCTGTAACTCGGAGCATCTATCTCAGTTACACTGATATGCCAACCATGCCTGTTCCTGGAAGGCATAGTCTGGCCACTCTGATTCACACAGAGACGGGCTAACTCTAATGAACACAGTATGGCACTGCCCTTAAGGTTTGGAGGTTTCACCTAGTGCAGAATGCAGGTTGCTGGACTGCCTTGCCATATTATGCCTGGGCTAAAAGTTTGCCAGCAGCCAGTGTGCTGCCGAACCAAACTGAAGTACTGTATACTTGTATTCGTATACAAGTCCTGTACAGTTTCAGTCCCTGTTAGTCAAGGACTGTCTTTACCATACCAACATTCCAGGCTACAGCCCACAGCAAACTCACCCATAGGACATGAGTGCCACACCATTCTCCATGTTCCCCATAATACCTCTGATAGTGGAGGTTACATATAGCCATCAAGACTAGCAGCCCTTGATAGCCTCTCCTCCATGTATCTTCCAATGACCTTTTTAAAGCCATCCAAATAAGCAGCCATCACTACATCTTATGGTAGCAAATTGTATCGTGCAACTATCTGTGTAAGTAAGAAAGGAAACAAACCCAGGATCCCAGGAGGAAGCACCAGTATGTACCACTTCATCAGAGTACGCTATTGAAATATCAAGGACAATCAAAGTACCCCAATTCTGACTATTATCACATTTGCTGTAGCTGAAGTCTCAGCAGCTAGGCTAGTAGTGGCTTGAGCAGTGGATTGAAAAAGGCCTACGTAAAAAAATAAAGGTATTTCTTGGCTGGCTTTCAGGGCAGAAACCTTCCCAAGGCAGCTTATAGCAATAAAGCTCAGTCATACTGAGTGATCTGCCAGCACCCTACACATGTAAGTCAGAGTGGTACAACAGCAAAAAGCAGTAAAGCTTCAGACTTGGACCAGGGAGACCTGAATTTAAAATTCCTGCCCAGCTGCCAAGTGATGACCTTTGTCCAGTCAGTCTCATGCTCTTACAGCCAAATAATGAGTGGCATGAGGAATCCGTGACAGGTTTTCTTGTTATTTGTTCTCCCACAGACAGGTTCATTGGGTGGTACGACTTGTATTGGACATGCTGGGTCCCCAGCATAACCTGTCCTCTTCCTCCAGAGGTGTACTATTAGGCATGGGGAAAGGTTAATTCTTTGTGCCCTTGCTCCACACCTGGAAGCATGGCTGCTTTAAGCAAAAAGGATGTCAGGAGATCCAGTTATGATCAGAAGCAGCTTGGCCCTCAAAGAGCATGAGCTACAGGGGGGATAAAACAGCCTGAATTTACATTGCTTCAAGTTCCTTGAAGGAAGTGTGGAATACACATGCAATAAACGTGAAAGGAAGGATCTTGTGCAAGACTGTAGCTCCTCTTCCAGAAACAGGAAAGTCACCATCCTGTTTCATGCACAGGAAAAGGCACTAGCTCACTCTAGAGAATAGTAGCCATCAAAGAAAGCAGGAAGTGTGTTTGCTTTCACCCTCTGCTCATGAAGTTCTGAATGGTCCACTCCAGCCCCACTTTTCTGAGGACGACTTAAGACACGACTTTTTTCCAAACTCATCACTGATATGGCTCAGTGTGCATTAGGCTGATAGAGTGGGAAACGGCATTCCCAGTGCTTTCACTTTTTCTTAAGGTGAGATTGTGGGGTGGAGGGAATAACATCTGCAGGGATTGCATGAAGATCCCCAAGATATCCACACACAAGGTGCACTCATTTCAAGAGTGTGTGTCTAGTGGCCCCTTGTTGTGCTAATCACAGCTAGTCAATGTAAATGTTCGTTTTGTTTTGGGATTGTGGAAAATCATTTAAAGTCTTTCTTTTACCCATCCTAATAACAACCTTGAGTTGTGGGTCACATTATTCCTATTTTATGGAAAGGCAAAGTAGCTTGAGAGACTGTGATGTACACAAGGCTATCCTAGAAGATCACAGCACGACTGGGGGTTTTGAACAAAGTCCAATGCTCTCCATACTGGATTGTATCAGCTCATGTGCGTGCGTGTGTGCGTGCGTGTGTGTGTACACATATACAAAGATTAATAATATGGCTGAAGGAGCTGCAGAGTAGTGTGCTATTGAATTATCAACATTTTTATTCATATTTTTAAAAGTAAAAAGCTCCTTAAGCTTAAATATTACAAAACGAAATCTGCAACATTCAGTGTTCATGCTGCTGTCTAGTGTCCCACGCCATCTCATAGCAGTCTGTTATCCCTGGAAAAACACTTTTTAAGATTTGCTGTTGATATTTGTCATCAATATACATACATGCCCACTAGTGGACTTTGTTTTTTAGCTTGTTCCACAAATATTCAGAAATGAAACAGTTAACATGTAAGCTGTCCTGAGACGCTACAGCGAAGGATGGGTTAGAAATTATTAAATTTAAATTAAATTAAATTAAAACAGTGCGATCCCTTACATAGTCTACTCCGAAATCAGCCTACCACATATCACTTGGTCACCTTCTTGCCTAATATGGTAAGATACACCATATTTTTTATTTAAATTATACAAATCATTTCTAAGTTTTCAGTTATACATGTAATCTGCATGTGTGGATTGCATGGAAATCTGTGTCAACTTTTGGTGATGTATTTCCTCTTTTTTGGCAATGCACATGTTGTCACAATTCCTACTAATACAAGGCCTTTCCTGCAACTTTACCAAAAATATGTAACTCCAAGAATCCAAGAAATATTTGAAGACTAGATCAATCCATGGAGTGCTTTATGTCTTTATGCCAATTTCTGATTTTATCATGATGAATAAAATGGTCTTTTCATTTTTGTTATATTTATTCTATTTTCATTACTGTTTTTATTAATAATGTTTTTGTGCTAAGTTGCAGCTTTTTTATAATATACACAACATTATCATGGGATGACCTGTGTTAAATAGTTAGCTATTGGGTGGCACAGAAGTTTAAAAATAATGTTAAACATGGTTAATTAAAAACGTTGTGATAATTTTAAACATAATGCAAGTTAGGCGATGACAAGGTAAATGAATACTAGTATAATTGCTGTTATTGATTAGATTCATTTGATACTCCA
The DNA here is from genome assembly GCA_023646645.1 of Varanus salvator macromaculatus. Taxonomy (NCBI): domain Eukaryota; kingdom Metazoa; phylum Chordata; class Lepidosauria; order Squamata; family Varanidae; genus Varanus; species Varanus salvator. The sequence continues at coordinate 3,971,510 of JAIXND010000381.1, read as the reverse complement.
AAGCCAAAGTTTTCTGGGCATTTCACAAAACTTAAAACCATAAAATACAACAATGTAATTAAAGACCATATAAAAACCTTTGATTCTTTAAAAGCAGCATTAAGCAAGTGAAAAAAAGAATTTAGCAATATGTAACTAGAAAAAATTGTTGTGTTAGTATAATATGCTGTTAATATTGTAAGATTAAGGGAAAACTGATTTTTTAAATTCTCTTTGTTCTCAATAAGACTTACTTTTACATACAAAAGGAACAGCATCCAGAGACAGAAATTCTATCATGACAGGATGAAGTTTGATGCCAGTGAATTTCACATTTCTTCCAAAACCTCTGATCCCTAATTTCAAGGGAAGGAAAAGTTTATTTTACACACGCACAGAGTTTAAAATTATGGGTTTATATCCAGAAGTAGTTCAATTTCTGATTTTTTAAAATCCACTTGTAGTATTTTTCATCTTGATTTTCAAAGGCATCAAACTTTGACTCCTTTCTAAATTCACAAAAAGCTTCTTGCACAATCCTCTACATGTTTATTCAGAAGGATGTCGGACTGAGTTCAATGCAGCTTACTCACAGGAAATGGGGTACAGTGTAAGTTTTCAGTGTTAATTTTAGCACGAGTTCTCCCAAAATATGTTCAAAATTAAGGAAATGCAACTATTCAAAACAAGTCTATGTTTGTGAATGCTAATTTTAAATAATGTTCTGATTGAGTTTTAAACATTTTAATTGGTTGTCATTAAACAGTGTTGAGAGAGCCAGTGTGCTGTAGTGGTTAAGAGCATGGGCCTGGGACTCAGACGATCTGGGTTCTAGTCCCCGCTCAGCCATGGAGCCAACTGGGTGACTTTGGGCCAGTCACAGACTCTCAGCCCAACCTACCTCACAGGGTTGTTGTTGTGGGGATAAGATGGAGGAGGAGATGTAAGCTGCCTTGAGCCCTTTATAGAAAAAAGGCAGAATATAAATAAAAAATATATTAATATTATTGTTGTTGTTATATTAGCAGAGAGTGTAAAAAGGTTTTAAAAGGCAGGAAAAGTTGATAGGAAATAAAAGGGGGGTTGTTTCTTTTACTTTTCTGTGAAAAAGAATTATAATACCAAAATTCACATTTATTGCATCTAAGAAAATTGCTAGATTTTTCTCAGGCAGGCAGGCAGGCAGGCAGGCTTCATTTAAAACAGGACTGGGGTAGAGGCAGATTTCCAGATGTTTGGGACTTCAGCTGTCAGCCATGACCATTGGTCATGAAGCACGGAATTTTACAACATGACGACGAGAATGTCTGGAGATCTACACTCTTCCCACACTTAAATCAGAGCATTCCCCCATTATTCTCCCTCTCTCTCTCATTTAATGTACAGGATCTTTATTTAATATACAAGGTATTTGTATATTAAATAGACTTTCTACTCAGATGTTGTACTCTGCTTTGGAGTGCCACTTTGTATGAACCAGGTCAGAGTCTTTAGTCTGTTTTGATTACCCATAGACTTTATGTACAGATCATTCATTTCAGAGTGGTATTTTCAATGGCACTGAAGTTCTAGGCAAATAGTTGCAGAAGATGGGCTTCTACCTTATCCTTTGTACACAAGACCTTTGTTCAAATAGCCTTCTCTAATTGCTGTGAACCACCCAGAGGGCTTCAAATATTGGAAAGTATAGAAGTGGAATTAAATGAATAAATAAGTACTGCTTTAAAGGATTTCCTATGTGATACAGTAACATTCTCCATAAACAAAACACCCACAGCCCATTTTACCAGAATTAAGGCACTCTGTCATTTGGCATTGGCAATAATGAGAAAGTAAATAAGGTCACAAGCTTATACACAGTTGTTTAGGAGCAAGTATCTTTAAATTACATGGAACTTACTTCTGAGTAGACTATAATGGCATAATCCTGTTCATGTTTAGACAGAAAAAGTTCCTGCTACTCCTGGCACATCTCAGTCAGACACTGACTAAGGAATGTTGGGAAGTGTATGGCTTTTTTCTTTTTAAACATGCACCCTTGGTTTCACATGCATAATTCTTACACACACACACACACACACACA
>JAIXND010000381.1:3802645-3960806 GCA_023646645.1 Varanus salvator macromaculatus | reverse complement strand
CTGTTATTGCAAATTAATGAAAATCTCATTTTCTTTTGTCAGATGAACAGGTGTTGAAATGAGAAGATCCTGATTAAGTCAGAGTAATGTCAAAGTGCTTACAGTGCAGGTAGTGATATATAGAACCTACTGCAGTGAAGGCACTTGTAGCATTATGCTGGCAATTTCTTTGAAAGGTTTGGAAAGTTTTTCTGCCAATGGCTGCTTCATGGTGACTGCTTTTTGTTCTAAGGTGCATCTAGTGCAGATAGTGAAGTAGATTAGCATCTACTGCCCTAAGTGCTCCTTCTGGCATAAGAAGTTGTATTTTCACCCAGTCACTTACACTGAATATAAAACCTAGTAATATTTTGCAGTCCTCTGTTAGTTTTGCATAGTTGCACTACAAGAAGAATGTAGTTGTGCAAATCTATGCAAAACTGATTGTGGCCTGCTATTGTCTACATAACATCATTTTAATTCACTCTTAAGTTAACTTAGGCCACTCTTCCAGAACAGCAGTCAGTCAAAACAGCTTTTGTAGCACTAAAGTGCTTATAGTGCAGGTAGTGATTCATAATCTACTGCATTAGGAGCACTTAAAGTACTGCTAGCTGTAGAACTTCAGTCTCTCCCCCTTCCCTTGTATTCTGCTTTTTATGTATCAGTTGAACACTGTTCTCTGGTTAGTTTTGCAGGTTTGCATCCAGCTGTGTGATACTCTGCTGTGCAAATCCATGCAAAACTGACTGTGGCGGTGAAAAGTCAAATGAATATGTGATAAGTTTGTACCCCTTTCTACACAGGTTGGGATCAGTTGCAATGCTGTGTATGTGCCTGTGGTATTGCACTTGTCCCGGCCTGTTGAGGTTGTTGGGGCTAGAGCCTGGAACAACTTAACAAAAGAACCCTTCTCAGTGATGATTCTGGAGCAGTAGAAAACAGCAGTGAGGTCATGTTTTGTATCTAAAACTGCTTTGATTGAATGAAATAAAGTACACTTTGAATTTTGTGTACTCTTCAGTGTTTGTGATCTACCAGCAACTGCTTATAAAAAGGTTTGTGCAAAATCAGTTTTACCATGTGACACAATTTATATAAGTCAAAAATATCAATAAACTGGAAGTGTTGTACATTAAAATAAAATAGGTGTTTCCTTTTTCATTTCACACTGAAGTTAAACCCATGCATAATGTGTCATGGTAGCTGAAGCAATCAGTCTTTGAGATTCTCTGCTTCCTATTTCTCAAAATACTCTCCAAGCATACTACATAGTAGGGGTGGTAAGTCCTCCTACGTCAAGGATAAGAGAAGAATGCCAGGAAAGGGGGTGGGGGAAGGGAAATGTATTCTTTTGGTTCTTGGAACCTGTGTAATGCAAGCTACTGCTTTTGCTCATAACTGGTTGGTTAAAATAGTTCTATGTGATAGGCACTTGGAATTAATTAAAACCTAGAAGTTACTGCATTTTTCTAAATTATGCTGGAATTGCATTTAGTGTCAGGTTGGAACCTTTGGAGAAAATTTGTTAATCCTGGTGTTGGTTTTATTTTATCTTAAGGATGTTCTTATATTCTTGATTTGTAGCTAGTTATGATAGATGTTAGACAAGCAGAGGCTTGCACCTTAATAAATTAAACTGCAAAATTCATATGCTAATACTTAAATCTACACTGCAGGATCTCCCAAATTCTAATTATAATAAAATTAACCATTTGCTTGTACTTTTTAATAGTTGACTGTGGTACTATTGGAGGTGCTAACGGTTGAATCATTCTGAAGTCTAGAGTTGATAACTATAGGGTTAAAGGAGCAGGCTTTCCCATAATACTAAAAATACTTTCACTAAAATAAAATTCCTTGTTAAAACACCCTTGCTATGCTGTGCACCAGTCACAATGCTTTTATGCAAATGAAAATCTGAAACGGACTGAAGCCAGAGTGACTGGGTGTGAGATAGTCTAATTGTGATTATGTTACGTCTACTAAGGGTTAATCCCTTTTGTGGTCAGTGGTGCTTACAAGTAAACCTAAGGCTGGAATTGTATGTATCTTGAGGAATTCTGTTCAGTACAGGGAATGTAACTGGACTGCATACATCCAATTTTCCTGATAGCTGGACCTTGTCAGCAAGTAATGTGATAAGGGTCTAGTTAAGTTATTCCCTACATTGAATATGAAAAAGTATTGCCCCACAATGTTTGCTATAAATGACAAAGCCATTTCACCAACAATGCATAATTTGAATTTTCTTAAACATACTGTGTATAAAGTTGCTGACTGAGCATGTTTTATGGAAGTATCAGATACTTTCTGTTGGGTGCATCAACTTTCTGTTTAGGTAGAACTTTATTGTAATTGCTTGCATGATTGTTTTTAACTTCTGGAAGATAAAATGAACATTAAGAGTCAGTCTTTTCATTTATAATTTACATATTGTTAAAGTTCCTTGTAATTTAGGACTGTAATTTACCTGAGAGTCAATCTCAAGACAAATTGAGTAGGCATGTACAAGATTACACCATAAACAGTTTTTGCAAGTGCTGGGACTGGTGAGGCAGCTTTTGGTACCTTGGTCCTCTTATCCTCCTGAGAAAGTTAGATGATAGAAGCATTGCATCTATAGCAGTTCTGTTCCTACTTGGATTCCAAAAAATGGTGCTGGAGGATGATTCTGTGCCTTGTCAGCTCTGCTATGGGTTCTCCTAGGGTTCTGTCTTGTCACCTATACAGTTTCACAGCTACATGATGCTACAGCAGTGTGTTACCAAAGGTTCTAACGTGACATCAACATATGGAAGACAAGCAGTCCCCAGACTTTAACATGGCATAATGTGAACTGCAACAGCAGAGGATTGGACTTGATGGCCTTCATGGCCCCTTCAAACTCTTCTGTGAAATCCAGATGCAGTTTACTGTACATCCATGTTCATGTACAGTAAACAGATTCAGTCCAGACAAGATGGAGGTACTGTTGGAGACTTTTGGATAAGAGTTCAACCTGTTCCAGAGTGAATTGCATTATCCATGGTCTAGTAACCTTTTGTCTGGATTATTTCAGTGCATTTATGTGTGGATCTGCCTTAGAAAATCGTCCATAAAATTCAACTTGTTCAAAATAAAACAGGATTGATCACACAAAATTGGCCATGTTACCATATTATGCCAGTGCATTTCCATCTGCATTGGCTGCCAGTTAATTTTTGGGCTGAATTCAGAGTGCTGATGCTAACATTCAAAGGTGTAAATGGCTTTGGGCCAGATTATCTGAAGGATCTCTTACATATAACTGACTATACCCCAAGATAGTTTCAGTGGCCATTTCCCAAGAGCCCACACCAAATGGTGCCCAGCCTCATTTTCCTATATATTGTAATCTTCCAATTGTAAATCTAGGTACATTTTTTCCACTGCTGCTAGATTTTTCTTTGATTTTATACTGACATTTTATCGTGTTATATTTATGGCTTTAATTGTGAACTGCCCAATAGGCAAGACTCTGGGTAGTGTAAAAATGTAATGATGAATCATTTACAACTTTGTACCTAAGAACCTTAACAAAATCACGACTTGATGTGCGTACACAATACATTTTATTGCAGTAGAAGACCATTGGATGAACACTAATTTTCACAAACAAATGAAGTCTGAGCAGTATGCTAAGGTTGATAGATTAAATCCATTTGTGAATTGTGCACTCTACTACCGCCAAATTACAAACTAGATAATTTCTAGATCTTTCTAAAATTGTCTATATTTCTCCCCCAGAAGTCATCTACTTAGAAGCAAGTTTCCTTGCCATGTCACATTTTTGAAATTCCCTTGTCTGAACAGGGATGCCAATGCTGTTTTTAAACATTGGGATGTTTTCTAGGGCGTGTGAACATAGTTGTGTAGTTCCAGGCAATCCTGAACAGTTTCTCTTCATAAGCAAACACATCAAGGACTGGAATACAAAAGTTTGCCAGTTACGATTAGTTTTAATACTAATCATAGGACCGCTTTCTTGAAAGATGGGGGTGAATTTTCCTGTCATTTCAACACTCATCCAGAAAAAACCTAATTTGTTGAATGAACGATTCCATTTAGTTAAAAACACCCCAAAAAAGGTGTTCTTCTGAGGAGGATTTCATTTAGCACATGCAGAACATTGCAACACAGTCATTTTGCTGGAGAATAACAACTCGGAATGGCATCTGAAATGAATTAGTTAAGCATCAAAACAGCTAAAATCTCATTTGTTAAAAAAAAATTAGCCTGAGCAATTTCTGAACTGGATCCAGTCCTGTACTTTTAGTAGAGCCATTGAAATTGATGCATATTCTATGTATAGGTAAGCTTGGATCTGCTCACTGAAGTAAAGGGGTGGAAACTTAGTAATCTTTGAATATTTTATGATAAAATAGTTTTAGTGGGTTTTAATAAGATTCTAGCTCAACTGGATATCTTTTTAAAGGAAGGGTATCGTGAGTAGGATCAGCATATTGGCTTAGGAAGACTTGGAAAGTGGCAGCTAGGAAGATGGCCTCAGTGGTTGTGTCCCCACCTCCACCTTTCGCACTAAGTTAGGATACTATACCTACGAATTTGATGGCATATTTATGTATATATTGCCCAAGAGCCAATGATACTTTTTGTCAGCTGGTTGTAACATGTATATTACTGAAATTGTTTTTAGTGGATAAATTGTTCTAAATTTGATAAATTGCAATTTTGTTTTTATTGTTTCTACGTGGTATGCCTGGTCATATTGACTTGGAAAAAGCACAGAAAGGGGCAGTCTTCCAGTTATACCCACAAAGAGGGAGCAGTTGCCCCTTCCCACTCAGTTTCTTAAAGCACCACAGCAGGAGGAACTAGGGAAAGTTACTTAAAGCTAGAGAACCTGTTTCCTTTATTTTTTCTGTCTTACTGTTATTTCCTTTTTGTGGCTTGTTTTCTTCCTGGCTTAACTGAACAGCTTTGGGAAGAGCTTTTCTTTATGCACTTTTGGATTGCTTTAGCTTGCAAGTTTCATTTTGCAGTGGAAAGTCACTGCCACACCTGCTGTCTTTGGTGTGTGAGGAAAAATCATCTTGTGGATTCATGTAGGTAGTGCCCAGCTTTCATATGAGGGCAAGGGGACATAGAGCTTCCTGTACAAGGGCTTTCTTTTGGGAGGGAAGACCAGAGGCCACAGATTGAGGTTCATCAAGCCGCAGGTCTTCAATCTACCCCAGTGTTGTCCATAGGGCTGCTAATGGATCAGTTGGTTGCAATTTCTTCTCTATCTGCCAAGACATTTCCATAAGAGATAGTATGCAGTTCCTCTGGAAGCTGCTTTGACAGCTTCCAATGCCAGCACCACCTACATTAAAAGTGGTCTCAGTATTGTGTTGATGGTGTCTAAGAAGAAGAAAAAGGTCCAGTAGTGAAGATGTTAATACAGAAGCAGCAGAGTATCATGGTTTTGGGACTGACTACATTTTCTTACCAATTTGGATGAGTTTACCATCACATTCCCCAATATCCCTTCAGTGAGGATGGCATTTCCAGCTCTTCTAGGGACTGACTTCTGTGGCCCCATCCAGCTTTTCACTAGCAGCAAATGTTGGAGGCTAGACTTGCATGTCTCTGACAGAAGGTCCTACACTGGAGAGCAAATCTCATGAATGGCCAGGCCTTTATATGCTGCATGTTATTCACGAGTTGGCATTTGAGCTTGTTCATAGCCATGTGGCAGATCTGGCTGCCCTTAAACCTTTTGTGTGGTCCAAGGAAAAGAGTTCAGTTTTAAACATTCTGTATAGTTTTAAACATTCTGTACACTGACTCTGTCATTGTAGAGGTGACAAAACCCAGACAGCACATTTTGTACCATGTACAAGGAGGTGAGTATGTTCGGTGTCCTAGGTAATACATTTGAACTTTATCACTTAGAAAACCTAAATACTAAACCTGCCCATGAATCACTATTTAAAAATTCTATCTCTATTCTCTTTGAGTAGGTCTAGTTTATTAAAATGGTTTAGATGTTTACATTGTTTTCGATTTTTGTATATTGGACTATTAAACTCTCTTTAATGTGTATACTGGAATTTTATACTGTGTTTTATTCTATTTGTATTTTTATTGTATCTTTGTTGTATTTTGAGAAATTGTTCAGAAATGCCAAGAGAGCTTTGGCCCTTGGATAGTATAGAAATTAAATAAGTAAAAATAAATATTCTTACTCAATTCTGCAAGTGTTTTCACAAAGTAGGGTGGATTGATTTACACCAAGATTATATAAAACTAATGATTAAAATTAATATTTAAATCAGCACTGTGGGAAGGTTGATTTAAATTATTGGTTGGTATCCAATACTACTTCTGTGTTTCTGCAATATGAACTAGCTTATGACAGTATTCCCAGAAATAAGGGGAAACGCCCATTTCCAGAAAAGGACTGGTCAATAGAGCTTCCATCTAGAAGGTCTGATCTGGGGGGTTCTGGAAGCAAGAATTTCACTCATTTCTGACACTGCAGGTCTGCTAGCTTCGCACTGTACTAGCTGTGAGTCCTGATTGGTGCAGGCAGTGGTGGATATTGCCTATCGATACAAGTCAAAATTCTCACTGAGACATTTCAAAAATATTAAATATTTTTAATATTAAATATTAATAGTGCAAATCTGGCCACTAAATGATGTCAGCTTAATTAAATGGAATATTAATCTTCATTTCATTTTTATGAAAGTAGGCTTTGTCTCACTGCTTTCCTATTTTACCAGGTAGTTATAGGTTTGTAGCCTAACAGAACAGAGGAAGATGTGCAGTAAGGAAATTTGTCTTTCCATTTTCCTTTCAGTGCTGCTCCTTTCAATTCCTTCTATTGTGGTAACCCTTGCCATCATCCCTCCCCGCTCCAAAAAAAAAAAAAAGGAAGTGAAATGCCCATGACTGATCAATAAAAACAACACTGCATAGATACTGGGCAAAGTAGAACAATTATTTGTATCAGATGAAATTGAAATTACTATGTTTATACTGTAAATATTTGTATGTGAGAAATGATCATATTGGTTCTTTTTTTCCACAATAAGACACTTTTGATCCGATGTATATTGTAGAGCCACTGATTCATTTTAGGGATTAACTGCATGCTAACTTGCTTATATCCAGATGATTTAATATGAACTGAGTTCCTTAAAAGAAGCATAGTGTTTTCATGCCTTTAGAAATACACACATTAAAATCTGATTTAAATCTCAAATGCTGTTTAAGAACATTACAATTGGATGCTTATTTGTATGAGAGTCACAAAAGATTTTTATGCACATTATAATGCACCTAAAATGACAGAATGAAGCAATTCACCCAACAACATTTTGTTATGGGACCCCACTTGTATATACAAATACCAAGTTCATGTATCTGTGTTCAGTATAGAATTGCTGGTTGGCTGGCTTCTTAGAATACTGAACAGTCTGCCTTACAAAATTTTACTGCAAGTCTTGCATGTTTTTAATATTTAACAAGATTATCTGAATTTTACAAGTGGTCTCTGGCAAATGAATGGGTTGCTTATATAGCTAACAAGGATGAATCTTTTAACTGAAGTTTAAGCAGGGGTAAGATTATTATGATGGTTTCTAAAGGCAGGATCTCACAATCCAAATTTTACTGATGTGATGGGAAAAGGAGTGTTGTCTGACCTTTCACTTTAGTACTACATTTGATGGTAGTTTGAGGAGGTGTTGATCCGGTGTGTGTTTGGGGCAGGGGGTGGACATCTCTGAATTTTGCTCTGGTTCATCTTATGAAGGCATGTGAAAAACTCCTAATTATTTGCTACTTTTGTGATAGTTTGTTCACTTCATGAAGGTATGTCCTTCCTGTGCAAGATGGGTTGGTTTGTTTTAATGTGTACCAACATAATTCTCTCTTTTTTTCTCCTGCCTGTAAATGACTTTAGAAGCTTTCATGTGCACTTAAAAAAATATTGAACAGGATGTTTGGTCCTCACTTTTAAACAGATGTAAACATTTAAGTACCCTATAGACAACAAATGCTTTGAATACACATAGGGTTAACCAGTAGGTTCCAGCTGTGGGTTATCTCCCCCAGCAAACCTGAAATCTTGCTTTGGGCATCATAATACATCTCAAGTGCTGTCCCTGGATTGTTTTAGCCTCTTCAACTCTCAGTGGGAGTGATGCAGTGGCAGCGGCAACATGCTTGTTTTTGTAAGATGACACTTTTATGAAGTAGACCATTTAAGATAACTTTTACATAGGTTTTTTGGATTTACTGAAAAGAACAGCAAATGGAAAAGGATAACACTTCCAAAATATGTATTGATGAAATATGTGAATATTTGTGCATGAATAGCTTTATCACAAAAGGTTAACCAAAAATCCCGGCTTATATGAACTGTCAGCACAAAAGAGAAGTCCTGATAATGAAAAGAATGATGAGTGTTGGATTTTGAATTTCAGCTGCACCTCTGCTTCCTTAACGCTCCCCCGACACCCTTATTGCAGTGGTTGGAAACCGAAACATTAGTTGGGATTCAGCTTATTCAGGTACTGATGGAGTGAAGGGATGAGGGGTAAATCTTGAACTAATAATCTAGAATTATGCTGTATTTTCAGTGATTCCTGCTGCTCCAGTTCCATTCTGTTTCAGATTATCAATTTTCCATAGGGAAACCATTAGCCAAGTAAAGAAGATACAAAGAAGCTGTATCAGCATATAATACAGGACTAACCAAGATTCCTTCACTGCTTCATCAGGAAAAGTGGTCAAAACCTTTTTAATAAGGAAGTAACTGAATTGCAATAAAGAAGCAGTTCAAAATATTTTACATATCTGGTCTAACAGAAATTAGCATCTTATGAATGATCTCTTATGTGTCCAGCTAAGTTGCCTGTGCTTTGCTACAAAATGTAATAAAGCCTTGCCTGACATCAGCAATAATTGAACATTATGTGTTAAGGAATCAATCTGTAAACTTACCAAGGAACAAGTGTGATGGGCAGGCATGTGTGCTGTGATTCCTATTCCCCGCCTTGACTTGTGCATCACAGCCTTGAACTCGGAACAGCTAAGCAGCAATGTAGGATAGGACATTTTGGAGGGCTTTCATTCATAGGGTCAGCATAAAGTCAGAGACGATGGCAGACTACATAATCATTGTCAAGCATATACATTTCATAAGAGAAGGAAATTCGTGAAACTTAAAATAAGATGCAGCCTAGAAATACCTCTTTTGGATCAAAGGCTTCACTATGTTCAGTACTTAGGCAATCCTGCGGTTCATGCCCAGCTCCTTTCCAACACCTTTTCCCAAGGGCCTTTCATCTTCCTTGGCCATCTGGTAGAAGCTGTTGAAAGGATGGTGCCTTCAGCAGAGGATCATAAAAGCTCAATGCTATCCCCTTGTACACTTCCTCTGGACCATCCAAGTAAATGAAAGGTACTGTATTTTTCGCTCTATAAGACGCGCCTGACCATAAGACACACCTAGTTTTTAGAGGAGGAAAACAAGAAAAAAAATATTCTGAATCAAATGGGCACATAAGCACAGGCACATTCCCCATCACTTCCCCATGGGCTGCACATCTGACAGACTTACTGCACACACACATTCGCTCTATAAGACGCACAGACATTTCCCCTTACTTTGGAGGTGGTGGGGAAAGTGCATCTTATAGAGCAAAAAATACGGTAGGTAACAGTGAATCCATTGCTGTCTGTAGTCCATTGCTGTGACTACACAGAACAGCCTTTATCAAATGGATGCCCTCCAAATATTTTGGACTGCAATGCTCACCATCCCTCAGCAAGCAATTGAAGTTGGGAGTTGTAGTGCAGTTCCTGAGGGCACCAGGTTGGGGGATGTTTCAGAAAAGTCCTTTGCTCCAACTACCTACTAGTTATATCCACATTTATTAAATATATAGTGATACATGGAGACTTTTGAGGTACTTACCGTATTTTTTGCTCTATAAGACTCACTTTTTTCCCCCTCAAAAGTAAGTGGAAATGTATGTGCGTCTTACAGAGCGAATATGTGCGTGCAGTAAGTCTATCAGATGTGCAGTCCATGGGGAAGTGATGGGGAATGTGCCTGTGATTATGTGCCCATTTGATTCAGAATATTTTTTTTCTTGTTTTCCTCCTCTAAAAACTAGGTGTGTCTTATGGTCAGGCGCATCTTATAGAGCGAAAAATACGGTAGTTCCTTTTGAGAAATGTCTGGTTTATAATGTTCTAAGTAAACTGCGTTATTATATTTATACATGCACAGAAAATTTTGGACAGGCCTGCAATTAATTTTATTAGCTCTAATATTTATTACATTATTGGAATGAAAATATATATTCAAATACACAAGCATTGTATCTGGTGTTCAAAATTCACACCACAGCACATGTATGTTCGCATATGCCATGCTTTCAATAACAAGTGGGAAAGTAGGGTTGCTGTTGCACAGTTTGAACAGTTGATGGCTCCAGTGTTTCTCAACTGTTGGCATTTTCAGTTAAATATGAGGATGATGATTATTATTCAGTTGACTATATAAAGTTAAAATAACTTTTCATTATCTAAATTAGTCATATCTGAGTTTGTCCATCTTAGTACTGATGAAATGATATTTGCTGAAGTGTAATCAGTTTCCTACATGTATGAATTTGATTAAGTAGAAGTCTATGAAAGCTAAATTCTAAAGCAGGCTTCCCCAGCAGGGTGCCCTCCAAATCTTCTGAACTACAGCTCCTAGCCAGCCTGACCAGAGGTCAGAGATGAAGGGCATTGTGACCAAAAAACATACAGTAGACACCAGACATCAGATTAACTCTGATAGGAAATATAACTAGGGGAAAACAAATTTTAAATTGAAGTATATTTCCCCATATATTTCCCAGTAAGGCAGAAAAACTACTTCATGGTTTATTTGATTTAGTTAGGCATAATTCCAATGCTTAAGAGGTTATGAATACTTCTAACAGTACAATTCAGGGCACACTTGGATGTAAGACACAAGCAGGAATAAGTAGATTGGAAGCACACTAAGGACACTCGTTGGGTTTGCAGCTCTGGAATCAAAATAGGAAGATACTTCGTTAACATCTAGTACACAAAACAGTATTTTTCAACAGATAAATCACACAGTATTTATATAGTGAGTGGGATCCAAGTTTAGTCATACTTAGAGACCTTGAAATTAATGGAATGTGAGCCATGATTTCAGAGGGTCTACCCTAAGTGCCCTGAATGGAGCCAACTCATTTTTTAAGTTTAAAATGTTTCACATGTAATCATTAGAAAACAAATAAGTGCTGTTCTGTTTTGCACCAGCAGGGGCTAATGATGTTGTGCAAGTGAAGTGCTACATTAGAGTAGCATCTTTAACACTAAGGCTGTTTCACAAATGAATACTGTGCATAAGCTGGTCACATTAGGTTAGTATCCAGCATGTAGCCAGTCCTGACATTTATTCAACTAGGGAAACCTCTTGTCTGCTTATGATTTGTGGACTGTTCATGTGCTGGTTTATACCTACAAATTGTGTATTAATGTAAGAATATGCAAGTAACGGCACCTTCCTTTCAGGTGCTGATCATATCAATGTACTGTAGTTTTAATACAACCATAGTTCAAAAATCGAAGTAGGTTTTTTGCACCATCCCATCAACTACTAGATTGGTAGTAGGTCCTTTCGAGTCCCATAAAACGGCAGCACCACTGATCCATGTTAAGGACACCCTGGCCTTTTTTTTTTTTTTCTCCACAAAGTTCTTCCACATCAAGTGTCTAGAAGAATGTATGTGTAAAGTGTTGACATAAATTAATCATTCAATACTTTGCACATAAGTTAATTGCTAGTGTGAAAAACATGTCTGTCTTTTGGAGGCACCCATGACAAGGGAAATTGTCTTGGGTGAAAGAACTGATGGCAAAGGTTATAGAAACTCAGATAGTTCCCATACAGCGTTGGTTGGAAAACCCGAAGGAGCAAACACACAGCGCGGTGTTTGGGTTTGACTCATTGCAAAGTTGTTTTGCAGTCTCTCTAGAGAAAAGGTGAAGGGATGTGCAGAGGAGGGGTTGCAAAATGATACTTCCAAATATGAAGCAGTCCGTCCAGGAGGCGAGACTGTTGTGTGGGTCAGATCTCGTTTGCAACGGGAGAACCCTGCTTGAGGAGCCGACAGAAACCTGAACGGGATCTGCAGATAACCAAGAGTTGCGCACGAGTTTTCAGCTCCTCTTGTTAGGATCAGCGCCATCTTGGAAGTACTTCTCGCTTGGAGTGCTGCCGAGACTCAACCCGAGGTGTCCAGGTAGAGAAAACCCAGCAAAAAGGGATAGTTGGGCTGTTGGAAAAAAGCGAAGTGCTAATTCTGCCAGAATGGAAATGGACCAGATGCCCAGCGTGAATATTCCTTTCCAGGAATATGAGACCATAGAAAAATCAGCAAAGCCGCGTGAGAGCGTTCGGGATGTTCAGGGACTGCGATGAATACTTGGGGAGACGGTAAGATATAGATAGCTCCGCTCCGCGGAGTTTAAGTTGAGCTCCGGCTTGCCCCGGGAACATCCTTTCGGGGCCACTAATGCTTTCAGTATCTCAAGGTGGAAGTACTTTCGTGATCGTTCGAATATCCCACAGATAAGCTGTCCCCAGTCTGCTGCCTTCCAGATGTTTAACTGGCATCCTCCCCAGTCAGCATGGCACTGGTCAGAAATACTGAGAATTGCGGTTCAAATTGCAGTACGGTTGTGCCCCATGATACGCAACGCTGGACGAGCTGTTCCGATGGTTTCTCTGGGGTCTCTTTCGCCTCCTGTACTCTCCCACTCCCGACTTTTCCTTCCTGTGTCCCGCACCTGGAGGAAAGCGATGGAGGAGGGCCCCGCGGCCATAGGCTGGGTGCCCTCCCAGACGGCGAGCGCGCCCTGGCCTTGCAAGGAGGGCCTTGTGCCGGTTCGGAGCCACGCGAGGGCCGCCCCACTCTGCGCCGCGCATCCTGCGCGCCGTGCCACGTCCCTCTTCTCTTGCTTGGGTCGCCGCGAAGCGTTGCGAGGGGTGCAGCCCGCTCGCCAAGGCTGGATCCCTCCGGGTTGCCCGCTGTTTCCTTTCCACCCGCTGCCCAGGTCCCGCAGGGTGGTTTCCAGCCACCAGGAGTCGAAGCATCCGCCCCAGCAGCTGCGCCCATCCGGGGCTATCGCGTGTAAGAAAAAGGTCTGCCGGTAGGGCAGGAGGCATGCCTAAGGCGGTTGGAAAGTGGGCAGGGCGCGGCGGAAGCGCGGGATGGAGCGTGCTCACTTTTCTCTCTCTCCCCGACAAAGAGATAAATCACATTAACAACTCAAGGAAAAGTGGAAGGGGAGGCAGTCCGTGCACTCGATTTCCATTCCTCTGGCAGGTGTTGATAGCACGGGACAGGAGCCTGTGGGAGGCGTTATATAGTAGGGCTTTAATTGCTGTGAACTGGCCAGAGAGATTTGCCTTTTGGTTGATGCAGAAACAAAATAGATAACAGCATTAGGCAAGCGATAGGAGCGCTGTCTCCCCTCTCCCTTTCACTCTAGTGGCCTCTTTTCAATATGCCAGGCTGCATTCTTCTTGGCACAAAGCTCTGTCCTGCCCCCCCCCCCCCCCCCCCCCCGTAGTTTCCAGACAGGAGTTCTTGGTGCCTCCACTGCCATGCTAAAGTTTCTTAAGAGCTCCGCCCTGGGCATTCCATTTCTCTACTCCAATAGTTAGTTGCCTGCTCAATTATTGTTGTTATTACGTTGCGTTTGTATCCCACCATTTCTGGTGGGGAACCAAAGGCTGCAATGGCGACCTTATGAGGTAGGTTGGGCCAAGAAGCTGTGCCTGGCTCAAAGTCACACTGGATGCTTCATAGCAAAGTGGGGGCTAGAACCTGGATTTTCCAGGTCCCCAATCCAACATTGCCACCACCATGCCACACTGGTTCTCCATGTATCTCCATCATCTGACAGTCGTGTGTATGTTTCATATTACTCTGGAAGCTGCATTGCTTTCTTTCTGAAATGTGTTGCTGATATCCGGTTCTGTTGTTCATTCCACCTAGTAAACAGATGGCAACATCAGTTGACATAGTGGGTGGGAACCTGGCAGCTTAGCAAACTGTGTGATCCCAAGCTTCTTGATAAAATTGCAGGCTTTGTTAAGGCAACGGAATGCAGCAAAGTAGAAAAGTCAAATGCAGTTCAGCACTGGGCTCATGACATCCTCACTAGAATCTAATGCAACTTTCCAATCACTGCACTAATAAAAGTTTAGTCCAGAAAATTGTGCAATAAAAAGTATTAGTCATACTGATGAACAGTGCTACATTACTGGCAGTCCTTCTTTGGGGATTATAGCACAGAGAAAGGAAGATCAACCAACTCTTCTGCCTAACTTCTCTGATCCTATTGAGTGTGAATTCAAAGCAGATATAACATTTTTAAAGGGCCTTTTTATTTTTAAGAATTTAAAAAATTGTTCTGTTTGTATATGCATGATCTCTGAGTATATTATTTATATGAGCTTGATGTATAGTAGCTATACTGTTTTAAATAAAGATGTATGTTTTTGGAGTATAGACTAAAAGTCATGCAAGGAGGAATTTTGTTCCTGGGAGCCTTCAGCTGGTGCTTGAGTGCATTAAGAGGTCCATAAGCAGAGATGAAATTGGTCAGTTAGAGAACTGAAATGAAATCAGGATATTTGTTTGTTTCATGCTAACTTTTAGTCCATACTTTTGAGTTCATTACATTTACATCCCCTCCTTTTCTCTTCCAAAGAACCCAAAGTAGTTAACATGGTCCTCTTTCTCTCCATTTTATCCTCGCAAGAGCCCTGTGAGGTAGGTGAGGATGAGACTGAGAAATCACCCAGTGAGCTTCTTAGCTGAAGAGAGATTAGAACCTGGGTCCAGGATACTCTGGCCCCTCCTATTGGCTCTCACCTCAGCAAGCTCAGCTCTTTTTAGTCCAAATGGATCACATAGCGATTTACTTAAAGAGCAGCCTGCAAACAGAGGCAGTCCCTGCCAGCAGGCACAATGCCAAAGCAAAATGGGGTGGGGGGGAAGAAAACCCCCCAATTGGGTCCCGAGTGGCCAGCGCAGATGGAAAGAGTACAGGATGAAGATGAGTCTGCCAGTCTGTTGTCAGAGTCAGTGGGATGTGCCTGCCCCCTCCCCTCTTTTCTTGCTAAAGCCAGGTGGCAGCTTGGAAGTGCTTCTAAGGCCTGGCAGCTCAGGTGGTGGTCACAGCGAGGAGGGTTTTTGTGGTTTTGCCAGGTGTGCCAGCCACACGCTTCCAAGACAAAGCACATCTGGCCACTGTCGCACAGTCCCTGGACACATCCAGGCTGTACATGGGGCAAACCCTCTGCAAAGTGTTCAAAAACTTTAGCAGAACTTGAATTTGCCTGATTTCTGCAGCTAACTTTTCTGACCATGGCCCCTTAGTTTATTACTAAATGCAGATCAAAGTGCTAGTTTTCACCTTCAAAATCCTAAATGGCTTGGGAACAGGATATTTGAACGATTGCCTCCTCCTGTATTATGCAGGACACTTCCTACACTCAATATCAGAGACCTTGCTCCATACGTCATTATTTAAAACACCTCTGTTTGGAATATAAGGCAGGGCCTTTTCTACTGTGGCCCTGAGTTCCTAGTGAGGTTTTTTCAACTCCATTTCTTTTTAGATCTTTTCCTAGTATTTTACCATGCTTTTATGATGGGTCAAAGTTTTGTCTCCCTGTTTCTCAGATCAATCATTTTATTCTGCTTTCAATTTTACTGTGTGAATAATACAGACAGGGTGTTATATATTTTATTCACTTTTTAAATATGTTTCCCTGCAGGGATTATTTTTAAAGAAAAGTGGGATATATTTTAAAATAAACTAACTTGTTTTCATTCTTGTTTACATTCTTCTTATCTGTAAAATGTAACAACATAGTAAACCATAATCAGAAACAAACAAAAATTTAAAATGGACCATCACCAAGGCATGGTTTCTGAGAGGATTGGATTGAAAATGTGAGTTTACTTTTCTACATTTCTTGCCACTGCTCCCATGATGCTTCCGTTTTTCCTCCCCACACAAGGTTAGGTGGTGAAATTCTGAGCATGTCTACTCCAGACGATGTTTCACTGTGTTATGTGAGAGTTATTCCCAGGTAAGTGTATTTAGGATTGCAGCCACAGTCTTAATACTAAACGATCAATATATAAAATGAGATCACTTTCCTGAAAAAGCAAGAAATTCCACCAAGTAAAAGTGAATTGCAACTGCATTTAGAGCCCAGGCAATTCAGAAAACATTCCCATGGTCCCTGCTTGGAAAAACCCTTCTGAAACTGAAGACAGCACTCCAACTTTGGGAGAGTCAGAGATCTAAGTCCTCTTCTCTGCCCTCTTGCAACCTTGTTTTCTGGGGGTGGAAAGGCCAGGGCATAATATATCCTCCGTCTCCCCAAGCCCCCTTCCTTCCCCTGCTCAAAGCACCTTTGTTAAATGGGCTGAAAAGCACACCTACTTAAAATGGTTGCAAATGAAGTACAGGGAGATGAAAACCTTTTCTGCAGCTCCTTCTGTCCTGCTGGCTTCAGTCTGGATCCTTCTGAAAAGTGAGGATGCAATCAATAGACTTGCACCTTTATTGGAGATCAGAAAATATGTTAGAAAACTTCAGAAACCTTTCTCCTTGATTTTGATTTCTTGCCAATTTTGATACACAAGAGACCTAATGACAAGTATTCTATAAAAGAGATGCAGAAAAGTATTTGTTTTAATATCTTGATTACTGCTAAAATTGGCATAGTTTATACACGATTCTTACATAGTCTATTGTGTTTGCTTCAATATATAAGTTCTGGTAATGTGCTTTTGCTGGGTAGGTTACAGGCTGCGTGGATCACAGATGTCTGATAGCTTTGCAGACTTCCCTTCACATTTTGAGATGGTGGTCTTATATATTCTAGTATAAAAGCATTTTTATAACATACTTTTCCATTACTACTTACTGGTATTTTATGTGAGTATTATCTGCCACATTAGCAAGAATAAAGTCAAAGTATCAAACATAGTCTGGTTCCAGATGAGGGCTTTATTTATTATATTTCTTTTCCACCCCTTTTCCTTCCCAAGAACTCCAAGTGACTTATATAATTCTTTTCCTCCTCTCCATCTTATTCTTACAACAACAGCCCTGTGAGTTAGGTTGGGCTGAGAGTCCATGGCTGGCCCAAAGTCATTCAGTGAGCTACAGGGCTCTGTGAGACCTAAAACCCTGAGTCCCAGGATTAAACACCGCACCACATTGGACAATTTTGGGGCAATTGCCTTGACTGGAATTTAAGGAAGGGTCCAGATCACAGCAGCCTCCTCTTCTAATCTCTTCTGCTTTTGCTCTCCCTCCCCCCCTCCCTCCCCCCTCCCTCCCTTCAGATAATCTAGTAAATAGAGAAGGATGGGAAAGCTGCACAATGTCTTTTCCTTGGTAGCACCAGGAGCCTTCCATTTCTCTGTGAGAGAAACTGATCTGCTAAAACAGAGAAAAAATAAGGGAGGAAAATCAGGGGGAAGGCATGAAAAGGTAATACTTTTGCTGGGCAGAACCGTAACATGAAACATGGAATAGGGAAGGTTGCAGCATGCCATCACCCTCCTTTCATGTGTCTACTTAACACTGAGTAAGAAAAACAGTCCTGGGGATCACTCCTTCGTCTTGTTAGCTGGCATTATTAAAGAGCATCATGCCGTGTCCATATCCTGGTTTCCTCCCACCTCATTGGCCAGCGCTATACCTGCCTGCCTGCCTGCCTGCCAGGGTTGGCATCAAGAAGAGGCATTCGGGGAAGCCCCACTAGCAAGAGCGGGGCCGGCTCCACCTCTTCCCCACTGCAGCCTGCTTGTTTGCCTGCCTCTAGCCCTAGCCCTAGCCTAGGCTCAGGCCATGGTGGTGGTGAAGAGGTGGAGGGGCAAATGCCACAGCCTGCTTGCCCCCGAGCTCTCTGCCTGCCAAACATGTTTTGGGAATATGAAGAGCAGCAGCTGGTGGCCACGGTAATGCCAAAGCTCTGGAGCCAGCAGTGCATGTGTCAACAATCTGAAGTGCTGCCCGGATGAACCATGTTTCTGAAAGACCCTGTGCACAAGGGGAGTCGCTCCAGCAGCACTCAACCTCCAGTTCTGCCCACGAAGGACTAGGAAGCAGGTGTGCACACCTGCTTTCCTTTCATGCCCAGAATCGCATAACTACCACTCCTGCTATGCCTTGCCCACCTCTGGGAATTACTGGACCGAGTGAGCCTGCCTCAGAATATTCCAGGGCTCCTCTAGAGATATCTATCTATCTATCTATCTATCTATCTATCTATCTATCTATCTATCTATCTATTTATTTATTTTACACATTTGTATGCCACCCCCTTGCAAAAAAAAAAAAAGATATGCCTTGGAAAAGCTCTCAGAAGCTGTCAGACTGTACCTTAATGGGTTGGGGCTTGCTTACTTTGAACTTACTTTGGGTCTTGTGCAACTCACCTTCATTTTGTGAGATTTCTGCACAAGGAGCTATGGTTGACTAAGCTTCACAGCTGTCATGTGTAAGGAAATACTACACTTGAGAGGGCCAGGACTCAAAAATGAATGCAAACAGGGCTGATTGTGTTGGAAAAAAGTTCTTAGTGTAGGAGAGCATGCTGCTGGGTTTCTGCATTTTGTAATCAAATCCACTTTTTGGTCCTATATTGTGTTCTGTTTTCACTGGAAATGGAGCTGTATGGTATTTTAGATAGATATATAGACAGGAGGAATATAAGTAATAGTAAGAGGAAGAGTAATATGAATTTTCTTTGTGTTTCTTTGGATACATAAATATATAATGAAAATTCACATCTTTTCAGCACAGCTTATTTAGCTGCTATGTAGCATAACAAATGCATCAAATCCCTCTTGCAGCTTCCAATGAGGTTTTGTATATAAATAACATTAAATCATATGGATAAGTTCACCAGTAGTGTTGCCTTGAATTGGAATGTATAAGCTGTGTGCCATCCGGGGTGACCTATGCTGTTATTTTTTACCTGCCATTGCTCTTATACGTCACCTTTCTTCCTGGTGTAAGGAACCCAAGGCAGCTCGCAAGGGTCTCCTCCTTTCCATTTTAACCCTGTCACTTTTACCAGTGTTGCAATGACTGACTCACTGGCATGTCACATGACACTGAGCTCAACCGGTCCTCTTTGTGCTGTTGATGAGATTTCTCCAGACCAGCTCAGTCCAAGCTTTTTATACATGGTGTTTTCCCAGAGGTGTGTGTGGTTTAGTATGTGCTAAATTTGGAGTGCTGTTCTGGGGTTGAGAGGAATGATGTCAGTGGTCTGGTGGGGCTGGGGGAAGAGGAGCCATATTGGGGACGTGGCAAAGCAGCAGCAAGGCTGAGGAGGTCCTTCCGTTGCTTTCCCACCTCCCTCATGTCCCCAGCTGCAACGACCACTTGCCCAGTGAACCAGAGAGAACTCGCAATGCCCCCTCCCCTTCCCCTGCCTTTGAAAACAAAGTTTTTAATGTCTGTAAAACTATGCCTCCTCAGAAGTGAATCCCATTTTCCTCAGTGCCCTTACTCAGAAGTAAATCACATTGACCTCAGTGGAGCCGACTCATTGGAAAGACAGCCCAGGGGACGTGAGGCACTTGCTTTCCAGGAGCTGTTTGTGCATGGAGAAGAATTGCACTGGCATGCTCGGAGCTCCAACCTCTTTCATGCAGCCTACCTGGGCAGCAGGGATGGTACTTTTCGGTGCAGCGTAACTCTTGTGCTGCCTTCCCAGAGGCCTTGAGGGGAAGACACACTCTGAGAGGTTGACCTGATGCACACAGCGCCATAAGCTGCAGTGGCCTGTGAGCCCTGCTTGTGCCAGCACGGCTTCTTTGACACCTGCACCCACATGGAGGGGCCGACATGGCTTCTTAATCACACACAAGCCACCCAAGAACCCCTGGTGTTGGAGGGTGGCTTGTTCTCAGGATGGCTTCTTGTGCTGTGTAAACCCAGTAGCACAGTTTGTCGGGAGCATCCTCACATGGGCCGCATGACTGTACGGCAAGTGTTGTTGTTCTGTGCCATCTCGCAAGTGTTGCCTCCAGCCTCGTCTGCGATGTCCATCTCCACTGGTGCTGAACCAGCCTTGGGAATGTGTGGAACTCATCTGATACGCCTCTTTTCATCTGACGGTTTGGAAGGACACGGATTTGTCTTAGTTGAGGAAGGAGTACTTCTCAAATGTTATGTATTTATTTATTTTTGCATTTATATGCTGCTCCTCTACTTCTCAAGCAGTCTTTAGATGGGTTCATAATTTTATATCTTTTTTTCCCAGTCTTGCACAGGTACGTGCTCACTATGTACATCCTGTAGTACATAGTACAACTGCCTTGTCTGTTTCCTTGTAAATTACCATATTTTTCGCTCTATAAGATGCGCCTGACCATAAGACGCACCCAGCTTTTAGAGGAGGAAAACAAGAAAAAAAAATATTCTGAATCAAATGGGCACATAATCCCAGGCACATTCCCCATCACTTCCCCATGGGCTGCACATCTGACAGACTTACTGCACACACATATTCGCTCTATAAGATGCACAGACATTTCCCCTTTTGAGGGGGAAAAAAGTGTGTCTTATAGAGCAAAAAATACGGTACCTGTTCCACTCCCCTATTTGCTGCGGTAGTCAACTCCAAAGCAGTCAAGGGAGATGCCAGGTGGACCAGGGCATTTATAAAGACATTGCAAAGTGACTGTATCATTACAGACCATACATATGGGACAGTAGAATTGGTGCACTTGTGAAGGATGAGGGGGAAAACCCAGATCTGTGTGCACACTTGAGAAACATAAAACATTCGTGAACAACATCATTGTTCTGAAGTAACATGGGTTAGAGAACAAACCACTAAACCACCATGGCTTATTTTCGGGGTGGCTTTTCATGATGCATGAACGGGGTCCTTTGTCTTGTCTCAGAGGCCAGTTTGGAGGTTTTCATGAGAAAGGCTTCCAGATTGTATGAGCGCCTTTGCAGGCTCCACAGACATCCTTGTCGGAAGGTTTGCAAACTGCAGTGAGAGAACCCTGGATGCATTGGGATCATAAGTGTTTCCATATTAACTTAGCTTTTCCATTTTTATTTTTATTTAAACAATATTTTAATTGTTAATTTATTTATTATTTATTAATTTAATTTGTATATTGTATAGGTTGTTTTAATTTTGACTTGGAGATGGGCCAATTTTTAATGTTAGTTTTAATTGTTAATATTTGGAAATTTTAACATTATGTTTTAATCTTTTTGTTGTGAGCCGCCCCGAGGCTTGTGGCAAGGGGCGGCCTATAAATTTCCAAATAAATAAATAAAATAAATAAATAAATAAATTCAGCTCAGTCCCATCATTCTACTCTCAACATCTGACCCACCCTCAGATCCACCTTTATTTTCCTACTTCCATGAGTGCCAGAGACTGTGTATTAAGTAACTCCATCCCTCAACCCAATATATTCCTTTAAAAAAAGCAAACAAACAGTAGCCTGGTAACTTATTTCTGCAGCCCCTGTTTTAGGTTACAGAATCAGCCTTGCTAAGAACATCACTAATTTTCCTGCAACAGAGCACAGTTCTCCTGGAAGATCATCCCGTAGATTGCACGTTCTAAAAATTTCCATAAACCAAATAATCTAATAAAATCTATTTGTGTATTTCAAATTTAGGGTTATCATTAATGAATAACATCTTATTTCGTTGTCTTTGCTTAGAAAGTATTTACTTCTTTGTCACCCCAGCCTTCTACTGCTACAAACCTATTCTTGGATCCTCATAGATTCACTAGTCCTGTCCCATGCCATGCAATACTAGGAAATATTTTAATCTGATGCCTTTTTCTTTATGAGGGTCATAAACTACCTTTCTCCTGTACCTGTTATTTTTTCACACTGGAGAGGTGTCACCTCGTAGCCTTCAGCAAAGAACATTCCCTCAGTGGTGTGCACATTATACAGTTTTATTAGCTTCCCTACAACTTGCTCAGCTGGAAGTGTTACATTCCCCTTCTGGTTTCTCCAGATGGAAGGTAAACCAATCTTTCCTGTCTGCTCTGCCCTTCACCAAAGTGTGTGTGTGTGTGTGTGTGTGTGTGTGGTTATTAATTGCAATATTTTAAAACTGTGCTTTTCCCCAAGTCCCTTCTCTTGTTTTATACCTCTAAAGCACTTTGCCTACTTTGCATATTCCAAGCTAATTGCTTTTGCTTTTTACTGTGATATTATTGCTTTTTACTGTGATATTATTAATACTATTAATGTGGGGGGGGGGGGCAGTTTGCACGCTTTCCCAACCTTCTGTCATTTCCTTGCCCTTTCTTCTTCATGTGTATCTAAAGTTCCATCAAAGCAGTGTAGTTTTGGGAATGTAGCATTCATGCCTCTAAAGGCAAATAGACCTACAGTGTGTGAGCCAAAGTTTAAACTCTTCAAAATACAATTGCTCTGGCCTTAAATATGTTTAGAGTATGGATTCACTAAGCACAACAAGTATGGATCTAACCATATAAAATGCCAAATGCAAATAGCTGCAGATTGGCTTCTGTTCTATTCATTTTGTCATCTCTGGATAGACAGTTTAATATATATTTCTTTCATTGTAGAAGAGAGGTTCATTGTAGAAGGATGATTTATGTCCTGCGTCTGGGTCAGGTTGCTCACAACCCCGAAATGCCTGGGGAATTTGATTAGACTAGTTGATTGGGCCAATGCTTGTGCTGCCCCCTGGGATCCTGGTTCTCTTGTTGCAGAAGCCACAATTCCTGGGTTAGTAAAGTGAGAGAAGGGGGTATATAAGAACAAAACAATGTCCATTGACATTTTTTTCACAAGCATGTCTGTGGACTGGCTGCTGTTTTTAATAGAAGTGTTTGATTGTATTTCAATGCATTTCTTTTATGATTGCTTTTGAGAAAAAATCTATATATTTCCCTACCAATAGATGGAGAGGTCTGAGATCCGAGCTGCCAAGCTATCTTATGCTCTGCCACAAGAACCAGACAGGGCTGGAGGAAGATGGAAATGGTTTTACCTCCCATTCCTCCTATGAATGGATGAATAAACAAGTAAACCTGCTTACCTAGCAGAGAGAGGGGTGGCTGATGAAGAGAAGATATGATCCTGTAGATCCTGGCCTTTTCTCTCTCCCTGTGCACAGAAATGCTTGCTGTTTGACCTGTGAGATCATATGAGGTCATTGCTGTGACCTCACAAGGCAGCTGCCATAGCTCTTCTGTGAGACTGTGAGGAAAGGGGGTGGGCAGAAGGATCAAGAGTTGGATTCCTGGTGTGAGCATCACAGAAGTGCCTACAGTATTGGGAGAGAAAATCCATAGCCCCTGTGTTAAAAAAACGCTCTTTCCTTTCCATCGGAAGAGAAAAATATCCCAGGCAGGCAGAGACTTCTTCTTAGAATTTTATTGCAATAAAGGGAACAGAAAGGAATGGCTTCCTTCTCATTGTTCTGTTCACCTGAGCACATGTTCACACCCCCCCTTTTGAACCCTGCTCCCGGCTGCTTGTTCCCTCCTCCTTTCCCCTAATTGGCTAATAGGATACTGAGAGGTTACACTCTTTCTGCCCACCTACTCTGCGCTGCCCCAACACTGACCCTTCTTCCCAATCCAGCCCTGCCCCAGGTGGGCTACAATAGGCTCATTTTGTTCTGCCCAGCTTGTCAATTAAACAATCAGGAAGTATTTGGCCCTCTTGTCTACATGCTTGTTTCCCCATACCTTGTGCCATCTGATTTTGGCCCCTCCCATCCTTTTCTTGTTGAAAAGGGAGTTTTCTCACTCCTCCTTTCTTTCTCTTTCATTCCCCTTGTTCGAAATCACCTCCCCCACCCTTTTCCTATCACCTGGGATGGTCTCCCAGAGAGAAGAGGGTTACTCTGTTAATTATGCTTGACTTGTATTGCTGTTAGAGGTGGGATATAAATGAAAAGATAAATTCAATGCACGACAGAAAGAGCAGGAACACTTATTTCTGTTTTCCCGGTGCATATCAAATAATCCAAATTCTGATTGTAAACATGAATAATTTTTGAAGTACTTAAGGTATGCATATGAAGTTTTAAACAGGAATGTCTCAATCCAGTTTTTGGAACAGCATGGAGAATGCAGAAGAGAATCAGAGTAGTCCTACTCCATTTGTGGTTCATTCTTTAAAAAAGAGTAAAAGGTCAACAACTGCTAAAATTGGTATTTATTTTCTATCAATTTTTATTATAAGATTATTCCAATATTTTTCTCACAATCAAATCTTTAGAATTGTTTTGGAATATGATATGTGTATCTCCACAAACTCCATGGATCACTGCCTTGTCATGGCGAAGGGGCTTGCGTAGCTCAATGAAGCGATGAGCTATGCTGTGCAGGGCCACCCAAGACAGACAGGTCATAGCAGAGAGCTCTGACAAAATGTGATCCACTGGAGAAGGAAATGGCAACCCACTCCAGTATCTTTGCCATGAAGACCCCATGAACACTACCAAAAGGCAAAAAGATATGACACCAGAAGATGAGCCCTTCAGGTTGGAAGGTGTCCAATATGCTACTGGGGAAGAGCGGAGGGCTAGTACTAGTAGCGTCAGAAAGAATGAAGCGACTGGGTCAAAGCTGAAAGGACACTCAGTTGCTGATGTATATGGTGGTGAAAGGAGAGTCCGATGCTGCAAAGATCTATACTCCATAGAAACCTGGAATGTAAGATCCATCAATCAAGGCAAGCTGGATGTGGTCAAACAAGAGATGACAAGACTGAACATCGACATTTTAGGAATCAGTGAACTAAAATGGACAGGAATGGGTGAATTTAATTCTGATGACCATCAGGTATACTACTGCGGGCAAGAATCCCTCAGAAGAAATGGAGTAGCCTTCATAGTCAATAAAAGAGTAGGAAGAGCAGTACTCGGATACAATCTCCAAAATGACAGAATGATCTCATTTCAAATCCAAGGCAAACGATCCAACATCACAATAGTCTAAGTCCATTCCCAAACCACTGGTGCTGAAGAGACTGAAGTTGACCAGTTCTATGAAGGTCTACAACACCTTCTAGAATTAACTCCAAAAAACGATGTCCTTATCATCATAGGGGATTGGAATGCTAAAGTAGGAAGCCAAAAGATAACTGGAATAACAGGCAAGTTTGGCCTTGGAGTACAAAATGAAGCAGGGCACAGGCTGGTAGAATTTTGTCAAGAGAATACGATGGTCATAGCAAACACTCTTTTCCAACAACCCAAGAGACGACTCTACATATGGACATCACCAGACGGTCAACACAGAAATCAGATTGACTATGTGCTCTGCAGCCAATGATGGAGAAGCTCTATACAGTCAGTAAAAACTAGACCAGGAGCTGACTGTGGCTCAGATCATGAGCTTCTGGTTGCAAAATTTAGACTTAAGTTGAAGAAAGTAGGGAAAAGCACTAGGTCACTCAGGTATGACCTAAATCATATTCCTGATGAATATACAGTAGAGGTGACAAATAGATTTAAGGAATTAGATCTGATAGACAGAGTGCCCGAAGAACTATGGACGGAGGTTCGCAACATTGTACAAGAGGTAGCAACTAAAACCATCCCAAAGAAAAAGAAATGCAAGAAAGCAAAATGGCTGTCTGAGGAAGCTTTACAAATAGGTGAGGAAAGAAGGGAAGCGAAACACAAGGGAGAAAGAGAAAGATACACCCAACTGAATGCAGAATTCCAGAGAACAGCTGGAAGACATAAGAATGCCTTCTTAAATGAACAGTGCAAAGAAATAGAAGAGAACAATAGAATAGGAAGGACCAGAGATCTCTTCAAGAAAATTGGAGATATGAAGAGAATGTTTCATGCAAAGATGGGCATGATAAAGGACCAAAGTGGCAGGGACCTAACAGAGACAGAAGAGATTAAGAAGAGGTGGCAGGATTACACAGAAGTACTATACAAGAAAGAGCTTAACATCCCTGATAACCACGATGGGGTGGTCACTGACCTCAAGGCAGACATCCTGGAATGTGAAGTCAGATAGGCCTTAGGAAGTCTGAGCAACAACAAAACTAGCGGAGGCGACAGTATTCCAGTTGAGCTATTCAAAATCTTAAAAGATGATGTAGTAAAAGTGCTACACTCAATATGCCAGCAAACTTGGAAAACTCAACAGTGGCCACAGGATTCGAAAAGGTCAGTTTATATTCTGATCCCAAAGAAGGGCAATGCCAAAGAATGTTCGAACTGCCGCACCATTGCACTCATTTCACATGCTAGCAAAGTGATGCTCAAAATCCTACAAGCTAGGCTCCAGCAGTATGTGGACCGAGAACTACCGGAACTACAGGCAGGATTTCGAAGAGGGAGAGGAACTAGAGATCAAATTGCCAACATATGCTGGATCATGGATAAAGCTAGGGAGTTCCAGAAAAACATCTACATCTGCTTCATTGACTATGCTAAAGCCTTTGATTGTGTGGATCACAACAAATTGTGGCAAGTTCTTAAAGAGAAGGGAGTACCTGACCATCTTATTTGGCTCTTGAGAAATCTATATGCGGGTCAAGAAGCAACAGTGAGAACTGGACACGGAACCACTGATTGGTTCAAAATTGAGAAAGGAGTTTGGCAAGGATGTATACTGTCGCCCTGCCTATTTAACTTATATGCAGAGCACATCATGAGAAAGGCGGGGCTAGATCAATCACCAGTTGGAATTAAGATTGCTGGGAGAAATATCAACAACCTCAGATATGCAGATGATACCACTCTCATGGCAGAAAGTGAAGAGGAACTGAAGAGCCTCTTGATGCGGGTGAAGGAGGAGAGCACAAAAGTTGACTTGAAACTCAACATGAAGAAAACTAAGATAATGGCATCTGGTCCTCTCACTTCCTGGCAAATAGATGGAGAAGGAATGGAGGTAGTGACAGATTTTATTTTCCTGGGCTCCAAGATCACTGCAGACGGGGACTGCAGCCAAGAAATTAAAAGACGCTTGCTCCTGGGGAAGAGAGCTATGGCAAATTTAGACAGCATACTAAAAAGCGGAGACATCACTCTGCCAACAAAAGTGCGTATAGTCAAGCCTATGGTTTTCCCAGTTGCAATGTATGGCTGTGAAAGCTGGACCAGAAGGAAGGCTCAGTGCCGAAGGACTGAGGCCTTTGAATTGTGGTGCTGGAGGAGACTCCTGCAAGTCCCTTGGACCACAAGGCAATCAAACCGGTCAGTCCTAGAGATCAACACTGACTGCTCTTTAGTAGGCCAGATCCTGAAGATGAAACTCAAATACTTTGGCCACCTAATGAGAAGGAAGGACTCCCTGGGGAAGAGTCTAATGCTGGGAATAATAGATGGCGAAAGAAGAAGGGGATGGCAGAGGATGAGGTGGCTAGATGGAGTCACTGAAGAAGTTGGTGCGAGTTTGGGTGGACTCCAGGAGTTGGTGGAGGACAGGAAGGCCTGGAGGAATGTTGTCCATGGGGTCGCGATGGGTCGGACAGAACTTTGCGACTAACAACAACAACCACAATCTCCACAAAATT
Organism: Varanus salvator macromaculatus; assembly: GCA_023646645.1. Lineage (NCBI taxonomy): Eukaryota > Metazoa > Chordata > Lepidosauria > Squamata > Varanidae > Varanus > Varanus salvator. The sequence goes on along the minus strand of JAIXND010000381.1, from coordinate 3,933,189 downwards.
TCTGTTGTCATGCTAACATTGGATTAATGTAATTATTTTCAGTTACAATATTACTAGAGTCAAATCCTGCTAAAGAAGGAGAAACATGTTCAATTTAGTGTCTAGTTTTCTACCAATGCTCTAATCGTAATTTCCCCTTATTTTGTGATCCTAAATTATTATTTAACATCTTCCATGAGGCCAGTCATGTGATTTGGCAGGTCACAATTTAGTATTTGAGAATCTTGTTCAAAATTATTGTGCTAGGAAAAATGGATATGCTCTACTTCAAGGGTAGGAAACATGGGACATAATCATATTTTTCCTATGTAACATGCGGGATATGTTCTCTTCTCTAGGGAACAGTGATTAGATTCTGTTAGTCTGTTACACGTGTCCAATATATAGACAAGTTAGCAGCACAAATCTGTTTTACTCGCTTATTTGAACATCTGAAAATTCAATCAATTGCATTCAGTATTTATTTATTATTAAATTTCTACATTATCTCTTAAAAATTCCTGCTTCTTAGGAATCGTCAACTGGATAATGAAAATAATAAAGGGAGCGCATTTTTCAGAAAGATGTCTTCAAACACTACATTATTGTAAGCTACAAACTTTTATAGAGCTTATAGTTTACATTATTGTAAACTACAAACTACTATAAGCTGTCCTGAGGCTTGTTTGCAAGGGTGCGGCATATAAATATGTAAACAAATAAAATTTAGTTTGAAAGAATTATTCTCAGGCGTTCAAATGCTTAGTCCATCCTTCCCTGATGTGTTGCATTCCAAATGTGTTGGAGTAGAAATTCTAACATCTTCTATTATGTCTTTTTTTATTTTGGTCTTTATGTCATGATTTTATTTTTAATCTGTATTTGATTGCTAAATGACTCTGAACACATTTCTTTCTGGTGGAAAGGAAGAGAATAAATAAATAAATAAATAAATATTTTCCCCACATACATAGGCATGATGTTTGGGGGTGATAGACATTGTAGTTCAGCACATTCGCCAGTCTATGCAGGTCAGTTGTATAACATCCCTATTAATTAATGCTGCCAATCCACATTATTAATTAATGCTGCCATTTTTTTAAAAAATGTTTAACCTAAAATGTATTCGTTGCATTTATATGTGCATTTATTATATTCAGTATTTCCAAATGGCTCTTCAAATTTATTTGCTTGTTTGTTGTTATAGAAATCTTAGACATTTTAAAGCTGGTCTAAATTGTCAGATCATTGTTTAAATTATCTTGTTAATTTCAAAATGATTCCATATGCTTAACTTTCTCTAAAATCTGCTCTTATTTACCTATGATACTTCATATTTATGGTCTAATTTTTGTGTTTCTCTTCAATTTATTTAATTTTCATCACTTCTAATTTATGTCAGCTTCCCTCTGGTGTAAATAACAAAAATTGGAGATACTTCCCAAGAACTACAGCATACCGAGAAATAATTAACCCTGGCACCTCCATGTACAGTGGTTCTAATACTGATGGAGATTCCCCCTTCTATTCTAAAATGTACTGGTGAGTTGAATAAATAACCCTTTCCATTCACAAAAGCCTTCCCTGCCAGTCACCGTGTTCCTGCAGGGCAAGCTTGTGGAGGGGAATATGCTGTTTGTGCATAGACTTGGAGTCGAAACCCATAGCACAGTACTAAACAATTTCATTTTCCCTTAATTGCATGAAGAGGAATTGTTGTGGCTTTTGTCATGTCTATTTCTATCTAAATAGCTCATTTACCTGCTGTTTTTCATGTATTGTTGTGGGCTGTTCAAAATACCTAGATGACACCAGGTTGAGAAAGGCTTCTCTAGAGTAAACACTACATTTAGCTTAGTGTATGGAATTGTACTGAAGCAACACTTATGCCCAGCTTGCCCAAGCCAACAAGCCACCCAGGCTTACATAAGTTAAGGTGGTTCATTTTAACTTCTAGCCTGCGCTGGGCACAATTTCCCTCATCTCCTGTGTGGGTGTGGCTTGTCAGGTCTCCTGGACCTGTTGGCATGGCTTGTCTGAAGGGAGACAATATCACACAATCCCACAACAGGCTATTTGTAGGTTGTCTGAGCGTTGATCCCCCTCAGACATGCCATCTCATCCAGGTTTGAGGGACACAATGAGATGCATGTTGGGCGAGTAATCAGGGAAATGGGATCCAGCATTGTGCCTTGTGTTGTTCTTGTGAACTGGGTCCTTTAGTGAGTTCATGCAACATAATTGCAAGCTGCGAACAAGTTACATAGTGTAGGGTGATCATGGAACATCCCACAGAGCACCTGGCTCACCAGGGGTTCTCTTCCTCCTTCACCCCCCATAGTCCTCCGGCTGGCCTCTCTCGCCTATCCCTGCTCCAACCACGCTTCTATTTTAAGCTTATTTTAAGTTTATATCATCATCATCATCATCATCATCATCATCATCATCATCATCCCTGAGAAGTGTGCAAATTGCTCCTCCTCCTCCTTTGGCCTTTGCATAAGCACAGTCCTTTATGTCTTCAAGGATGTGTCTTGCCTGCTCCATTGCCTTGCCAATTAGAGCTGCCAACACTAAAGAGTGCAGAAGCAAGACTGTCCATAGGCCTTCCTGTATCCGTTGCCCAGCCACCAACTGGCCCGAAATGGCAAAAGGGGGAAAGGTGAGCACCTCAAAGGGAGGGGCCTGCAGATTTCTCCCTTAGCAAGCTAACCCTCTGGGTTTTAAGAGGAGAGCGGAAGCTCTTCAGGGCCCTCATATGCACTACCCATGATGGGTTGCCATGTCATGGAAACAGTCGTCTTACCTGAGTGTTTCCCCTCAGCCCCCACTTTCCTGTCCTGCTCCTTCCTATTTAACCAATGCTGCATGTGGCCACTGACAACCCAATTGTGAAGGGCACTGCGGACGTTCATAAGCTAGACTCCATTTGGAAGATCTTACGTCTGCCTTGGCTTAAAAACAGCGGTTAGGTACCAAATTTTCCTTGGGGCCCGATGCTAGGCAGAGGCGTCTTCCCACCCGCCCCTTCTTTAACACCTGGTGGCTACTAGCAGCTTGTGGGAGAGAACATTTTTAAATTGATTCAGTGAAGCTTTAAAGCCTTTCCCTTTTCACTCTCCACCTCAGCCTCAGTCCAAGTCAGTCTCCTCAGATGGTTTAAAGCAAAGGTCCATGATCAGATTTCCCACAACATGTCCAACCAGATCAAGATCTTCAGAAAAATAAAACAATACAATAAAATAAAAAATACAATACAATACAATATAAAAAATAAAAGGCATTTTATATGAGTACATCCTCCCCACACCCACTTTCCAAATTAATTTATACGGTTCATACAAATGTTAAGGCAAATAGAATATCACGAGCTTTGATTCAATGCATCAAGCTCTTTCTTACTTTTTTAGTTGAGGCTAGACACCCATGCAAAACATTTCTAGACTGAATGAACAGTATCACATATGACGTATTTGCCAAGAAGCGAGTGGATTCAAGGCAGCCTAGAACAAACTGAGAAGCATTAGCGCTGTGTTGATGTCTTGAAAGATGTCCAAAAATAGCATTAGGGTGCCACCATGTGGACAAGAGTAAGAATGCATTGATTCAGTCACTAAGGCATTTCTGTCCTCCACCATCCAGTTTGCCAGCATTGCCAAATTTATCCATGATGTTTTAAATTTTAGATTAGTTTGCCTTGCTCAGGCAATATGGGATCAATGCCAAGTGTAGTAAACAGTGCCTTTAATAGGTCTGGATTCTTTGCCAGTGATTTGTGTCTTGATAACATTTACTCTGAATTCTTGCAACATGCTATATGGGGGCCTGCCCCTCATGGCTACAGGAAAGCTTCAGATGATCTAGAATGGAACTTCTCAGTTGCTGACATGATGCAGGGTGCTTTGAAACAGAAAAAGTTTCTCTCCTTTCTAAGCATTCTCCATGTGTAACCAAAATATTTAGGGCCATATATTTTAAAAAGTGGAGAAAGCATCCTATCCACCTAAGGTGTTCAGGTGAGCATCTCAGGTGAGCATCCCACCATGATAAACCTCTTCAGAGATTAGAGTCAGCACTTCAGCCATGGAGGAGGGAGTCAGAAATTCATGCTGGTTGCTTCTCTGAGGTCAAAGGGTAGGAAAGAGGGACATTTTGGTGGGTGGGAAAGGCAGGAGACCAGAGAGGCTGGAATATACCTCTCCAGCTTCTTTCCCTCTCCCTTCCAGGCATCCTTTCTAGAAAGGTTGAAAAGCCCATCTAGCAAAAATATACCTTATATGTTCAGAGGACAGAGAGGTAAATATTGCCTGCACCTCTCCTTTTCCCTGCTGGTTTCGGCCCAGTGGGGCATGGGAATTTTGGAAGTCCTCTAAGCAGTTAGCGTGCAGTGGACAGGATCTAAAATACTAATACAGATTCTACATATTCTAGAACAACTGGCCACAGAATCAGCTAGAACAGTGATGGTGAACCTTTTAGAGACCGAGTGACCAAATTGCAACCCAAAACCCACTTATGTATTGCAAAGTGCCAACACTATCATAAAACCTGAATACTGAGGTTTTAGTTTAGAAAAAACAACTCATACATTAACATCTTTTTGTCTTAAAAGTAAAACACAATAACAGCTTTCAATGATACAAGCAGCTTTTTGTATCATTGAAAGGTAAAACTTTGCATTTGGCGTGCTTTTGCACAATTAATGTGATCTTTGCTGTTGTATGCATGCTGATTATTTGTCAAACTTTGGCTCAGATATGCCTGGGGGACAGCACAACATTAAAAGAATCTCAGTCTCTTAATTAGAACATCTCTTTGCTAAATCTTAGATATCAAATTTCATTTTTTCATAAGAAAACTCAAAAGCTAAAATCTTGTCTTAATAAAAACAAATGTATTAAAACTCACAGCCAATCCAAGCAAATATATAAATATATCCTGACAGTGCACTGACCGGCCATGCAAAAACTCGGATGAGTCGCAGCTAATGATTCGCAGCTCATGACATCATCTCCTGGTGCTGCTACTCCTTTCTGAGCATGTGAAGGGCCCTATGTGTGCTGTTATCCGATGCTCGGCTGCTGGGGTGATGCTGGGGCGATTGGCTTGCGTGCCAACAGAGGGGGCTCTGTGTGCCCACTGTGGCACAAATGCCATAGTTTGCCACCACTGAACTAGAAGAAAGCTAATCACAGATGCAATCCCAAGTAGCACACAGGATTGGGTGCAAGAAGCGTTTAACCGCCTGGAAGTGGTGCTCATGGTGCCCATGAAATGTATATGCAACACAGGCACATTTGGCAAAAGAGGGGGCCTCCAAAGTGAGCAGAGTGATAAGAGGAAGTTGAAAGGGAAAACTGGAGGAATCAGTTCACTGCAAACCATTTGGAGGTTAGTCTAATGGAGGGGTGCCAGAGGCATGCAGGTGGTGCACCGAGGCATTCCTGGTGGCCTGTCACAATTCCTTGCGTCAGCTGCTATGGCTGTTCTGCCTGAGGTTTTGTGCACCAGCAAGATTAAAGTACTACTAGATTGTGCATTGTTGTCCATAGATAAGAGCAGACAAAAGTTGGATTTTAAATCTTCTAGAAATATTTAGAAGATGGCTTCCACCAGAGTTAATGCCGCTGGGATTTCCAACCAATGCCACTGCTGAGTCATGAGGTGCTCTGTATGTAGCCTTCCAACTCCAGGTTTACGCAGCCAGAGAGTTTCCAATAAGTCAGTGGGGACTGTTTTTGGAGCTCAGCCTAGAGGTTAGTTTATTTTAGAGAAAAGAGCTTGGGATAATGAAGAACTGGAGCTTTAGTCATGCATTTCCTTTGTCATTTGAGATATTTGAAATTTTAAGTTAGGTGACCTCAGCTTTTGCAATGATCAGTATCTGTTAGGCTGGTTCACGCAGCTTGTTGCATGTTGTGGAAAATCTTACATGTATTCCCTTTCAGGGATTTCCTCTGACATGATGGCTTCCTCCTTGATTTGCTCACAGTTCAAGATCATGGTGACACCTGTCCATGCATGGTAGGATTTCCCCAGGAAGCCCTTTCTCTGCTGTGAGTGACCAGAGGAGGGATGTGATCAATCAAGGTGTCTTCATTGTCCTCTACACACAACTGTTCAGTGTGTCCGGACACCTGAATAGAGCTTTTGCAACCCTCTTTCTGCTACTGTTCCTCACCAGTTCATCTCTGGCAATTCCTTGCCGTGTCTCTCATTTGCAAAGCATCAGTATTAGGGAAGAAAGTATACATAATCTTCACTGATACAACCAAAGGCTGTTACAGTGACATAAAGCTGTATAAAGTACAATTGTATGTAGCCAATTTACAAAGATCCTATAGCAAAACAGAAGAAAATACTGGATTCTCATCAAGCCATTAAGATAGCCTTCCACAACTGGGTGCCTGCTGATGCTTTGGACAACAACTCCCATCAGCTCCAGACATCCTAGTCAGGGATAGTGGGTAGGCCAAAATGTCTAGAGGTCATCAGGCTGGGGTAAGATGCAACTGTTAGCCACCCCGAGGCTTCTTTGCAAGGTGGCGGCATATAAATAGTAAATAAATAAAAATAAAAAATTAGGCTTTGCTGCCATAGTCCATGCCCTCACAATGGGCAAAAATGTGTCCTTGATTTGTATATTAGAGCTGTTGGCATGTTAAATAAAGCTGGAGCATGCCTTTTCACTGCCACAAGGGTTAGGGGTACTGCAATTGAGGTGTTTAGTGGGCTTTCAGCCAATCATTTCACTACAGGATTCAGTGGAGAGTCCCTTCCTCTCCTATCTTGCAGGATCAGAAGAGAAAATGGCATGAAAATGCATGACTTCTCATCTCTCCCAAAGATCCAGTCCACCTACAGAGGAGGTGAAGAGGGAACTTCTCAGTTCTTGGCTCCCTCTTCTCCCCTTCTGTTCTCGGGGTAGGGAAGCATGTATATGAAGGCTACATTTCTTTTTTCATAATGCTCTAGAGGCCGAATTCCCAAAGTGGGTGCATTGCTTTCAGGTCTTCTCCTATGCTTCTGGCTCTTTCTGCATGCACTGAGAGACTGTTTCTCTTCCTCCATCACCAGAGCTTCACAGAAATGGGACACATGGAGGCATGGCTGGGTAGCAGTGGTGGTGGGCTAGATGGGGTGCCTGGTGGGTCAGATTTGGCCCACACAACCAAAGTGGTCCACTCCTGCTCTTCTCCACATCCCTGCGTAGTTCTCCTCTCCCAACACCTGACTTTGGGACAGTATCAGGCAGTGTGAGAGCCCCTATCTGCATAGTGGCACCAGCCATGTGAAGGGGTAACCAAGCAAGGACACATAAAAGGATATCTAAGGACTTTAGGGAAGCCATTCTCCCTACTGTGGCTGGTGATTCAGTTACACCCCTATCTGGATTACAGCCTGGTTTCTGTAGGCTGATCTCTGGGTTAGATTGCTTCAATGTTGTGTGTGTGGGATTGCCCTTGAGGAGTGTCCAGAAGCTGCAGCATTTGCAAAATGCAGCAGCAGTACTAATCACCAGGACAAGTAGATCTGCACAAATAAGGCTAATTCTGGCCCACTTACATTAGCTTCCTAAACGCTTCTGAGTCCATCTCAAGATGCTGGTTTTAATTCATAGAATCTTACACAGACTGGAGGGCAGCACAAAAGGGGAGGCCTTTTCCAGGGAAGCCTCCTAGCTGTGGGGATCTCCCCTCAAAGGCCCACCTGAGGCCACCCTTGTCCTTCTGCCAGCAAATTATGATAGCCCTCTATGCCAAAGCATTTAAAGACACACAATGATATTTAAGGGCGTCCGGGGACTACCTGGGTGATGTCCATGTTTCATATGGTGTTTTAGCTGTTTTTCATTTGCATTTAATGTTTTGTATTTTGGGAGAAAAGTTATGGGATTTTATTGTATTGGCTGTTTCATGACCTGTTGTGAACTGTACAGAGAGCTTTGGCTATTTGGCAGTACAGAAATGAAATTAATAATAAGTGCATGATTTCTTCTGTCTTTAACCTCTGATAGAGATCAGAGATAATCAAGGAATATCCTATGCTGAGGAATCTCGGGACTTTTCAGCTGGCTGTGACACAGCTCTCGGTTCAGGTTTCATATGTGACATGCTGAAAGGGTAAGTAAAGCTTTTTGGCATCATGAAAGCTGACGCTGCTCATCAGTGTTGGGACAAAACCTTTTAGAACCCTTCCCTCTTGGACCAGCAGACCTCTGTTCAGACAGCCCAGCAAGGTGAGCTGAGCCAAGATGAAGGCTGCACATGCCTGTGGAGCCCCAGTTGTGTAACCAGACAACTCCTTCATCGTACGTGGCCACTCAGAGCAACAGCTGGGTGAAGAAGGGGGAGCAGGGTTCAGGCCAGGGTTTTGTGCATTTCTGGCGATCCACCTTCTTCTCCACCTGGTTCAACTGGCAGCAGCAACACTGGGCATTGCCTTGGGGCCATGCTTGCACAGTGTGGGGCTCAGTTCCTGGTGAGTGACCCACAAATGCTGGGAGTGCTCACCAGGAACTTGGACTCAGGGCTGCTGCGAAGCAGAGCAGAGTCCAGGAGCTGAGCCCCGGGACTCTGACTGGTAGATTTCTTTCACTTCTCTACTGCCAATGCTACTGAAAGCCTCTTATCAAATCCTTTTCTTCTTCTCCTGAAGACTTTATGAAAACATTTCCTCTCTGTTGTGCAGAGCCAAGAAGGATCAATCTCTGGTTTTCCCTGGCATTTGTACCAGTCAGGCTATCAGTAGCTGAAGATTTCATTCAAGAAGCCATTATATTTTGGACCTCCTTTGGCAGCAACGCATCATCTCCTGTTGCTTAAGACTGTCACCAGGCCTGATGCTCAGTTTAGCTGGGCAAATGCAAGGGATCACTGCCCCCGAGGGTGGATTAAAACTGATGCTCCTGCCTGCAGCTTTTTATCCCCCATTCAAACAGTAAAGATAACAGGCTCATGATGGGGCCGGGAGCCTTCAGCCAGCTCTTTTCTCGGGGCCATGTAGAGCACCATCCCCCATGGCCACCTGACCCAGGAAGCCATGTTGGCCCTCCTTTAGCCTGCAGGCTGAATTCAATTGCCCAAAAATTACTGGTGGGTCCTTCCAGTTGTGGGTGGACCAAAGGCCAAAGGGACAGGGCCAAAAATGCCAGCATATTTTAGCACAACACTCTAACAGCTAGTAACTAGGCCTCAGAAGATGCATTTCAATTTTATTATTGTTATTATTTTATTATGTGATCATCACCATCATCACCATCATCACTTCTACTGCTGCTACTGCTACCAACACATAGCCCATTTGGGTTCTCTGGGCAGTTTACAACTTTAAAAATGCACAAAGAATTAACAAAATAATCATATTTAATAAGCAAACAAGAATAAATACAACAAGAAATCAGCAACCTGTGGCCAAGAGTCTGCACCCCAAACAGTGCTGGGACGGTGCTGAAATGGCACAGAACAAGTGCCAAATGGGCAATGGCTTTTGGCACTGCCCTTTGGCTTCCTTCTGAGGCACCAAACCTCAAAAGGTACCACCTCCTCCCAAGGCAGGTGCTGTGCGGATGTGACAGGTGCGACATGGCGCTGCCCTCTCTCCTTCCAGTTTTGTCTGGGTATCAAAGTCTCCCCAGTTTTTAAAATGGGGAAACACTTGGGCAAAGCAGGGAAATCACCAACTGAGTGGAGGTGGTAGGGAAATGGATGGGAACGGCAGAATGGGGGCATCAGCCTGGGCAGTCAAGCGAAGGAGGGGGAGAATTATGTAAGCCTCCTTGGGCTACTTGAAAAGGAAAATGGTGGGGTGGAAATATAATGAGTAATAAATCCCTGGAGGACTAGGCTGAGATCCAGGCAGGGCTGCGTAACTTGCCTTTCCCTTGCTCTGCAGCCTTTCTGTCATATTGTGGGATTAACGTCCGCCACCACCAGGGGCAGCTTTGCTTCTCTTAATCTTTTTGGTAGAGCTACTGCAATGTTTTACAGAGAAGGTATGCAATAGCATACCTTACAAGTTTTTAAAGAAGAGGAACAGTTCTTCAGTGGGATGGGAAACCAGAGCAATTCCTGTCCCTTCAGGAATGTAGATTTATTCTTCTGCTATGTATTTATATTATATTTGGTTGTGAATAAAGCCTGTCTAAGAAAGTTTACAGGATCCTGAAAATGTCTGCCAAGCACACAAGATCTTTTGTCTGTTATAATAAAAGCTTGTTTAGGTTGAAACACCATGTATTAAAAGAGATTCCTTAAGGGCAGGGGTGCTGAACCTCTCTGTCCAGGGCTAAATCCCAGTTCAGAGAACTCTATTGGGCTACAGTCCAGTGGTGCCAGGGCCTAAATCAAAAGAGCAGGGCCTGAACTATCAGCAGGTTTTAGGTTAAACTCCTTATGACAGTAGTTATATCTTAGAAGTGATATTTGGACATTTCAAGAACGTTGGGAAGCCACCAAATAATCAGTAGTTGGTGGATGGGAGCGGGGGGAAGGCAAGAGTGGGTGGACATTTAGGAAACCTCAGGAAGGCCAGGTTTGGCCTTCAGCGGTGCACACCTCTGAGGGAGAAGGGCAGATGGTGAGGAAAGGCTGTGATGCCCAGGCAGCCATGGCAGAGCACTGACCCAGGCACCTGCAGCTGCGACCATCTTCAGCTCTGCCACATGAGCCCTCTAGGCTGCTGCTGGAGGACACAGTGGCCCTCATGCAAAGCACAGTGGAATTGTGAAGAGGCGTCTTATCTGACCAGGCTGAGCCGTCACGTTAGTGGGGATTGGCAGTGGTTGAAGGGCTGGCCCAAGGCTCAAAGAGGCATAATGTGAAGCCTATGAGGTGGCGAGTTACATACAATGAGCAGCAGCTAGAGGACAAGGAAGAAGCCAAGTAGTGGCCAAAGTTCCTTCTGAATGAGAGTTGCTGGGAGGAAACTAGTTGGCAAGTTCTTGAGACAATTCGGCCATGATAATCGACACAATCAGAGTGCTAAACAAATTGTGCTAGCTCTGAATTGAAATGGAAATTGTGTTGTGAGCCGCCCTGAGGCTTTGGCAAATGGGGCGGCATAGACGTTTACTAAATAAATAAATAAATCTTTAAATTGTTCCTACAGTATATCACAGAAGTGAGTACATCCTTCACATTTTCTAACTATTTTATTATATCTTTTCATTTGACAACCCTGAAGAAATGATACTTTGCTGCAATGTAAAGTAGTGAGTATACAGCTTGTATAACACTGTAAATTTGCTGTCCCCTCAAAATAACTCAACATACAGCCATTAATGTCTAAACCGCTGGCAACAAAAGTGAGTACACCCCTAAGTGAAACTGTCCAAATTGGGCATTATTAGCTGTTTTCCCTCCCCGGTGTCATGTGACTCATTAGTGTTAAAAGGTCTCAGGTGTGAATGGGGAGCAGGTGTGTTAAATTTGGTGTTATCACTCTCACTCTCTCATACTGGTCACTGGAAGTTCAACATGGCACCTCATAGCAAAGAACTCTCTGAGGATCTGAAAAAAAGAATTGTTGCTCCACATAAAGATGGCCTAGGCTATAGGAAGATTGCCAAAACCCTGAAACTGAGCTGCAGCACGGTGGCCAAGACCATACAGCAGTTTAACAGGAAAGGTTCCACTCAGAACAGGCCTCGCCATGGTCGACCAAAGAAGTTGAGTGCATGTGCTCAAGGAAGGAAGCCTCTTCTAAAGATGACGCACAAGAAAGCCCACAAACAGTTTGCTGAAGACAAGCAGTCTAAGGACATGGATTACTGGAACCATGTCCTGTGGTCTGATGAGAGCAAGATAAACTTACTTGGCTCAGATGGTGTCAAGCGTGTGTGGCGACATCCAGGTGAGGAGTACAAAGACAAGTGTGTCTTGCCTACAGTCAAGCATGGTGGTGGGAGTGTCATGATCTGGGGCTGCATGAGTGCTGCCGGCACTGGGGAGCTACAGTTCACTGAGGGAACCATGAATGCCAACATGTACTGTGACATACTGAAGCAGAACATGATCCCCTCCCTTCAGAGACTGGGTCACAGGGCAGTATTCCAACATGATAACGACCTCAAACACACCTCCAAGATGACCGCTGCCTTGCTAAAGAAGCTGAGGGTAAAGGTGATGGACTGGCCAAGCATGTCTCCAGACCTAAACCCTATCGAGCATCTGTGGGGCATCCTGAAATGGAAGGTGGAGGAGCGCAAGGTCTCTAACATCCACCAGCTCTGTGATGTCATCCTGGAGGAGTGGAAGAGGACTCCAGTGGTAACCCGTGAAGCTCTGGTGAACGCCATGCCCAAGAGTGCTGGAAAATAATAGTGGCCACACAAAATATTGACACTTTGGGCCCAATTTGGACAGTTTCACTTAGGGGTGTACTCACTTTTGTTGTTAGAGGTTTAGACATTGATGGCTGTGTGTTATTTTGAGGGGACAGCAAATTTACACTGTTATACAAGCTGTATACTCATTACTTTACATTGTAGCAACGTGTCATTTCTTCAGGGTTGTCACATGAAAAGATATAATAAAATATTTACAAAATGTGAGGGGTGTACTCACTTCTGTGATATACTGTATTTTTCTCCCTTAAACATTTGGGAAGGAAATCTCAAAGAGAGCAATTTGCTGCTTTCTGAGCAGCATCTATGCATGCATTTTAAGCATTTTCACTCCACTCTGCAGCTGAAAAAGACATGGACAAATAGAGTAATCTCTGCCCTCAGGCTGACAGTATAACTGACATGACAGAAAAGGAAAAGGGATTAGGAAGGAGAAGAGGAAAAGAAGCAGTCTCAGCTCCTAGTTCTTCATTACAAAGTCCTTAATACTGCCAGCTGAAATTGGAAGAGTGCAAGCAGAGGAGGAGCCTGGCAATGTTGCTCTCACAGCAGAATGACTGAGCTGCCCCGGCCTCTTTTCTCTCCGGTGCCTCAGGCTGAGAAAGTGGCTGCTGGGTGGTGATGGCTGAACGAAGGAGGAGCCTGACGAGACCAGCTGTTCTTCAGAGGTGGCTCTGGACCTTTGTCTCCCTCACTGCAACCCAGTCTCCAGCACACATGCATGAGTGGTTTGGCTAAGGCCTTGATCATCTGTTGGCTTTACCTTACCTTGGTGGTTGCCATGGCTGAGGACTTGTGATCAGGTCTGCTGTAGCAGTGGAACTAAACTGCTTTGTCATGCTTGTAATAGAATTCAAGAAAGAACTTTAGCAGAATGTGAGCATTTGGCATTTTTATAGTACTTCAGTCTATGTGTAGATGATGCTCCTGTGGTTTTGCTCAATCTAAAGTCTAGGGCCTGGTAGTTGATTGGAAAATAGCTTTATTAGGGCACTAACAACTAGTATTTTTTTATTCTCCTTTAAATAGATGGACGCTGTTGCTTCAATGGGATGTTTGCTGTTCTTATTAGATTTTCCACTCAGCTTTAATTGCCTTGTTAGTTGCACAGTGGCACAACTTCAATTGAGCTGTCAGTGTCAATGCAACTATGGAATGGCTCCCAAGTGGTTGTGATTTTCAACCATTGTTTGAATCTTAGGCTGTTTTTCACAAGTGGACAGCAGGAGAAATGGGACATCCTGCTTTGGTGTTGGTATGCTTACTCAAATCCAAGTGTCCTGGATGCCAGCTTGACCCAACCTGGACTCTTCTAAGATGCCCCCCCCCCACACCTCCATTTAATTTCATATATTATACAATTAACCATATATAATATACTTCAATTATATCCATATCCCCTCCAAAAATCCATATAATCTTGGTTAGGCTTACAAACTACCTTCTATCAATACTGCTTTTACAAAATCTTCCCAACTTTCATTGTATTTATTTTATTAATCCTTTTTAATTTTTTATTTCTGTTGTCAGTTTGTCATTAATTACAAATTGTCATTTTACAATTACAAATTGTATAATTACAAATTGTCATTTTATTTCTGTTGTCAGTTTGTCATTAAGTTTGGCATATTTCATTATACCATTCATGCCTTTGCATAGCCCAATTCTTTTTCCAATATTTAACTATCACTAACCTGACTGCCGTTATCAAACATAGGATCAATTATTTCTTAACTTCATTTATATCTTGTTTTTCAGTCAACAGTGATAACACAATTCTTGGTGACATTTCTAAATCTATAAATAAAATGTCTCTAATTTCGTGAAACACCATAATCCAAATCTTTTGTATATTATCACAATCCCACCACATATGTTTATAAGTTCCAATTCCTTTCCCACATCTCCAACATATATTAGAATATTTATCATCAATTTGATTTAACTTAACTGGTGTTGAGTACCATCTCCATATCACTTTATATCCATTTTCTTTAATTCTAACCGACATGTTCTTATATACTCTTCTATTCCAAATATTTTTCCAATCCTTGTCTTTTATTTCACCTATGTCCATTTCCCAAATTGATTTTAAACTTTTTGTCGGATCCCTTAACTCTATCAGTATCCTATAAATTTTAGCAATTCTTCCATTGCTTGTATATTCTTCCTTAATCTTGCGTTCTTTCACAATCATTTCAAATTTTGTTAATTGTCTTTCTTCCTCTTTAAATTTATCCTCCTTCTGTATCCACTGTTCTAATTAAATTAAATTTAATCAATTTAATTTGACCTCTGCCAATATACTCCTTAATTGTGTTATATTTTCTTATTTTTCCAGTCTTCCCATTTATATATATGATTATTTTTAATTTATTAATCCAATCATTTGATTCCATTTTTGGGAATTTCTCCATTTTGACCACTGGTGTTAATGGAGAAATTCCTGGAATTAACTGTTGTGTCCATTTTTCCCATACTTCTATCGTATTTTTTAAAAAGGGATTTTGAATTCTCTAAATCATCTTTTTAATATCCTTTTAAAACCACCATGTCTCTAAGTGATCACCTATTTCCCTTAATTCTTTTAATTCAATATCACTCCATATTAGTTCTTTGCTTTGGGCTATATTATCTGGAACTATCTTTAATCGATTTGCAACTGTTACGGGATCGGTCACCAGGTAAGCAAAATTCGCAGTACCTGGTCGCATAGTGAGGCTAGGTGATGACTCCGTTGGCAAGTTCTCCTTTATTCCCTCTGTATACAAACCCCGACTGGCTGCGTATCGCCTCTCCCTGCCTGCTTGGCCTCGCCACTCAGGCCATCGAGTTCCTTCGACGGCGCCTGCCCTCCAACTCTGGCAGGTCATCTCTCCTCCTTCTGCACACTCCGCCTCCATTCCCCGTTACACTGCACTCCTCTCTCTTTTCTTCCTCTTGCCAGCTGGGCTGCGCCGCCTTTATTGGCCCTAACTCGCCCTGCCCCCGGCCGTCAGGTGAGCCCGATATTACATCGTTAGACCACGCTGGTCCCTTAAAGCGGCCCGTTACAAATCCACGTTTCCCCCCTGGCTTTCCTCCATGCAGAAGACACCACATCCCCTCAGCCTCGTCACACAACCCCCCCTCCAAGAGGGGATCGGCGTCTGTCTGCTGTTGCCAAGGACCCTGGCAAGAAAAGAAATCTGCATTAACATGCCCCCCTCCCGTGTCTATAATGAACAGAAAAAGCATAGGGCTGAAGCACCAGGTACCACCGTGTTAACCGAGGGTTGTCATCCTTCATGCGGTGTAGCCATTGTAGGGGCATGTGATCCGTCACTAAAGTAAAAGTATTGCTTAAGTGCCGTGATAGCCCACTTGACCGCCAACGCCTCCCTCTCTATGGTTGAATATTTCCTTTCACGGGGCTCTAATTTCCTACTCAAGTACATGATGGGGTATTCCTCTGAACCCTCCCCTTGGGACAGCACAGCTCCCAACCCAACAGTTGATGCGTCCATCTGGACTATGAACGGTTTAGTAAAATCCAGAGCCTTCAACACTGGCTGACTAAGCAATCCTTTCCTCAACGTCTCAAAGCTAGCTACCATCGCTGGTGTCCACTCTATTGTCCTCTTCCGCAACTTTTTAAGCGCCTCAGTCAATGGAGCAGCCTTGGTCGAGAAATTAGATATAAACCTCCTATAATAATTTGCCAACCCCAGGAACTGCTGCATCTCTCTCTTATTTCTGGGCTGAGGCCACCTACTTAACTTTCCCACTTTGTCTTCCATTGGTTGTATTTTTCCCCTTCCTACTACATGTCCTAGGTACGACACCTCCCGCTGGCCAATGACACATTTACTTGGCCTGGCAGTCAAACCAGCGCTACACAGTGCGCTTAATACTTGGGACAGATGTTCCAGATGGTCTTCCCATGAATCACTATATATAACTATATCATCAATGTAAGCAGCAGCACAGTGGTTCAGGTGTCCCAGAACCCGATCCATTAACCTCTGAAATGTTGCCGCTGCTCCATGTAAACCGAAAGGCATGTATTTAAATTGATATAGCCCTATGGGTGAAGCGAACGCCGTTTTCTCTTTAGAGTCAACTGACAAGGGGATCTGCCAGTAGCCCTTGGTCAAATCCAAGGTTGACAGATACTGTGCTTTCCCCAATAAATTTAGCAGCTCCTCGATCCGAGGCATAGGGTATGCGTCGAATTTCGACACTTCATTTACTCGGCGAAAATCTATACAAAAGCGCACAGTATCATCCTTCTTAGTCACAAGCACCGGCTGGCTGCGCCACTCACTACGGGACTCTTCTATCACTCCCAGCTGTAGCATGCGTTGTACCTCATCCACTATTGCTTGTTTCAACCGTTGGGGATAAGGGCGTGTTGGGACTCGTACGACTGCCCCTGGAATCGTTTGTATCTGGTGCTCCACCCGGGTGGTGTGCCCCAGTTGCTCCAAGAACACATCCCCAAAGGTGCGCTCCAATGCCCTCACCTGTTCTACCTGCTGCGCCGTTAACTGTTCTCCTAGTGCTATCCTCTACCCACTAGATGATACTGCCTTTGGGATACCTAAGGCCCCTTCTGCTGGCGTTTCTCCCTCGTCACGTTCCTTCCATGCCTTCAACAACTTTACATGATATATCTGGGTGGACCGATGCTTACCCGACAGCCTAACTTCATAATCTACCGGCCCTACCCGGCGTACTACCTCATAGGGCCCTTGCCAACGCGCTGCTAATTTATTTCCCCCTGCTGGTAATAGTAACAGCACTCGCTGCCCCAGTTGAAATGATCGTGGCTGCACCTGTTGATCATGGTAAAAGCACTGGGCTGCCTGTGCCTGTTGCAGGTGGGCTTCTGCCCTTCTAGCCAGGTCCGTCAAATGTTTTCTCATGTCTAGTACATACTTAAGGGAAGTAACATGCTCAGGTGTCTCCGCTTCCCAATGCTCCTTTACTAAGTCCAATATGCCCCGCAGATGTCTCCCATACAATAATTCAAAGGGGGAGAAACCCATGGAAGCTTGAGGCACCTCGCGTATAGCAAACATGAGAGGCCCCAGCAAAAGATGCCACTGCCGCGGGTAGTCCGTCACAAACTTCCTTAACATGTTTTTAAGGGTTCTGTTCATCCTTTCCACCAAACCGTTAGTTTGGGGATGATAAACGGAGGTCTTCAGTGGCTTAATTTTAAGTAAGGCCCACATCTGCCTCAATGCCTGGCTTACAAAGTTAGTGCCTTGGTCCGTCACCACCTCTTTAGGAAAACCTACTCTCGAGTAAACCTCGAGTAAAGCTTGCCCCAAACTGCGCGCGGTGATAGATCTTAAAGGTATCACCTCCGGATACTGGGTGGCATAATCCATAATCACTAGGATATATTGATGACCGCGAGCCGACTTTTCGAGGGGTCCCACTATATCCACGCCCACCCTTTCAAAGGGCTCTGACATTATTGGCATGGGAATCAAGGGCCCCCCTGGCTTTCCCTTTTGTTGGGTCTTCTGGCACTCTGGGCATGACTGACAATACCGCCTGGCCTAGGCATTGACACCGGGCCAGGAAAACCACTGTACTAGCCGATCTACTGTTTTTTCTGTGGCTAAATGACCGGCCATGGGTAGATCATGTGCCAGTTTAAGCATAGTGCTCTGCAAGGGCTCTGGTATCACCAGCTGTCTGATCTCTGCCTGTTCCCCCCTGCCCGGGACCACTCTATACAACAATCCCCTTGACATTTCAAAATAAGGGCTCTGAGTATTCTCAACCCCTGCGGGGTCCCTTTCCTGAGCCCTTTGTAAGGCGTGCACTAGGGAGGCATCATTTTGCTGTAAAAACACCAGCCTCTTTCGGGAGGTACGTAACGCTATACCACCCACCTCTTCGGCTTCCCCAACCAACACTGGCACTGCCTCTTTTAACCGCACCAGCTCTTCAAAGAACGGCCAGTCCCTCCCTATGATGACCTCATAAGTCAGGCTGGGAACTACCCCCACGTGACATAAGTGGACCCTTCCCTGTACTTCCAGCTTGGCCAACCGGGTGGAATAAGGCTTGATATCTCCGTGGATGCATTGCACCTGGAGTATTTCCATCAATGGGCGTCCTCTTGCTCTTTTCACCAAGCTGCGCCCACAACCCGAATCAATCAAGGCCAACACCTCTCTCCCATCCACTCAAGCCTTAATTCGCCACGCCGTCTCGGAGTCTTTACTTCCCGCCGAAGTCCACCGCGCCTCTACACAGTCACGTTCCATCATTGGACACTCTTTCTTTTCATGTCCTTCACACCGGAAGCAAGTTATACCATCTTGCTGGCCCCATCCTGCAACCCTCGTTTGGGGCGGCGACACCAGGGAAGGGCCAGGGTTCCTTGGTCCTGCAGCTGCGCCTCATTTTACCGGGACTCCTCTTCTCGGGGCCGTAACACCCGGAACCCGGCACACCCCAGTACCCCGCATATCTTTCCACTCTTGGCCCTTACCATGGCCCGCTTCCCTCCAAATCGAGAAAGACTGGCGTACCCCTTCTGGCTCTTCTGCCGCCACGTACGTCTCCATCAGAGATATGGACTCCTCGAGAGTTGCCACCTTCTGGTACCTAATCCAGCTTTGCGCAGCTGTTGGCAACACTGAGATAAACTGTTCAATTAACACCAGCTCTGTCACCTGCTCGGCACTCCGAGTCGCAGGCTTCAGCCACCATAAACCATTCGCTCTGATGGTCTGACCCAAGGCTCATGGGGTCATACCTTGTTCAAATGTCACCTGCTGCAGGCACCGTCGATATGCCTCTGGGTCATCACTCTCAGTCATTTGGTTAATGCGAAGGGGCCCCACTCCCCCCTGGGACTCCTGGCTTAAGGAAGCTTGAAACGCTCCCTCCAGTACCTGCTGCAACATTGCCTGCTGGTTTTGCAGTCGAGCCTTTAGTACCTGACCCAACGGCTGACGCCGTTGCCCAGCCATCTCCTGGGTCAGCCTGGTTTGCTCCTCTGCCTGTCGGCGTTGCCGTTCTGCCCACCCAACTCGAAAGTCTTCATTAGAAATGGGGGAAGGACCACCCCCCGTGGTGCCTCCTGGCAGCCCACTGCCCGCATTCTCCACCACTGTTACGGTATTGGTCACCGGGGAAGCAAAATTCGCAGTACCTGGTCGCATAGTGAGGCTAGGTGATGACTCCGTTGGCAAGTTCTCCTTTATTCCCTCTGTATACAAACCCCGACGGGCCACGTATTGCCTCTCCCTGCCTGCTTGGCCTCGCCACTCAGGCCATCGAGTTCCTTCGACAGCACCTGCCCTCCAACTCTGGCAGGTCATCTCTCCTCCTTCTGCACACTCCACCTCCATTCCCCGTCGCACTGCACTCCTCTCTCTTTTCTTCCTCTTGCCAGCTGGGCTGCGCCGCCTTTATTGGCCCTAACTCGCCCTGTCCCCGGCCGTCAGGTGAGCCCGATATTACATCGTTAGACCACGCTGGTCCCTTAAAGCGCCCCGTTACAAATCCACGTTTCCCCCCTGGCTTTCCTCCATGCAGAAGACACCACATCCCCTCAGCCTCGCCACAGCAACCCAATACTTTTTAACATCTGGAATGTGCAGCCCTCCTTTTTTTGTGATTCATACCATAATACTTTACTTATTCTTGCTCCCTTCCCTCCATTACAATAAACCTCCAATAATTTCTGCATTTCCTTTATTTCTTGATCATAAAATCTGATTAGAATCATTCAAACCAAAAAGATAATTTTTGGCAGAATTTTCATTTTTGTTACTGCTATTCTTCCATGCCATGATTTTACCTTTTCATATTTTCCTATTTTATCTTTTGTATCCTTCTTTAACTTTTCATAATTTTTCTTCTTTAATTTTTGACTATCTTTTGGAATATCAATTCCTAAATATCTAATATTATCTACTATTTTTAATTTATATTTTTCTTTTAATATATCCAATTCTTCATTATTGTGGTTATATAACATCATTTCCATTTTTTCCCAATTTACTTGCAACCCACTATACTTCCCAAATTCCTTTAAATTTGAATATATTCTCTTTATAATATTTATTGGATCTTGAAATATTAACAATGTATCATCCACAAATAAATTAATTTTAATTTCCTGACATACTCCAATTCCTTCTATCTGTATATCATTCCTAGTTGCATTTGCCAATATTTCCATCTCTAAAGCAAATAATATTGGGAATAAAGCACAACCCTGTCTCATTCCTCAGCTTGAGGTTATCGTTTCTGTAATACCATCATTTACAATTATTTTTGCCATATTTTCTGAATATAATTGATTTATTACATTCTTAAACTTTGTTCCAAATCCTATCTTCTCTATTAGGATCTTCCTTGTTGGCCATTCTGCAGAGTCAAAGTCTTTAAATATTTCTAATGCTAATATACTTGCCTTTATATTTTGCTTCTCAATATAATAGTTAATATTAAATACTCTCCTTACTACATCTGACATTTGTCGACCTCTTATAAACCCACATTCATCATTCTTTATATATTTATCTATAAATTTATTTAATCTATTTACCAATATTGCTGTAAAAATCTTAGCATCTTGATTAATAAGGGATATATGTCTATAAGATCCAGGGTTTGTAAGATCTTTATTAGGTTTTTCTATCAGCACTATTAAGGATTATCTTCAAGAATATGGAATTGTTTCCCTTTCCATTATTTTCTTAAGCATCATTTTCATCTTAGGGACTAGTAATTTTTTAACATTTTATCATATTCAACACCCAATCCATCAGATCCTGGTGCTTTACCTATTTTCAATTTATTAATCACTTCCAATATCTCTTCTTCTTCTATTCGAGTTTCCGTGATTTCTTTTTACACTATTTACACTTTTCAAATTTTATACTTTAAATTCTTTTCTATATATATATCTGACTTTCTTTCAAATCTATTTCATTTCCCTTATATAAATTTTCAAAAAATCTTTGAAAAATTAAACATTTTTCTTTTGTCTTGTTACATCTTTCCCCTTTTTCATTCTTTATTACTCCAATTAAATTGTTTGCTTTTTTGACTTGTGTGGCTCTGGCCAGCATTTTGAAATTTCTATTGCTATTTCATAAAATTCTCTTTTCAAGTAAAGTAGATTTCTTTCAACTTGTTCTATTTCAATATTTTGTATTTCTTTTCTTTTAGCTGTTAATTCTAGAATAATTTTGTTTTCTCTACTTTTTATATATTTTGTCTCTAATTCTTAATTTCTTCTTCTAATCTTGTTATATATTGCTCTTTTTGTTTTTTATATCATATGAATATTTTATTCCTAGCCCTCCTACCACTGCTTCCGTTGTATCCCATATTACACTTATATTATTACCTCCTTTTTCATTTATTTCCCATATTTATTTTAATTTTTTTCCATTTTTCTAAAATCTTCTCATTTAAAAAAATCCTTAAATCTACCCTCCATCTATTTGCCTGTCTGTAATCCTATTTTATTTCCATTGTTATCATTCCATTGCTATCATTATCATTTTAATTACTTTTATATCCTCATTAACTATCTTAGATAACATTTCTAGTATTACAAATACAGTGGTACCTTGGCTCACAAATTTAATCCATTCCCCAAACTGGTTGTGAGCCAAGTCAAATTTCCCCATAAGGTTAAATGTAAATAAGGCCAATCCATTCTGTAAATATTTTTTTAATTACAAAAATTTGAAACAAAGTAGCAAAGAGCAACAAAGTAACAAAATACAGTACAGTAGAGAACAGTAACCTAGGTAGCGGGGAGGTTATTGTCCAAATGATAATCATGTGATAGTGATCATGCTCGGTGGGGGAGGGGAGATAGCCGCGATCGCACTCAGTGGGAGGGGGGACACACAGGTGTGATCGCCATCATGCTTGTTCAGGGAAGATAGGTGCAATTGTGCTCGTGTGGGGAAGATGGGCATGATCACAACATGGCTGTGATCATCATCACCCAATGTGGAGTTTGTGAACTGAGGCAAATTTTTTCTGAAATTTCTGTTCGTGTCCTGATTTGGTCATGAACTGAGGTGTTGGTGAGCTTAGGTACCACTGTATATAATCTATTCCTGTAAAATGTTTATGTCTATTTGAATGAAATGTGTAACTTTTCTGGTTCCCATTTAATTCTATCCAAACATCTTTAAATCCGTTTTTATTAATACATCTACTTAAATCTGCATTATTATCTTTTATATCTGACTTTGATGGGTTAGATTTATCTTTTTCTTTATCCAGAACTATATTATCATCACCCGCCATTATCACATATCCTCTTTTTATTTCTTCTGATTCTTTATACACCTTATCATAAAACTCACTTAGATTTATATTATGTGCGTATATATTAGCTAACGTCACCTCTTGTCCATAAATCAGACCTTGTATTATAAGAAATCTCCCCAAATGATCTCTTTTTATAGCTTTTATTTTAAATTCACATCTTTTGTCAGTAATAATTGCAACACCTCTTGATTTTGATGTGCCATATTTTTCGTATACATCTGCCCAATATAATTTTAACTCATTCACTCTTTTGATGTGTTTCTTGTAAAAATATAATATCTGCTTTTTCCTTATAAATGGTTTTTTCGATTCTAGCTCATTTATGTCTTTCTCTCAAGTCGTTTATATTCCAATACACTATCTTCAATGTTTTTCCCATTCTTTCAGTACATCAAATGTTCTTTTTGGTCTCCATATGTGATTAAATAAACACTCCAACAAAAAGATAACAAAAACCCAATTAAACTTTCCCCTACCCACCACCATATTCCCCACCACATTTATATATGGAAACCCCCTTACCCATCTTCTGGAGATGTTCTCCTCCCCGCTGCTTCAGGCTTCCAAGGATGGGGGGGAAGAGGAACCACCCCTGTACAGACCCCAGATACCCACTCCATCCTCCCTGACCATCTATATCCTTTTATTCTATACCCAAATTTCACTTATATTTAAAACAATTTTGATAATAACTCCAAAACTATCAAATACAATATATTATATATTTATTACATATAGATCTTTCCTTTCATCCTTCTTCTGAATCTCTTCTTCTTCTGAATCTCCTCTTCTTTCTGACTCTACGGAGAAGGTGACTACTACTCCAGGTCTCTCATCTCCTTCTCTGTCTTCTTTCTTGAAAATGTAGACATATCCATTAATTTTTGCATTTTTGCATTTGTGCTGCGTATTCATCATCAGGAATAATTTCAAGCGACTTTAATAATTCCAATGCTTCCTCTTTTGTATCAACTCTATAATATTTTCCATTGTATGGAAACCTCAAAAAAATTGGAAATGTATTTTATGGAATTCTTCTTTAATATTTGGTAGACTTGGGACATATCTCTTCTCCATTGCAAGGTCTCATTACATAAATCAGGAAAGACTTGAATCTGATGATCTTCCAGCATAATTGATGTCATATTCCGTAATTTCCGCCTCAGTTGTTCTTTTTTTGCATATGACCAGAATCTGAGAACGATGTCTCTTGGTTTTTCTTCCAGCTCTTCTTGGGCCAACTCTATGTATTGCATCAATATCATATCTTGTAAAAGAAACATCTGGAAGAATATATTTAGCCCAGTGCAATATTAATTGGATCAGTTTATTTTCATTCTCTTTCCCATCCTCTGGATATCCTTTAAGGTGTAGGTTCGTTCTGCGTTGTCTGTCCCGAATCTCCATCACTCTTTAAGAGACTTGGTCTATCTTGATCATCTTTTTTAAAAAACTTTATCTTGTTCTCTCATCTGAACTTTCACTTCTGCAATTGTTTGGAGATTCTCTTGACTTTGTTTCACTAATTCTTTTATTCTTCTATCCATATCGTCTATTTTAATATCTAATTTCTTCAGATCATTCTTTGTCTCATCTTTCAGATCTTTTAAACCTGACATCATTTGTGTCTTCATTTCTCTTAATTCTTGTAGAAGTATATCAGAACTGTCCAATTATGTCAATGAAGTTCTTGATTTTTCTGGTGATGCTCTCTTTTTCCCATTCATTTCAGAACTTTTCTCTAATCTTTTCAGTCGCAAATCCAAAGGATGAGGATTATGAGAAAGATCTTGTTTCACTATGGATCTTTTTCAAATGCTTTTCAGCTCTTGTCTCATGCTATATGCACTTTTACTACATTTAGACATACAGTCTACAGTTGTTATTTCCAACTAAGAGGAGAGAGCTCTTGAATTTAGTGATCTTATTTGCAGTCCACCTTTGCAGTTAAACTTTCAAACAGTCTATAGATCAGCAGCTGCAATTTAGCCAGCAGAGGGAGTGCAAGTACTACAATTTGCAAGACTATCAGCAAAATACAGTCTTCCTCTTCACATAACTTCCTTTTTAATTCATTTCTCATTATTTCTTATCTTTATCACAGTAGTAAAAACTAAATAGCACAGAGAAGCTAATCCTGGGATGTTAACTAACTTTCATATACATTCCTTACAGGTCTGTCCAAATGTTTTCCCTTTCAGCACTTTCTTGGCCTTCTAGCTGCACGGGGGGAGGGAGGAGAGTTGCTTCTTATCAAGAAAAAGTAGAATTGTTCAAGAAAAACAACCTCCACCTTCCCTCCCACTTCTCAAGCTGCTTTTAAGCTTATTATAACAAGCGGCTTGGGCGTTTATAATATAAACACTATTTCTCAATCCATAAATAGCCAAGATGCAGTTTACTCTGGACTAGGCCCAGCAATTTCAAATTACAAAAACAGCTCTTAGTCCATGTCTATGTTTCAAATCTTCCCAGGAGATAGACAAAAGACTTGACTTACATTTCATGCATTTTTCAATGTTTCTTGATCTTAATTTGAGTATATTTTAATCATATTTTCCCCCATGGTCAGGAGGAGTAAGAATTCAGCTTCCCGAGTCCATTCAAGCTAGCTCCACCCCCCCTCACCCCCCAAGATGTTTCCTGCTACAACTCACAGCATTCAAGGCTAATGCATCTAGGGCTGGTGGGAGCTGAAGTCCAAAACATTGGAAAGGAACTGGATTGGCAAAGGTTGCATTTAGAATTAGCTTACATGAAAAATCATGGAGATGTTATTTTCTGTTACTATGTTCAACAAATAGTGTCAAAAACTCCCTGGTTCCATCCCCCACAAAAGAAAAATGAAACATTGACCTTTTGGTCTAACCACCATGCTGGAATGTCAATTATATTTACAAGTGATCAAGGACTGCATTGGTTAGGCACCCACTTCTAGTGCAGAATTATATTTGTTCCAGTGTTCATTATCTTACCTTATCTGCATATTTCTGGAGATCATTTGTGTATACAATGTGCAGATTCACATGATACAAGAAGCCATGATGACACCTTATCATTGTAGGCCTGTTATGTTGTCTGAACCCAGTTCTGGAGTTCCTTCAGGATTGGTTTTCTGAAGCCATGGAAAGAAGTCAGTGGTAAGTTGTAATAAAGTTTCCACAATTCACCATTGCTTCTCTTGTCATAGGATTGTCATTTTACCAGTGTTGGTATGGAAACACCATAGTGCAACCTGGTAAGCATAGCCACAGAAGTAGACACCTCCAGCCATCAGTCTTTACTGCCCTTGGCTCCCTTTTACTTTTGGAGACAGAATGAAAATAGAATGAGGGAGACAAGTGCATGCCATGAGCAGAGCTGGCTGGAGCCGGCGGGGGGGGAGGGGGGGTCAGACTAGAAGGCCTGAGAGGTCCCTTCTGACTCATTCTGTTTCTGTATTTCTGTTTCTAAGAGGGCAATCATGATAAAATGCTTATTTTCATTTAATAAACTGGGAGGGCGTGGCTGGAAAGTGCTGCAGACATACAGGTATGCTTTGGAGGGGGAACCCACCTGAGGACACATTGGACCAGTCAGGAGGAGACTACAGTCATCCACAGGCAAGAATAGGGAAAGGACAGGACTTTTGCTCATGGAGGCTGCCAGGATACATGGGAACAGGGAGCGCAGAAACCATGCTATCTTGCTGGTGAGTTTGGGCAAAAATTCACGTGCTGTGGAAACCGTGCAGAGTTGTTTGTATGGTCATCTGTACACAGTCATTGTGTATGTAATGAAAATGAAAATGTAATGTGTATGTCTAGTTTTCCCTTGGTGGCTTTCACTGGGTGGCTACAAAATGGGTGTAAAGCCCCTAACCCTAACCAGCTCCAGAGATCAGATTCAGTCCTTCATGAATCCTGAACTGACCCTCCAAGATTCACTAGATGGCCATGCCCTTTTTCTTAGTCTGGCCCTTTTTTTTCTAACCACTAATAGGTAGTTTCCGGGGTTTGTTTAGTCTTTTCCCCACCCCAGAAGTCAAAATGCTCCTCCTAAGCAGTACAAACATTAATCTAACATATGCTGATATTTTTCCTGACCAACTGCTGGAATGCAGTCCCTGAAAGCTTTTCCAAAATGCATTTCAGCTCTTGGACTACAAAAAGTTGTGTTCCAATGCTTTATGCAAGCCACAATCTCTCATACCATCTGCAGTGTGAGAGATCTTGCATGAATGTCTTACACAGAATCGTGGCCTATCCCACACAGTTCTGGAAGGGTTCCTGGAGGAATCCATATGAAAAAACTGCTGCATAGACTGCAGTTTTTGGTAGATATTGGATAGTATGCATGACTAACCGATCCCTGGACAACCCCATGCTGCACAATCTATGGAGCCAAGCGGTATTTTGCAAGCATCACCTTCTTGCAGCTATCCAAACAGGAACAGAATGCAGTACCTGCCACCGATATGCACACACTTCTAGTCAGACTGACACCCCAGAAGGCCATAATAGTTTCTGGTATCAAAACCCCTTGAGAAATCTAGGAGTCACACTCCCACTGTCTCTCTCCCAGACCAGGAACTCCAACTTCTTGCTGAAGAAACACCAGGAGTGGAAAGACTGGACTGATAGAACTCTTGTACCCCTCCTGCTCAAAGGGTCCTCTGGGCAGCTAGTTAGGCACTCTGTGAATGGGATGCTGGACTGGATGGACCTTTGCTCTGATCGAAAGTGCTTTTCCTCCTATGTTCTAACTGAAATAGATCCAGATAATAGGAATGGGGGAATCTGTTTAAAATAAGTACGTCATCAAAAAGGTTGTTCTTATCATGATGAAAACTTGTTTTGAAACTCCATAGCAGCAAAATGAGCATTTAAAAAGTGGAGGGAGCAATGCGAAGACCTTAAAATTTTTTGACACATCATAATGCACATGCTCTGGATATTAAATTCCTTACTGCCACGTAGAGGGGAAAACTCATGCTATACAAAGCAGCGGATCTGATTTCTGTGTTGACCACCTGGTGATGGCCATGTGTAGAGTCGTCTCTTGGGTTGTTGGAAAAGAGTGTTTGCTATGATCATCGTATCTTGACAAAATTCTTCCAGCCTGTGCCCTGCTTCATTTTGTACTCCAAGGCCAAACTTGCCTGTTATTCCAGTTATCTTTTGACTTCCTACTTTAGCATTCCAATTCCCCATGATGAGGAGGACATCATTTTTGGGTGTTAATTCTAGAAGGTGTTGTAGGCCTTCATAGAACCAGTCAACTTCAGCCTCTTCAGTACCAGTGGTTGGGGCATAGGTTTGGACTACTGTGATGTTGAATGGTTTGCCTTGGTTTCTAACTGAGATCATTCTGTCATTTTGGAGATTGTATCCCAGTACTGCTTTTCCTACTCTTTTATTGACTATAGCTATTGCGAACTGTGCATGTCCCTAAATTAGATCTTATCTCATGCAAAGTTTCACCTTGTAGTTCCATGTGAAAAAATGTTACTCAAGCAAATATTTGGACCAGTGGCCAAATTTCAGGAAGCACCATACACATCTTCACCAAATGGTTGCCATGCTGGTCACAGCTGGTCACAGGATGCTCATTTCAAAGAAAGGCAAATAGGTGAGGTTGAAAGACAAGTCATTTGCCCGAGATCATGAATCCGAAGCAAAGGTGAGGTCTGGACCACACAAAACAGTCCACATTTAACCAGCAAGTGACTACTTCATGGAAAGATAAATTGGTAACTATGCTAGAATACCCAGTTTTAATTCATTTCAGGAGAACAGCTTGTCTGACTGGGTAGTGCCAGGTTCCCTTTTCACAGCTCTTATTTATATTTTGGAAAAACTTTGTTATGCTGTTCAGATTCTACTACTTTCTTCTGAATTGCTGAGCATATGGCTCCTCAGCCTGGTAGCATGGCATGATCTCTGTAGTCCAAAATGCTGCTACTTCCAACAGTCTAAATGCCTCAGTGCCTCCATCCAGAAGATGAGCATGAATGGCAAATGTGATCCATGCATGTTCTGGTTCCTTTCTATGGGGTGCAATAAGGCCCATCCTTGACAGGGTGCCTAGAGGAGTCACAGACTGCACTGGGAAGCTGCTGGTAAAATGCTTTGGCATCATCCCTTAGAAATGTGTTAAATGTTCCATGGCCTTCTGATCAGCCCAGACATTCACAGAGCCAGGTGAAAAATCCTCAGTTTGGTAAGTATGCATTGATTCCATACTCGGTTGGGTAAACCATTGGTGCCTTGAAACTGCTTCTGCTCATAAGATGGGCATAAAGAAATAAGTTTTATTAAATTACTGTGTCACATTAGAAACATATGTACTGGACTATTGGTCTTCACCTGGAGCATTGTGACCCTGACTTTAGGTGGGTCATACTATTGGCAACAAACTTGTGTGTGTGTGTTGATGACTTTGCAAGATAGAACAACAGAGGACCCAATAATTCCAATGTGGAAAGAAAATTCACTGCACATTCTAAAGGATATAATGCACAAGATTGCAGATGTTATCAGAAATTTATTTACTCATTTAGAGGTCTACAGAAAGGGGAGTATTTCAAAGAGTGTTGGGGCAATAAATTGGTTCACATGAAAATGAATGGAAATCATTTTTTCTAGAGATGCAAGCAATGCAATATGTTTCAGAGTAAAAGAAAACTTTAATACATTAATGTATTCTTGGTATCTGACATCAAGGAAATTAATAAAATATTTTAAAATAGTATATAGGCATATGGAAATGTGGATTAATGACAGCAAGCCAATTACACATATGGTGTCTTATTGCTATATGCAAGATGTTTGGATCCAAATTTAAAGGATATCTAGAGGAAGGCTGGATATACTTGGTATTAGAACATGAAGTATTGTTATACCTTAACTATTTAAATATGTTTAAGAGACATTGTGCTGTAGTCTGATGCCTGTTGTAGGTAGGAAACAGAATCCCAAGAATCCCAACCTGCAAAATAAACAATCCAGTTAGAGTAATGAATGCAGTGAATAAATTTAATTACTTGGTTGATAAGAGAGATGGAGATTGAGCAAGAGGGAGGGAGGGAGAGAGAGAGAGAGAGAGAGGACACAAATTGGCTGCAGGAAAATGTATTTTTATTCAGCTGTAGATGATTCTTTGATGTACTTTCTCACATGAGCCACATAGTGGAGCTACTGCTACAGGAGTCAAGCTAAGTGATCTTCCAACAGCGTCTGTGAGCCTTATGGAATGTTATAAACTGAACCCTGTATACATATAGAATATATGTATATATTTTGCTTTCCCTCTTTTAAATTCTTCAGTGAAGAAGGGTGCCAGGAAATGGAAACAATCAAACAAAGCGGAACAGACACTGGCAGGTCTCTTTTGTTGGACAATCTCACGGTTCTGGTGCAGCCATAAGGATTCCTAGGTGACTTTGGGCCAATCACTGTTGGATAACAGCTGCAACAGCTTTTGACTGGGATCTGAAAGGGGAAGAATAAAGTTGTCAGCTAGAACATAATACAGCAGCTTTTTAGAGATGGCTAGGAAGAAACTGTTGATCAGAAGTTAACAGATTTAAGGTACTGGGATCTGATTTGTGTTTTATTAGAACCTGGAGGCCTTCTCGCTGGCTTCAGATGTAGAATGGTAGCTGATGAGGATGGCGATTGAAGGAAAGTTGGATTTATGTCTCAAATTTGTTGGCTGGCATAAATAAGGTTGAAATCAAAAAGCCAAATATTAAGAATGAATGAATGGCTGACAGTAAGAGGTAGATGAAACGAGCACTTTTCATGATGAAAAATTGGTTGATGGTTCTACCATATGTATCCATGTTTAGTTTTAAATTCATGCTTTCAAGATTAGCGATATTATATAGTCATTTTGTCCACTTTCTGTTCAAGTAACTATTTTTATGCACTAATATGTGGAAAGATTCATGGACTAAATAAACACTTTTGTGCTTCTGAGCACATAATGGTCAACACCACAACTGAAGCTTGCCCTCAAATCTTCTCCTAGTCCTTCCCTCCCTCCCTCCCATCCTCACCCATTCCTCTTATCAGCTCCACCAGTGTTTCCTTCCTGGTTTAGGAGTGGAAAGAAAGACTGTATGTAGTTGCTATGTTTAAGTTACTGGCAGTCAGAAACCATTTCTGAGCTATGGCAAATCACCAATAGAATTTCAATTATTCTCTGCCCCTCTCCCTACAAGGGGCCTACAAGGGTATATTTTCATTTTTGATTTTTTAAATGTTGCAATAGGATACATGCTGCTTATCTAGCTCTGCCTGTTCCTCCCCCCACCCCCAACACATTGTCAACTTGGAGGTTTACAAAGAACACAACAAGTTGGTAGTACTTTTTCCTCTCAGGGAAACTGATCCCTCAAAGCTGTCTTAGAAGTCTGACCACTTGCAAATAAATAAATAAGCAAACAAATAAAAAACAACATCACTAAATACATGTTGTTGGGATTCTTTTGATTCATAACAAATTTCATCGTGTTCCATCATTTTCAATGGAGCTGTAGTTATTTTCCACACTATTTGCATTGTTTCAAATCAAATTTGTAGCTCAGTAGAAAAATTGTCTTATGAAATGGAAGCATGTGGGAGATAAGACTAACACTTAACAATTCGGACCTGTAAAAATGTACCTTGATCAGAAAGCAGACTAGACATTTCTTTCTTTTTTCCTTTTTAATGACATTTCAGTGGTATTAGAGATGAATCCTTTTAATAGTGCCTCTGGGGTTGAAAGAATATGCTCCCTTTCTTTGGAGCTACTTTTTTCTTGACTCAAAATATGTCAATATATTCACAATTTTTCAGAGTGTGTCTGGAACCAAATTATTATTTTTTTAAGTTGCCTGAAAGCAGAAGGGCAACCGTATGCGCTATTAGGCAATAGGAAAGGTAATGCACATGAGCACTGCAGGAACTTGTCTATTTTTGTTGTCAGGTAAAGGATGTTTCTTCAGTGAAACACTGGAATATTCCTGTGGATAGATACACAGATGTACATGCACAAACATACATATAGAATTTTCCAGGGCAGATAAGATGCAAGAGGCTGAATAGCACTACATCACATATGGGCAACTTACCATCACGGGGCCACGTGTCTGCCCTTCCAGTTGTGGCCAGCAGTCTTAGGCTGCTTCCTCCACTTTGCCCTGTGGGGAATGAATGGATTGGTTAATATTTGTCTTGGCTAATAGCAACAGGGAGACCAATGTGAACCGTGATCACAGGGCTGAGGGGTGAGGCCCTCAGCTTACCTTCCTCCCAAAGACTGTTTGCTTTACTTGGAAAAACTGCAAAAGAAAAGGAGGACCAAGTATGAGAGGGACAGACTCCACAAAGGAAACTGCAGCATTGAATTCTTCAAGAACTAAGCAGAGCTGTCATGGAAAGGACATCTCAAAGGGCATTCCTTCATCGGGTTACCAGAAGTTGGAGATGACTTGATGGCACATAGCAACAAACTCTCCTTACCAGAGATCTTGAATCAGCTGCTAGCAGAGCCGAAGCAGCCACCTGGATGTGATGGCTGAGAAGCGGGGAATCTTAGTAATTTCCATGCAGGGTTTGCAGTTTCCTCTTAGCTGTTAGCATTGCCAGTGAGATAACAGTTTTCTAAATCAGTGGTTTTTGACCTTTTCACAGCAAAAACATGAAAACCACCTTGGGGACTGTTGAGGCAGAAACAAACAGCCTTGTCTCTCCTCCCTGCCCGCACTGGTGGGACTGGCACACTGCCTATGAACGCAATGCCAACTGAGGAAAAGGTGGTGGAGCACAGCCAGCCCTCATGCCAGTTCATGTATGGTATGTGGCCCTCCCACAGACTGCCAGGAAACCTGGTGGACTGGTGCCAGTTCACGGACCAGTGGTTGAAAACTACTGCTCTAAATCACTGGGAAGTATTGCGAAGGCTTTAAACTCTGCCACAGTGACTCTCTCCCTGAGGCTTAACCTTCGCCTCCCTACACACCAAAAAGTGAGTGGAGGAATGCAGATGTCTATGTCCCCAGGGGCATGTGGCCCTTGAGGCAGGGGAAGTTTGTCTTCCCCTGCATTAAGACCTAGCAAGAGCCAATCTGTTCTAATCAGCTGTGGCTTCCCAAGGTGGCTGGTGGGGAGCTCAAAAAAGCACTACTGAATCCAGCAGAGACTCCATGCCAGCATTGTTCTGCCCTCATTTCTCACATGATGCTACAGGAAGCAGGGAAAGAACTTTCCTTACTGTGGAAAAGTGAGAGGCACTAAGTCAGAATTAACTTGGCTTTATTTGGCTGGCTTTAGCTCTGCTCATGCTAAAATGTTTACACTAATATTTTGTGGTGCAATGCTTTATGATTTAGCTGTTGCAGCTATAAGCATCTTCTTGCTGTGCAGATGAGCTGTATCCACTTCTTTAATGGACACACAACTAATTTACTTCTGGAATGTGAGAATGGATTCTGTATACTATTCCCTGCAGAACTGGGGTGGGCAGCCTGTCTTCAGTTAAGGGCCATATTCCCTTGTGTGTAATCTGTTGGGGGCCACATGTCAGTAGTTGGTGGCACCACAGCCAAAAGGGACTAGGTTGCCTCTTCTCTCTTCTGGTGCCACACTCTTTTGCCGTTTTTCACCCTAATCCCCTGTTCTCTTTCCTAATCCCCTCTACTTGTCCTTTTGTCATTTTTCACCCTAATCCCTGTTTTCAACCTATTCCAGTCTTCTTCTGGAGTGCTGCCAGGCAACTCACTTTTGCTAGAGCTATGAACTGATAATGTACAAAGGGGGTTTGAAATTAGGTTGAAAGCCATATGTGCCCCCCCCCCGCCCGCCATTGCAAAAAATGGCAGCCTGTCTGGTTCTGCAATAGTTATTTTCACAAGCCAAGCCAAGACTAGGCCTAGAAATTAATTTAGTAAAGACATGAGTTCCAAATTCAAAATTAGAACTAGTGAAGCTCCTGGCATTTGCAGGTAATGATTCAAAGCAGTGCCTTTGGAACTGAAATGCCTGACTGTTGCTGTTGCTGTTGTTAATGTGAATTTTATGTTTAAACCCTTTCACATATGCAGGATTAACATTTAGCTTTTTTCCCTTCTCTTTTCTCTTTTGGAGGCCAGTTGGTATAACTAAATGTCTCAGGACTGAAGGCATTTACACTGCATGACACAGAATGCCATCTATATTTGTATGTTTACTCTTCAAGCCTGACAGACTTCTAAATGTTTAATGTGAAAAGCTTTTCTTCTGACCTTCAGAAAGTTTTTCACTTTGCTGCATACGCCTTTTTTCTTTCACAAGCTGATGCTTTTTGGGTGCTGAGAGAAGAGAGTTTAGTTTTAAATAAGCACAGTTTAAACCGCCCCCCCCCCCAACAACTGACTTTTAGTTATTTCAGCAGTAGAGGGGAACACCCTACCTGTTCTCTCATCAAGTTTACTTAGACACACCTGTTCTACCCTACTCCATCACTTTCTGCAGGTTCTAAATAGAGCTTTGTAGCTTTGAAATTTTCATTAGCTTTTGCCTGGCT
This sequence comes from Varanus salvator macromaculatus, assembly GCA_023646645.1. NCBI lineage: Eukaryota > Metazoa > Chordata > Lepidosauria > Squamata > Varanidae > Varanus > Varanus salvator. Next base: position 3,899,015 of record JAIXND010000381.1, on the reverse strand, counting down.
ACCAGAGGCTGCCATTGGAGCCTTGCTGAAGTGACAGAACTGTGCATGGCCCGTGAGTTGAAGACTGAAAGCAGAGTGTCTCCTGGTCACAAACATCTTGTGATTGAAGGGATGGCAGGAAGAGGAGTACGTTGGTAGATAGGAGCTTTTAGCATCTACAAATGTCCTGTCTCACTTTCAGTCTGGATGTAGTAGCACCTTGGATTAGATTGCAAATTACATTCAAAACTATATTGATAAGTGAATTGAAAGAAATTCTGAGAAAGGTCCATATCAGCATTGCTCAGAAGGATATCAAAACCATGGATTATAGTAGAATGAGAGAGAGAAAGAGAGAGAGAGAGAGAGAGAGAGATTCTCTGTTCCTTGTTTTTAATTAACAGAGATAACCATGTGTTTGCACTCCATATACCTTCAGCAGTCATCTATAGTAAGTCCACGAATTTCTGTGGAACATGGACAGAAGCATGTTGGCCCTAAAGTATACTAAATATCAACGGCATACATACACACACACTAAGTATAAACTGCCCAGAGTGCCTATGGGCTAAGGGGCAGTACAGAAGTGCAATGAGCAGCCAAATTATAGATGCTACCTGCCTTATTTATTTATTTATTTATTTAATGCATTTGTATGCCACCCCCGTTGCAACAAAGCCTCGGGGTGGCTCACAACATAACAAATACAAGGCAATGGGAGACGAAGAAATTCAGCAAGGCCGAACTTCCAAAAGTCTGGCTTGCTGTTATATTCATTGTTAAATCATGAACAAAGCAAGCAAACAAGCCAACATTTTTGTGATTCACAAATGATAGTACAAGAATCACCCTGAAGTAAAGTGAAAGAGCCTTGCCCCAAGCACTTGGGAGAGCTGCCTCTGCCTCATGGGGCTAATCTGACCACAGAGGCTGCCCATCCAGTCTGCAGAGACCCCTGAAGGAGGGTCTGCTGTTATCTCCAATCTCTGATAAAAGATAGCACTTTGGGGTATTATATCAGCCAGCCCAATAAAGGTATTTAATACAGATCTTGGAAGTTCTCCTTTTGCTTTTTGTGTGACCTAAATATACTCAATAAAGCCATTTAGCTGCAGGATGCTCTGCATCAAGATTTTATACCAGCTGAAGTAGGGACTAAATTCTCTGAGGGCTTATCCCTCTCCGCAACTAGGTAAGGCCAGTTTGGCTTCTGCTGTTAGTCCAGGACAGCACTGAAAATCGATTTCATTAATGGCTGCTTCTATTTTCTTCTTATGCTTCACCCAAGAATCAAACTTTTCTGCCTTCTCCTTTCCAACCTGCCTTTCGAAACACGTTGCTTGAAGAGATTTGGATATTTCTTTTAGTTGCCCTAATACAACTATTATACAAATATGGATCTTTGTCTTGTAAATACTTAAATAGCGTTTGTTAATATGGTGGAAACTGATCCTGGACCAGCCTTGTTCCTTCACTTCTGGAGGGTAATTGTCCCACAGTGAATGTAGGGTCACCTGGAAGGATTGGAAAACTGTTGGGACATAGTCTATCCATTTCTATCCTTGTGAATTTTTCTTCAAACATATTCGCAAGATGTTCATTGAAATCATGAAGGTTACAGATGGCACCTGCAGACTGTATCTTGCCATCCATGCTAAGTAGACTAACAAATTTGCTGGGAGCACAGTGTGTAGTTAAGCACACAGCAGATTAAAAATGAGTATTCTTCTGTGTATAAATATTTAAACAATCTCAAATGCACTGCTGAACTGTCATTATTTGCAGCATCTTGCAAGGAAAATGAATATGACAGATGAGGATTGAAAATAATATTTCACAGGAAAATGTTACTGTTTTATAAACATATTTTTCTTCTTGAAGCGCCCCTTAAATATAAAATCTCCTTTGCTGAGAAACTTTATTAAATATTACCTAGAAGAATTGCTTGGAAAGTACTAAATGATCAGAAGTTGAGGAAATGGGTGAGGTCAGGAGAAAGGGGCACAGCTATTAGGTGAACTCCAGAAGGCTAGAATAGGAACCCAGGTCTGAGTTTCCCCATCCCTGCTATAGATCCACTTGTTACCTGTTGGTGCTCCCATAATTGGTACAATTGCTCTAGAAGGGCATTCTGGGGGACAAAGTTGATATGGTCAAGAAAAGGACAAATAGACTCTATTCAGTCAACATAATAACTGATGCTTAAGGGTGGAGTGTGAGTTGTTACTGAACAATGGATGTTTGTTGAAATATGGGTTTTTGTATTGTCTGAACCCACCCTAGACAAACTGCAGTTCACAATCCAACATGAACCATGGCTTCTCTTCAGTTGTTTGTGGATAAGAGGCCATGGTTTGTTAGCAGAGTTGGGTTCAGACAATAACCATCTTTCATGAACAGCTCATAGACAACCCCTTGAGGTTTGCACGTTGTCTTAACCCAGTCACAGCCTTTTCTGTGGTAGCTCTGCCTTAGTTGCCCTTCACGTCAGCATTCTCTACTCCAAAGCAGTCTAGAGCAGTCTTTCCCAACATGTTGCCCTGCACATGTTTTGATCTTTAACTCCAGCCAGCCCCAGCCAGCATATCTGATAGTAAGGAATTCTGGGAGATGTTCATCTGAAAGGCATCCAGGATGGAGAAAACTGGATTAAAGCAACTGTACCTGCAGGTCAGGGATCACTTGCTACCTGCTCTGTAACCCAGATGTCTGTTCAAGGATTGCATAAGCAGCCCAGCAATAGTATAACTCAGTTTCTTGCATCAGATCCCAAACATCTTGAACATAGATGGGAAGAAGAGTTAGAAAACACTCTTTAATTGGGCAGCTACAGAAAGAAGCAATTGTAAATGTGTAACAAATGTAACATTGTTTTTCACAACTAACATTTTAACATAATTGTTATGTAAGATTGTACTCTTCAAATCTGAGCAATTTAATTTACAAATTATCTACTTTAGGATACATTCTTATGGATCTTTAGAAAGAAAGTAAAGCCTACAAATGGCTCTCTGAGGAATGGTGAGAGTTGTGGAGTAGAGTATTTTTCCATGTAAATATCTATGGGAATCCATCCTTAATTAATCAAATCAAATTGTGGGTGGTGAAGAGTTAAGCAACACAGACTACGGTGCTTTTCTTTCCAAATACCCAGTTCCCAGTGTTCCTTTGCAGAAAAGAAACTGGAGTTTTCATACCCCTTTTGGAATGTAATACATCAAACCTTCAATACTGAAATAAAAAGCAAGACAATTCTATACTACAAGAAGTATGAATCAAATAAATTAATAATGGAAAGGGCAAGCAACATGAAGTTAGATTGAGATTGGGGGTTAGGGGAGGGGGAAATAAGGGGTTGTTATCCTCATTACTTCAAATACCTAAAGACTAGGCAACCTCCTTCTCCTTCGCCTTGTCGTGGGGAAGGGGCTTGAGTAGCTCAATGGAGCTATGAGCTATGCTGTACAGGGTCACCCAAGACAGACAGGTCATAGCAGAGAGCTCTGACAAAATGTGATCCACTGGAGAAGGAAATGACAACCCACTCCAGTATCTTTGCCATGAAGACCCCATGGACAGTACCAAAAGGCAAAAAGATATGACGCCGGAAGATTAGCCCCTCAGGTCAGAAGGTGTCCAATATGCTACTGGGGAAGAGCAGAGGCTAGTACTAGTAGCACCAGAAAAATGAAGCGACTGAGTCAAAGCCGAAAGGACACTCAGTTGCAGATGTATCTGGTGGTGAAAGGAAAGTCTGATGCTAAAAAGATCTATACTCCATAGGAACCTGGAATGTAAGATCCATCAATCAAGGCAAGCTGGATGTGGTCAAACAAGAGATGACAAGACTGAACATCGACATCTTAGGAATCAGTGAACTAAAATGGATAGGAATGGGTGAAATTAATTCAGATGACCATCAGGTATACTACTGTGGGCAAGACTCCCTCAGAAGAAATGGAGTAGCCTTCATAGTCAATAAAAGAGTAGGAAAAGCAGTACTGGGATACAATCTCCAAAATGACAGAATGCTCTCAGTTCGAATCCAAGGCAGACCATTCAATATCACAATAGTCCAAATCTATGCCCCAACCGCTGGTGCTGAAGAGGCTGAAGTTGACCAGTTCTATGAAGGCCTACAACACCTTCTAGAATTAACTCCAAAAAATGATGTCCTTATCATTATGGGGGATTGGAATGCTAAAGTAGGAAGCCAAAAGATAACCGGAATAACAGGCAAGTTTGGTCTTGGAGTACAAAATGAAGCAGGACTCAGGCTGGTAGAATTTTGTCAAGAGAATATGATGGTCATAGCAAACACTCTTCAACAACCCAAGAGACGACTCTACATATGGACATCACCAGACGGTCAACACAGAAATCAGATTGACTATGTGCTCTGCAGCCAAAGATGGAGAAGCTCTATACAGTCAGTAAAAACTAGACCAGGAGCTGACTGTGGCTCAGATCATGAGCTTCTGGTGGCAATATTTAGGCTTAAGTTGAATAAAGTAGGGAAAAGCACTAGGCCACTCAGGTATGACCTAAATCATATCCCTGATGAATATACAGTGGAGGTGAAAAATAGATTTAAGGAATTAGATCTGATAGACAGAGTGCCTGAAGAACTATGGATGGAGGTTTGCAACATTGTACAAGAGGTAGCAACTAAAACCATCCCAAAGAAAAAGAAATGCAAGAAAGCAAAATGGCTGTCTGAGGAAGCTTTACAAATAGCTGAGGAAAGAAGGGAAGCGAAAGGCAAGGGAGAAAGAGAAAGATACACCCAATTGAATGCAGAATTCCAAAGAATAGCTAGAAGACATAAGAATGCCTTCTTAAATGAACAGTGCAAAGAAATAGAAGAAAACAATAGAATAGGACCAGAGATCTCTTCAAGAAAATTAGACATATGAAGAGAACGTTTCATGCAAAGATGGGCATGATAAAGGACCAAAATGGCAGGAACCTAACAGAGGCAGAAGAGACTAGGAAGAGGTGGCAAGATTACACAGAGGAACTATACAAGAAAGAGCGTAACGTCCCTGATAACCACGATGGGGTGGTCACTGACCTCGAGCAGACATCCTGGAATGTGAAGTCAAATGGGCCTTAGGAAGTCTGAGCATCAACACAGCTAGTGGACATGACAGTATTCCAGCTGAGCTATTCAAAATCTTAAAAGACGATGCAGTAAAAGTGCTACACGCAAACTTGGAAAACTCAACAGTGGCCACAGGATTGGAAAAGGTCAGTTTACATTCCGATCCCAAAGAAGGGCAATGCCAAAGAATGTTCAAACTACCACACCATTGCACTCATTTCTCATGCCAGCAAAGTGATGCTCAAAATCCTACAAGCTAGGCTCCAGCAGTATGTGGACCGAGAACTACCAGAAGTACAGGCAGGATTTTGAAGAGGAAGAGGAACTAGAGATCAAATTGCCAACATACGCTGGATCATGGATAAAGCTAGGGAGTTCCAGAAAACCATCTACTTCTGCTTCATTGACTATGCTAAAGTCTTTGATTGTGTGGATCACAACAAATTGTGGCAAGTTCTTAAAGAGATGGGAGTACCAGACCATCTTATTTGTCTCTCGAGAAACCTATATGCGAGTCAAGAAGCAACAGTGAGAACTGGACACGGAACCACTGATTGGTCCAAAATTGAGAAAGGAGTTTGGCAAGGCTGTATACCATCGCCCTGTCTATTTAACTTATATGCAGAGCACATTATGAGAAAGGCGGGGCTAGATGAATCACCAGTTGGAATTAAGATTGCTGGGAGAAATATCAACAACCTAAGATATGCAGATGATACCACTCTCATGGCAGAAAGTGAAGAGGAACTAAAGAACCTCTTGATGTGGGTGAAGGAGGAGAGTGCAAAAGTTGGCCTGAAACTCAACATTAAGAAAACTAAGATCATGGCATCCAATCCTCTCACTTCCTGGCAAATAGATGGGGAAGAAATGGAAGTAGTGACAGATTTTATTTTCCTGGGCTCCAAGATCACCGCAGATGGGGACTGCAGCCAAGAAATTAAAAGACGCTTGCTCCTGGGGAGGAGAGCTATGACAAATCTAGACAGCATACTAAAAAGCAGAGACATCACCCTGCCAACAAAAGTGCGTATAGTCAAGCCTATGGTTTTCCCAGTTGCAATGTATGGCTGTGAAAGCTGGACCATAAGGAAGGCTGAGCGCTGAAGGATTGAGGCCTTTGAGTTGTGGTACTGGAGGAGACTCCTGCGAGTCCCTTGGACCACAAGGCGATCAATCTGTGAGTCCTAGAGGAGATCAACCCTGACTGCTCTTTAGAAGGCCAGATCCTGAAGATTAAATTCAAATACTTTGGCCACCTAATGAGAAAGGAGGACTCCCTGGAGGAGAGCCTAATGCTGGGAACAATAGATGGCAAAAGAAGAAGGGGACAGCAGAGGATGAGGTGGCTAGATGGAGTCACTGAGGCTGTTGGTGTGAGCTTGAGTGGACTCCGGGGGATGGTGGAGGACAGGAAGGCCTGGAGGAATGTTGTCCATGGGGTTGTGATGGGTTGGACAAAACTTTGTGACTAACAATAACAAGAACAAGGCAACCTTGGAAATCCACAAGACACATGCTTCTCTCCTTTAAGATGTTTTATCTTCACTTCCCCCAGGGCTGCCACTTGACTTTTCGCAGAGCAATGGATGCCTTCTGCTGCTCCACTCAGAATTCCCTGTTCTGTCCAAGTTTAGCTGTAATCCTCATTATAACCAGGTTTGGATGACACATTGTGGTTTAATGTTGGCCATATCATGCCAATCTGGCATGGTTTGACCCCTAAAAGAAGGTGCAACAGACAGTTGCCCATATAGCCCACGCATATTGGGTTTGCACAGCACAACAGCTCTCCAGTAAGGGATGGATATTCACACTGGTGTCAACATATCCCACACCCTGACTTTGGGTTAAATAGCACACAGTGGGCTATCCTTGTGTGCCCAGCTCTAATCCCACACAAGGATAGTCCACTGGGATAGAAGGGAATGATATTTCTCTGCAGCAGTGTCTGGTTCTTTCATATAATGTAAGGTGTGTTTGGGTAGAGGCAAAAGGTGCAAGAACTAGCTCGCTGTGATGGAGGACCACAGAAGCCTGAATTGTTTACTTTCCATGGGGATGGTTATGATGAATGCCAGTGCTTCAGAATTCACCAATAGCACTGCTTGGCTTTAGATTTTGATTAAACCTTTTAAGGAATGCTAAAAAGCAGAGCAGAGAAGAGGTGTTGGATACAAGTATTGGATAGCCTGTCGGAAATCTGGACAGAACAGGGTAAATATGGAAATATGTATAATTTTATTTCATTCCAATTGTTCATCAGTCAGAAGGTTTTACTCACCATTATGCTTCATAATATTTGTGTTGCACAATCATTTTCATGAACTGTAGCTTGTCTGTCAAAATCTCATGCCTCTGTAGAGTTTTCCGTGATGCTGGTTTGCTTGCTTATTGCTGTTCCTATGGTAGATGTTTCATATGTATTGTATTCATCCACCAGCCCAGTCTTACCTATCTTGGTACCCTCCACTGCTCTGACTTTAATTCCCATCAGCCTCAAACAACATGGTCAATGATCAGGAATGCTGGTATCATAGAATCATAGAATGGTAGAGTTTGAAGGGGCCATAAAGGCCATCAGGTCCACCCCCCTGCAATTGCAGGACACCAAGTTGCACCATCTCACTCAGATGGCTGCCCAGTTTCTTTTCAACGTCCTTAGTGTGGGAGAGCCCACCATCTCTCAAGGCAGTTGGTTCCACTGCTGTATCGCTCTGACAGTGATGTCCAGCCCGAATCTGGTTTGTCGCAAGTTGAATTGATTATTCCCTGCCCTACACTCTGGCATCAGCAAGAAGAGTTCTTGACCTTCCTCTTTGTGACAGCCGTTGTGGTACTTATAGAGGGATAAGGGGTAGCTGTAGACTACCCCAACAACTAGAGGGTAGTTGTAGTTGAAATCATCTAGAGGCCAATAAGGTGGAGAAAACTGCATTGGCCTGACTGAATCCACTAAGCAGACTTTATTATTTACATCAATAAGCACAATATTAATCCTGGCTACTAATCTCAGTGAAGATCTGTTTGGTACAAAATTCACAGGGGCTTTACAATGCACTTTACACTCAGTTCTTGGCTTTTACAGATTTAACTCCCACTGAGTTTAGTAGTGGGAGTTAGTAGTTTACTCCCAGGTAAGTGGCCACAGGATCACAGCCTTAAATCTCAAAGGTAATTGCTAGAAAGAACTCAACAGCAAGGATTCATAATTTAAGATATACACTTTAAAATGTTTGTATGTCATCTGTAGATGGCATAAGTGCACTATACATGAGGAAAAGAAATTAGTTATGCCAGTAACATTTACTTCCTTTAATGATCAATCCTCCATATTAAAAATCTGCTTCCCCATCTTTGGTATCAGCTTTCTGAAACAGGACAGCAGGTCACTCCAAGAAAGGAAATACTCCTTGTATTCCATCCTTTTTTCTCTCAACCTATTGAGAGAAGCCTCAACCTATTCCTTATCAGTCATATCAGCAGTTTTCATAAATATCCACCAGCAGTACTGAAAGAGAAAGAAGTCAAAAACTATTTATCTCTTCTATTTGTTCGCATAGTTTATTCCCTCCAAAAGCTAAATAGTGGCTTGGGTGTTAGATCTCTGGAAATGTTTTGTGTGTGTTTAGAGAGGAAAGACTTTTGAGAAGAACTCTCTCTCTCTCTCTCTCTGCATGTGAACTTGTGCTAAGATATTTTGTACCTCTGATTGTGAGGATGCACCCATAAGAATGTCAACAGTTGGGTAATGTATTGCTTATATGCCCTTTACTCTTTCAAGATGCCCCTACAATTTAAAGTGGTATGGGTGGAATAAGAAATAAAGAGTGGAATTACAGAGGTCCCCGACACTGATGACCAAGCATTTACAGATCTTTTATTTTAGAAAGCATATAAAATAAAACGCTAATTTTGACCAGGGTGGGCAATATGGAGTCTCCGAAGATGCCTCTGGATGCTTTTCCTGCTCCAGGAAAGTACCCTACCCTTCCCACTTTTTAAAATTAACTCATTTAAACTTATAATTAACTAACTTATTCTTAGTGCCTGCTGGACTGCTGTGAAATAGATTTCTGTTGGTGCTTAAAACTGTGAGTTCAAATTAGTTCCTTAATATGTTGAAACTGAGACCCACCTCTAGCTTGTACTCAGACTTTTGGGCAGTTTGCCTCACCTGGCTCTTTTGTCTCCTAGCAGGCAGTTTGTGGTGCTGATGACAATTTCTCAGATTGGGCCCACAGCCCCAAAAGATTGCCCACCCCTGATTTAGACATGTTTTTCTAAATTTTGCATAATATCCCTTATTTCTGGAAAGGAATACTTTTTTAAATGGTTGGTGTTTTGTAGTGAAGCAGAAACATATTCAAAAATACTTTGAAATGGTCACAGTTCCAATTTTGAAAAGGTCTTTTTGCTGGTCTTAACTCATGTTACTTAGACATTGGTATTTTTAAAAAATCCTTTGTGGGGCATTAAATATGAAGTTACTGATTATCACTGCAAATTGCAACTCTCAAATGCTGACATATACCAGCTATCACTGAATGCCAGTTCCCAGTTAAATCAAACAATAAATGGAATTGTGTGATGAAATAGGTAAAATATCATTTCATAAATAGTTATTAAAAATAACACTATATGGCAGCTATCAAATAGCTCAAAATAAAACTAAAAGTCAGAAATTAGAAATGCAGTTATCAAGTATTATATGATTATTTGGCAAATATTTGTATACTGCTAGAATATTCAGGAAACTATTCAACACACAAAAAGGGTGAATATCATTTCTGCTATATAGCTCTAGTTCTGAGGAAAAGTCCATCTACCACACCCTATTTGTGAGGTGGGTGATGTTGCCCCAGTGTCTGAATCTGGAGTAGAAATTGAAAGGTGTCAAGCAGTATCCAGGACTACCCCTGCTTCCACTGTGCTAGTGAGACTCAGAGTTTGCGCAACAGAAGCTACTGCTTCCAACAGTAATCCTGGAAATGAGGCAAAGCACATATTTCTGGTGTGGGACAAGTCACACCAGTGACAAGTCCTGCTCATGAGTGGACAGGATTAGGGATTCACTGTGGCCACTCTCACATTTTGTTCTTGGGCAACCTGGCCGTGACTCTGTGGCAGTATGTATTGTTGGAACTGTGCATTCTTAGCCTAGGTACAGAAGAACTGGACTCAGATTGCATGTGAATAATGCTGTCATGTGAAGATCAGCTTCAGCTTGGACATCAGTCTGATCGTCTTCCTTTCTTTATGTAAGTGAAGGTGATTTCCCATATCTCTGCTGCCCATAGCTGACTATTCCATGCCTTTCCAAAGTCTTCCCACCTAGTAGCAGTCCTTCAGGGGATGCAGACATTCAAAAAGAACAGAGAAATTTTGCAAACCACATTGCATGAACACGAAATCTGATCCATTCATGGGTGGAAGGCTAGGATGCAAGCATACCTCCATGAAATAATACACATAGTCTGTTTTTGTCAAACATTCAAGAAACAGAAAGAATGAAAGCACCTCCTCATGTCCAGCTGCTGCACAGTTCTAGGGATGTTTTCTAAGATTTAAGTAGGGTGACTACTCATGGATCATCAAGAAAGAGGCCAAAAGAGTACACATATGTGCTTATGTTACTATACAGTATATGTGTAGGTAGCAAATTAGAAACTGTTGTTATAAGTGAAATACTAATGCCAGACATCCTAGCATTGTGTGGAAGACTATGACCAATTTCTTATCCCAGCAAGATCTTCTGCCTTGTGAACCTCCATTTACAAACCTTCGTTTCTTAACACATTAATTATTCACAAGCAACCTTTAGGCTGGCAAACAATAGTTTTATTTTTACTATACACAAACTCCAGTTCAAAGCAGCTCATCTCGACTGCTGGTTTCTTGTTAGTTTCAACATAAATGTTTCACATTTTACGGTTTGTTATTGTAACAGAAAGCTGTCAGGGATTCCCCACTCGCTTGGCCACCTGGGTCAAATCCTGCCCAGAAAAACCCTGGTCCCAGCACCCTGGACCAACCACTGGCTTCAGCCAACAAACCCAAGCTTGTGGAAACAAACACCTTTATTAAAAGGCTGAAATATAAGGGTGGAGGGACTAAAACATAGTATCTATAAACAATAAAAACAGGAAAGAGGGGAAGGGGTATTGGAGCAGTAAGAAGCAGTAAGACAGATTACAGGCAACCAGAAACCCCTTGTTGGCCCACATGGACGGCAAAATACATGCATGCATGCATGCATACCAGCTTCTGTCCTAGCCTACGTACAATAACTCTGCCTTCTAACAGCACAGACTTCACAGGATGCCACAGTGCTCTGCAGCCCAAAGAATCAGCAGCAATATGGTACCCCCAGAAGAGAAATAAAAGGCTGCTTTGTTCTCTGGGCTTCATCCCCCACCCCAGGTCTGCTGACCATGGGGTGATGGCCCCTCTCCCAGACCCTGAGCCAACCGTTTACTCTGGGTGCCAGTTGCTGTTATCACCAGCACCCTTGAGGCCGATTCCAATAGTTCTCACCCCCTTGACACAAAGGGGAGGATGATGTAGCCCAAAGAATTCCCACCAGGCTGACGCTTGGCGTTTCTAGCATTTTGTCAGTTCCTAAATCAACCCTTCCCCAGCCTTCTGGAACCTGGAAAGATGGTTCACGTTACAGTTATATTATGATTACATACAAGGAAAGACAGCCTCTGTTGTACAGCCATTATTTGTGTAGTGTGGTGCCAGAAACAGCTCTAATGGTTTCCTGAATTTGGGAGTGAATGTTTGGGTAGTGGTATGGGAGGCACCTTTGGAAGAGGCTTGGAAGCCTTCTTTCATCGGCTGAGCTCACCACTGGTGCGTGGCCTTCTGGCTCCAAGGGCTAAACCCAGTTTCTCCAGTGGTTCAGCTTACCTCCTCTTCAATAAGGCAGCTGGTTTGTCTCCATCTTCTTTCCTTCCTAAAATTAAACAAGGACTAATTGCTGCACTTGAGCAGCTGGAAGTACAGTCATCTCTCCCACTGACCTTGCCCCATCTGCTAGTCCATTGCATTTCAAAGTTCCCAATGCCATTCTTAAAAAGACTTCTTAACTTCCAGAGGCTGGTTGCTGAATGTATTGGGAAATCTGCCCTTGTTAAAACAAATTGGGAAAAGAGGAAAGAAAAGTTCTTCAATTCCCAGTATGCTGAGAACTGCAGGACTTATTTCTTTCAAAATGTGCATAGGATTGTAACATAAATTGTTCAATCTTTGATATGATATGATATTCTTATTATGAACTCATTACATGTTAAAATGTAAAGAAACTGTTGAATATCTGCAAAATGTTTTATATTTGGAGAGAAAAGTCTGCTGAATGTCACAGGCTTTTAAATTTTTCTAGTGTAATCTTTATAAAGTTTTCACTCTTGCCTGTAATGAATTTTTATTTCTATTGTATTTATGTGCTGCTATACACTGCCCAGATAATTTTGGCTGTTGGGTATATAGAAATAAAATCCATCCATCCATAAAATGTATACAGGCAGTCCCCAGGTTATGAATGAGTTCTGTTCCTGAGAAAATGGAAATTCATCATTAATTCAAATTTGTGTATGTTAGTTGGATCACATAATGTCAGCCCCACATTCGTGGGGGTTGGGGTGCAGGGCTCTCATGGCAGTGCACAAACCATGAATATCTCTAGCCCCCGCCCCCAAACTCACTGCTGCACCTTTTTGCAGCAAGGAAATGCCAGAGAGAGTTCCCTCTCCAGATGGACAGGGCAGGAAGCCTTGCTTTGGAGTTCCTCCTCTCTCACCTTTTGCTTCTTCTCTCTCTATGGTAATGATGATTTTCTGCAGTGATGTTTTAAAATTGATAGACTTAATGGCAGTTTGTTCATAGGTAAGGGTTGTTCGTAACTCAGACCTTCATAACCTGGGGACTGTCTGTAGTTTACTGCAGTGCTTTTACCATGCAGGCCCTTTGAAACTGATTCTAAGAATTTTTTTCTTTTACTTATGGAAATCCACACATCTATTTTTTTCTTATCACTTTGATAGAGCAAAATGTTAAATGGCTGTTGGAAAAATCAACTGCAGTAATTTCCTCACCCATATTAAATATGAACCAATAGATTCTCATATTAATACCTCCAGATAGAAATAAAAAGCAATTGGTTGCTACTTCTTGGCAGCCTTTGTCAACTGTCTCACATTGGACTTGTGATAGTCTGTACCTCATGATTTATAAAGACCATAATTCCAGATTTGTCATAAACTCCAGCAATTCCGCTGTGTCCCAAAGAGTCATGTTGCTATTTTATAATTTGCTTTGTACCATTAGCATTGTTGTTGTTGTCGTCCCTGACTCCCACTTGACCACATTCTCAGCAGAATTCCTCTTAATCCCACTGGCTTCACTTGCATCAGGGCTCGTATTTGCATGTCATGACAACCGACTCTGCAAAGAAACTATGCAACTATGCATTTGGGCTTCTTGTGAGAGAATACTCCCTGTGCTCCTCCTCCTTCCACCTCAGTCCTGTAGGCATCACAAAGGACTCAGCAGCAGGACAGTCTTAGCTGTTCTCTCCCGGTGTGCTGCAAATCCTTTTGTACCAGCTGAAACTTCCCTCCCCTGCCCCGCATAAATCACTATTGCTTTTTTATGATCTCCAAAGTGCCCTCTTGGTTTCTGGAAAGAGGGGAAATGGTGCAGGACACTGAAAACAATCAGCTTCAACCTCAAAAACTGGAGATCTCACCGGAAAGTAGTGAGGTCAGGTCATGCCCTTTCTCCAGCAAATAGATTTTATTGGCATTGCTTTCACTTGACGATTGCCATTTGACAGCTGCCAGAGGAAGACAAAGCAACAAATTCACCTCTTAGTGGCCTTCTTTCAGCAGTGTTTTCCCCTGCACTTTGGCAGGAGACACTTCCCAGAACACTGATAAGCCAAGACTTTCATTGCAACCACCTGAAAGTGTGCACTGCATGTCTCCAAAAGCCCTTTTCTTTTTGAAGGATGAAGACATCCACACAAATTTTGAGTAGATCAAAATATAGGTGCTGCACATGTGAGCACTTTGAGGAAGCTGCCATTGGAAAAGCAAGAGGACCTTCCAGAGGTAAATGGACTTGAAAAAAGCCATGGCAAATGGAACAGTGCTCACAGTGGGCAAGATGGAGACCAAGCCAGCGACAGTCACTCCAAAGTGCTCGAGAGGCTTGTCACTGGTGATTGCCCAGCTAAGCTTACTAAGAGCTGCAAGTTTTTGTCCTCTTCTGCTTTTGCTCAGTCACCACTCTCCTACATCCGTGATGGGGTTGGTTGGTTGCCCAGGAAAAAACAACTCAGCAATCCATCATAGGTACAGCAGCCCTTGCTACAAGCCATCTGTTGCCCACAAACAAGCTACAATGTGAGAAGCAGTCCACCATGGCTAGTTAATTATGATGGGTAACTGTACTATACAAACCCGGTCAGTGTGTATGGAACAATAGGGACATACTTGCTCCCAGCTATAACTGCTGAGGAATAGTGGCTGAGTTAAGCAGCGAATAGCTGGTATGCAATTAAAATTGAGGTAAGTGGACATCGGATTGCAGACTTAATATATTAATTGGTCAGGAGACTGCAATGAAAGGGACTATATTCATATTGTTTTGATACTTCTACATCCTTTCCTAACTTTTTGATTCTGGTTACAAGAAAATTGCCTTGCTTAGGATGACCTTAAACAATTAACTTAACCTAGGATAAACAGTAAGCAGTGTGATGTTACCATCTCATATTAGGACCTCCTGTTGCTTTATTAAGGTAACCATGACTTAGCTTCGGAAAGAGTATTTATTACTGTGTACATCAAGCAATCATGGCATCAGACAGTGAGACTAGTCCTTATGTGGATCCAGTGAAGGCTGTAAGCAAACTTATGAGGCTGCCAGAGCTCCACCTCCTTTGTCTGAGGGAAGTCACTCCTGAAGGCACCCTTAGACATCATCCCTGGCATGGTGCTACCTATGTAGCCCTTTAAGGTAAGGGTCTGCACATCCATTCCCCTAAGAGGAGGAGAGTAAACAGGCATGTATCTGTGTCACCTGGCTTGAAACTGAACTGATTATAAGGCTATGCACTGTTTAAGAAAGCCTGGCTTTACTGAATAATAATGTTGGTAGGCCTGTGAGAGGATGCTCCACAGAAGTTGTTTGTGTGTTGCGGGTGGGGTAGGGACAGGCACATTTCTCTGTCTCATGGCCCAGTCCTCTTACCTGTTTTCAAATAGTAAGGATAGCAAAGCTATATGCTGGTTAGAAAAGTGTGCCTCTACTGGCTGAAGTTGTCACTGCAGGCTTCAGCCTCATGGGGTCATTAACATTTACTAAGGGCAAAATCTTACACCTATTTGGACAGCAAAAGGTTAGGGTGGCTGGAGAATGCAGGAAAGTGTAGGACATTTATCCTGGCTAACCATGCATACAATTGTGTCGTAAATTTATTAATACATGTTAAAAACTGAAATAACCATGAAGTGCTTTCCTCCAGGGATCCCTTAGTATGCACGCCAAGTTCCAGTTGTGTAGGTTGTATGGTCTTGATGCTTTCACTAAGCTGAATTGACAGAGATGGACAGACATTCTCTGGTATTATTATGGATCATATAATATGAAATAAAACTTTTAAATGTTTACTTCTTTATATTTAAAAGACAATTTTCCATTTCCTAAGAGGCGAAACATAGCACTGGGGCTATTTAAAGTCAACTGAGATGTAGCCACTGGCTTTGAAGAGGACCTGTCTGCACACTTTTCATCTTTTAATGTAATAAACTGTCAGTTATCTCTCCTTATTGGGGATGAGCTATTTTACTTTCTAGCTCAAACTGTTGATCAGTTCACCTAGTGGAATAATGTTCAATTTGTGCTGTTAGATAGCTTTTAAAAATAGAAATATGTTATACTCTAAAGACATCTGAATTACTAGGTCAGCTTTAATCTAATCTGGTTGCTCCCTTACCTGACAGTTAAGAAAAATGGCTATATTCTAGCAAGGGCACATGAGACAGAAAATTAATTCCTAATGGTCGTCACTTCTGATTGCATGGATGTGTGGTACTCTTCTCCCTCCCCCACCCCAGCTAATGTTTTTGAAAGCCAGTGCCATGCAACTCACTCTTGAGAACTGCAAAGACTCTGCACGGTGTACTTAAATTCCCAGTGGCTGATACAGAGCACCAGCTGTGGCACATAAATTTGTAGCAAGCCATTCTGACACCAAGGTTGGAGCAGTCATTGCAGAAACAAACAACTTAGGCAACTCCCTACTGACATACCTGCAAAAGGCAGATGAATATATGTTGTGCCCTAATGTGAATGAAGACATGAGATGATGTGGCAAAAGCAGCGCTCCATTCTAAATTTGTAATGTCTTCCAACCACTAGCAGCTGAACAACTGCACAGTACACTTAGAACAACAGGTCCATGTGGGTGCACTCAGATATTTTAATCAGCATGTGATTTGTGTGCAAGAGTTATTCTTTTCCAAATTCCCATTCTGGGTAGATGAATGTGCATGGAAGGGTGGCAACCTCTGCTCTGACATAAGAGCCCCTGCACACAGAACTTTATGTTCACTGCAGTCTCCCCATATGGTCAGGAATCTTGCCATGTTCCTGAGTAAATGGTCAGCCCTCAGTACCTGCTACTCTATGAATGTGGTGCCTTATTTACTGATAGATTTATCAATGCATGTGTTGCAATATGATCTATGCCTTTGTGCAGTAATTAAGGGATGCATGGCTGTGACTAGATCTGCCTTTGCCAAGAAGGAGCACAACTGGCACACTATTTATTTATTTATTTATTTATTTTATTTTAATTTTATTTATTTATATGCTGTCCTGTCGCAAAAGTCTCAGGACAGCTTACACAAAAAAAAATAACATAAAATATAACATAAATAAATTCCTGACCCACACTGACTGCAGTTAAAAACATAGAAATGACAATATTAAAACTTATTAAAATATTGCTGGAATAAAAAGGTCCAAGGTGCTCTTGACCAAGTCAGGTACTTGACCTCCTGAGGCAGGGGTCCAGACACACCCAGCCTGCAAGCCTGGTCCTTCAGAAGGCGTGTCACCTCATTCAGAAACAGGCTGTGCTTTCAAGTCTAGATTAGACTCCTTACGAACAGAACTTCTTGTCTGGATTGAGGCTCAGCTTTGTTAGCCCAGGTCCATTTCATTGCTACATGCATGCAATGATTCCGGACTGAGCAACTTTGCCCCTCCGAATGTTCTGAGCTATAATTCCCATCACCAATCACCACTGACTCATCTGCTTTGAGACGAGGACTGCTGCAGCCCAACACATCGGAACTGGGACAAGTTGTCTACTCTTGCATTTAGGCAATGCTGATCTGCCTCCTGGGTTGCCTTCCTCTGAAATGCTCTGGAATCAGGGTGCCTACAGTGGAGGGGGTATATGGTGGGATGAGGGCAAAGGATGGGTGGTATGTTTCCAGAGATATCTCACTGACCTCTGGAAAATGTGTCGGTGGCTTAAAAGTAAAATCATCTGTTTGCAGGAAATATGATTTAATGAGTAAATAGCAGTCAGGCAGGGGATGATTTTTAATAGGAAATTGGCACAGACCCCCAAACCCAACCTTTGCATTTTCTTCAAAATAAAGGCCAAATTAAGATTTTAAAAAATGTGGAAAAGGCCACTGTTCATATGAAAGAGTTCACTATGGCTTAAATTAATCATGAGGCTTCCAGGCTGAGCAAGGTACTTACATTTTTTGGTGTCCAGGAGCTCTGTTGCTCCCTTGTTTCCATTGTTTCCACTCAAGTAATTCTGGAAAAAGCTGAGGAGGGCTACCTGCCCCACCAAGCAACCCATTATGTTGGGCTCACATGACACAGTAAGGTACCAGTGCAAAGGAGAATACTAAAATACTTCTAAACCAAAATTTGCAAGAATACAGAGACTGTTCATTGCCTAGTTTAACATAACCTTTCTAAAGCCAAGTTAAACAAACAAATGAAAAAAGGTTATTTCTTTGTTGGTTAACTACAGATGCTAAAGAATGTTATTGCATTTCATTGAGTTTAAATATGATCATGCATACATATTTCTGAAATGAAAATCCTTTGAACATCAGGTTTACATGAGAAAGCTTTAAGTTAATTGAACATACTCTAACCAGCTTCAGTGATTACAGAGATACATAAGAAAAGCAAAGGTGAACTACCAACCCAGGTAAGATTGAATCTATAACCAGAAATTAAGCAAGAGTTTGCAAATGATTGCTACCTCTGACATTAATGTCCCAGCTGTACATAAATCATTCATTACAATATAAATTGAATAAAGCATGAAGGAGACTGTTCAATTTTGTTCTATGTAAGTGATATTAGCATGCATTTAAAAGCTTCAGACTACCAGGAGTCCCTCAGAGCATCCGTAACGTAAAGCAGGAATTGATGAGCTTGTCAGCCTAGTGAGCTGTAGTGGTCATGGGGCGATAAATGCTTGATTTGGTGACTAATGCTACTAACCAGCTGACTAAGTTGCGGACATTATAATGACCCACTGTTCAATTTATGATTTAGAATGACTCATTTTACTCTTCCATCTTCATTATCCCCCAAATGAAGGTCCCTTTTCTTTAGTTCATCAAAGCTTCATTGGGTTAGATATAAACTTAATCATAGGAGACACATTTAAGGTTTCAGTGGGTTTACACTAATTACAGGCAGTCCCTGGGTTATGAATGAGTTCCACGCCTGAGAAAATGGAAATTTGTCTCTAAGCTGAATTTGTATGTGAGTCAGGTCATGTATTGGGTTTTGGGGTGCAGGTCCCCTATGGAAGTGGAAAAAGATGAGGGTATCTTTAGCCTCCCTACCCTTTGCAGCAAGGCTCCGGATGGGCAGGGCAGGAAAGCATGCCTTGCAGGCCCTCCCTCTCTCCCTTTGCGCTTCCTCTCTCTCTGTAATGATGGCCATTTCCTTCAGTAATTTAAGCATAACAAATAGATTTATGGAAGTTCACTTGTCTGTACAGCTTGTTCATAATTCAGACCTTTGTTACTCAAGGACTGCCTGTATTACCTGCGCTGTTCTTGCCATATTGTATAAGGTCATAGTAGGCAGTCTGGTATCCTTCCATAATTTATTTATTATTTATTATTTATTTATTAAAACATTTATAGGCCGCCCCATTGCAACAAAGCCTCGGGGCGGCTTACAACATAAGTTAAAATACAAAAATACAAAAATGATACAAATATTAAAATAATTTATCCCTCCCCCACTCGGTGCATCTCGGCCACTAAGTATAAATAAATTAAATATACAATAACCCATATAAATGAACCAAAAAAAAAAAAAAACCCATCTAAGATATTACCCTTAACCAACAAAACCACAACATACATGACTACTAAACAAACAACAGAAAACCTCAACCAAAACCAACATTAACAGTTAAAATAGGACTTAAATAAAAAGGTCTTTGCCTGGCGCCAAAAAGCATATAACGACGGCGCCAGGCAAACCTCTCCAGGGAGCGCATTCCATAGTTGGGGCGCCACCGCCGAAAAAGCCCTCCTCCGGGTGCTCACCCATTTCACCTCCCTCACGGGAGGCTCCGGAAGAGGCCTGCAGTTGCAGTTCTTAGGGGGCGGGAGGGCACATAAGGGCGCAAGCGGTCCATAAGGTATCCAGGTCCCAAGCCATTTAGGGCTTTATAGGTTAACACCAAAACCTTGAATTTGGTCCGGACTTCAATTGGGAGCCAGTGGAGCTGACGAAGGACTGGGGTTATATGAGAATAATGCCCAGCCCCCGTCAGCAACCTGGCAGCTCTATTTTGCACCAAATGAAGTATCCGGACCGTCTTCAAGGGCAGCCCTATGTAGAGGGCGCTGCAGAAATCTAGCCAAGAAGTTACCAACGCGTGTGTCACTGTCGCCAGGCAGTCCCGGTCCAGGAAGGGACGCAGCTGATGTACCAGTCGTAACTGCAGGAAAGCACTCCTCACCGCTGCCGTCACCTGGGCCTGTAACGACAGCTCCGGGTCGAGGAGTACTCCCAAGCTGTGGACCTTGTCCTTTAGAGGGAGTGCAACCCCATCCAGGACAAGGCCCAAGTCCCCCACCCCTAGACCTGAACTGCCCACTAACAGGACCTCCATCTTGTCTGGATTGAGCTTCAGTTTATTGGCCCTCATCCAGCCCATTACCTCGGCCAGGCACTGGTTCAGCACAGCCACCGCCTCACCTGAATCAGTAGAAAACGAGAGGTAGAGCTGGGTGTCATCAGCGTTCTGATGACTCCGCAGCCCAGACCTCCTGATGACCTCTCCCAGCAGTTTCATGTAGATGTTAAATAGCATGGGGGACAAAATGGACCCCTGCGGTACCCCATGGCATAACTGCCATGGTGCAGAGCCATAGTCCCCCAGCACCACCCTCTGGAATCGGCCATCAAGGTAGGAGCAGAACCACTGCCATTATCCATAATCCATGGATAATGTTAGGAGTTGTAGTCCCAAACAGCTGGAAGGGCCAAGGCTGCCTTCCATGAAACAGACAAGAATGTAGACTTCTAGGAAAATGTAAAATGCAATGAATATGTTTCAGGCAAAGCTAAACTTCTGTACGTCTCAGTGATTCTAATGAGAGAGATCTAAATGTGATCTTAATTTTCCTGTTGGGATTAACAAGACCTAAACATAGCTAATCTTGGTTGAATTGTGTCCAGTTTTTTCTGCCATATCTATATAAATTAAATACATCTCTTAATTGGATACATCAATCACATTAGCTTGATTATTTTAATTTTAGAATTAACTGCAGCACTCAGTTGACCTTGCCTATGAATATAGATAATTCTACTCTTGATTCGAAGTTTATTTTGTAAGATGCCTGTTCCTATTTGACTTTTTAAAACCTACAATCTGCAAAACCAATGTGAGGTTTTTAGGGGGTTTAAAAATGATTTTGAGTTTAATGCAAACATTGCTAATGATACCTTCTGGTTTATAAATCCACTAGAAATGTTATCTCAGTGGGCCAGGCAGCTGACAAGACATGGAAAATTCATCTTACTAATTGCCAACTGCATGCCATAATAACATAAATGTTTTCACTCAGGAGAAGGCCAGACATTTCAAAATCTTTTCTCGGAGTCAAATAGAACGCCCTGATAATGATTAAAAGAGGCTGCTCTAGGAAGGTATTAGTTAGCATGGCCATCTTTTTACCCTCAGAGGTATAGAAGATTTAAGATCTGTTCTGAAATGCTGTAAGACATACAGCAATGTTATACAAAGCAATAGTCTCAAAACTAATAGGCAGATACATTATTCAAGATATTTGTGATGTTTTGCAACCACCATATAAATTATTCCTTGAGCTAACGCTCGGCAATATTGGTTATGTCTAATTAGGGCCAGAAAAGGCAGCTATTCTAGAAAGCTAACCATAGTCCACCTATAGACTTGGGACTGTAACTATAAACAATTAGTTTTATTCCAAAGCCAGGGGAATTTCTTGAGCAGAAGTTCATTTTGTAGCCACTGGATGAGGTATAAGTGAAGTGTTTGTGTGACACCCTTGAGAAATTCATGCGAGGGATTGGTGGCACGGTTTGTCACTGCCATGCAGCCTCTTTCAGGTCTTCCAGGGACTGGGTCTGAGGCTCCAAGTGCTGCCGGCAGGAGGAATCCTGTCAAAATTGGAGGAGCAGCAGGAATGCCTGAGCAGCTTGTGTCCCTTTCTCTATGCTCTTCCAGTGCAGGAGTGATGTCAGTGACAAGACCACTCTCCGTGCTGTCACGTAGCCCATGCTGGGCCTGATGGGAGGTAATCCAGCCTCCCCTAAACAGCAGTGAACCTCGCTTAAGACTCTTTATTGGTAAGAGTCTATAGATAAAATCTGTCTCTAAGCTTCAGCCAGCGTTTTCCCTCTATCTCTTTATTGATCCTTGTGGTAGGTGAAGTTGATCAAGCTTTCTATGGACAAACACTGCAGTGAGGAGCACAGCCACAGACTGTTTCAATTATTAAATATCCTAGGGATCTCTAGAGAAAGCAGAAAAGTATAGATATATCATGACTTGTTTAAAGCTGGCTAAATCTGCCTATATAGATTAGCCCTTTTGAATAGATTGCCGTGTTCTAGAAACCCAAATAATTCAGCTGGGCTCTTTGCCAGCATGCTTTGAGACAATGTTTAGCCAGGGGTCTCCACCAGTGTTTATGGCTAGATTCTGAAAAATCTTCACAGTTCTTCCTTGTGAATGGTGCATCCATATAAGAGCCAGTTTACACTTCAGGCACCCCTCTATATGATTTCCTTGGAAATATGAAGGGCCATTACAAAGCTTTTATCTAAGCCAGACTTCTGCAAAGACTCAGCTTTACACAAGACAGCACATCCATACAAATGTTTTAGACAGAATTTCTACAACATTGGTGGCTTCCATAAATGTTTACACCACCTAGGATACCAGAATGGACTCATGTGGGCCACAGGGAGGCAATGGATCCCTTTCCCCACTCAGCACATCACAAAATAAATATTTGGAGTGGTGCTGAGGCTAGGAAAGAGATGCATCAGTGCTGCGCAAGTATAGATGCCCACTATGTTGGCATGGGCCAGACTAAGCCCACACTGACCTTGGCAATACAAGATTTTCTCTGTGAGAACATCTATACTTAACACACTCACAAGAGAGCTGGAATAGCACCACTTTAGGGCCACCACCATGTTAAATTGATAATTCATTTACAAGGTCAACAGCGATATGTCCTCTGTGAGATAGCCAGAAAAATATATTCTCTGTGCCCCTTACCAAATTCAGCACGGTGAGGGAGGCAAAACACAGATGTTGCTAAAGCTCCCATCTTGCCTCTCCATCAGTTATGCTGATGGGAGTTACAGTCCAGCACCATGAGGCCACTTATCCCAGGTTTCATTCGGAGAGCAGTATAATGGAGTGCCATCAGGGATTCCCTGTTCCCCTGGCCAACTGGGCCAAATTCCACTCAGAGGTTCCCTGGCCCATCAGTTCCCAGATCAGACACTGGATTTAACACATGATTACCCAAGAATGGGGAACAAAGCAAGTTTATTGAAAAGAGGAAACATAGGGGTGGAAGGGTATAAAACACTGAGGCTAAAAGGATAAAGCAAGGTAGAATGAGGAAGGGATGGGGAAGTTGAGCAGCAGCAGTTTTACAGATCAAGCAAATTTTATTTATTTTATTTATTTAACAAATTTGTATGCCGCCCCCTTGCAAACCTTGCAAATCAAGCACCTTAGCCCCCAGTCATGGCATCATAGAATAGTAGAGTTGGAAGGGGCCATGAAGGCCATCGAGTCCACACCCTGCTGTTGCAGGACACCACATTACACCACTCCACCCAGATGGCTGCCCAGTACACTGTTTTTCCACCATCTGTACACACTGGGTGCCTCTGGATGGCTGGCTGACAGCATGGTCATTCAAAAGGCATTGTGCAGCTGTTCTCTTTTCCTTAATGGTTATTTTTGTGGAAAGAAGAAAGATGGATGAAATTATGGGAAAACATTGGAGGTTCAAAAGATGCCTGGACCCTTTGTAAAATTCTGAGATGTTAGCAGAGTCATTGCATGAGTATATGGACAGGGTAAAATCTGTTCCATCTGTTCCTGTTTCACAGATTGCCAGGTGCTTTTCATCCCACTGTCTACTCATTGCATTTGGATTTTTGCACAAATGCATGTTTCTGCAAATGCAGACATCTAAAAATGTGCAAATCTGCCCCAAATGCACAATTCCATGCTTTAGATTTTGGGAAAATGCATCTTTTTAAGTCACCTTTTTTTCAACAACTAACATTACATAAACAGACAATAAAATATAAACCATTGGATTCCTACAACTCTGAACTCCTTTAGGTTTGTAGTGGACTTCTGCAATATCCCTAGATAAGCATATTACGTGGGACCGTCCTGTGAATCACTGGCAAACGGATAGTGCTTGGGAAGTAAATAAGCTTGTCACAATGGCAAAGCTAAATGGGAGGACACTAGAGGCAAGAACGTGGCCTTTCTATAGGGCGAGTGGGGGCTCCGGACACCTGTAGTTCAGGACTGCGGGACCCAAGTGGGGTAAGGATCCCATTCGTAGCCAATCCGGCTTATCCATGAAGAGTTCTGGGACCAGGGGAAGAATGATTCAGAAAGGACTTCCTCAGTGTCTGTATAAATGGGACCATGGGGGAGAGGTAAAATCACAGGGCTGAAGGTGGCTCACTCACACATTTAGTAGGTTTAGTCACTAGATGGCTGTTACAGTTGTGCAAATCTCACACAGGACATATTGCTGTTGACCTTGTAACCGAATTATCAATTTAACATGGTGGCCCTAAAGTGGTGCTATTCCAGCTTTCTTCTGAGTGTGTTAAGTAAAGATGTTCTCTCCTATTATGGACAGGCATTAGCAATCTGACAAAATGGATTATTGTGCAAGGACAATGGCCTTTCAAGCTTAGAATTGGTAAGGAAACAAAATATGAGGCTCCAAAGCATTAGGAACTGCAGGATTATCGAGAGCTTTTCAGGGTAAGTTGGTGTGCCAGCCAATGAGTCTGCAGTATTCAAGCCATCACCTTTGTTCTGGAAGGTAACAGAAGGAGAAGCATCTGCAGGAGGGGGAACAGCAGCAGGAGGGTTCATAAAAACACCACATTGCAGAAGATTTACTTCCTGAACACTGGCTCCAGCTGCTGAGCTACTAAGGAGAGATTTGAAAGGCAAATGGGGAATTAAAGAACAGTGGAAAGCTTAAAATCATGGCTGTGTGTGTGTGTGTTGAGTGTGTGTCCAGAAATGACAAGTTGTTCAGCAAGAATTAAAGCTTTTTCCCTTAGGTGCTGCTGCTTCCACCCCTCCTACCAGCCGTACCTTTTGAAATTAATTGTCTATAGCTGTGCAGTTGATATCCATAAAGCTTCTGCAGAGATGAGTCGCAAGTCACGAGACCTCCTTTGCCTGAAACATGCAGCTAGGAGGCTAGCTAGCAGTTGCAATGGATCTAGGTGGCCCCATGCCCTGCCGCTATGCCCTCCATTCTGCCTGGTAGCCACACTTCAATAGATGCCAGCGTCTAACAACCTTAAAGCTGAGAGTATTTTGATCAGAGAGGAAGCTATGCCTTGGTGCTGGGTTAAACTCTTGACTCTCTAATCTGTTCCATGCCTGAATCAGAGCTACACGGGATCAAAACTGGCAAGCTTGTGGTAGGCAGAGATGATTAAACAATCCACAACAGACTGAATTTTAAATTAATAAAAAGTAAGAAATCTGAAAAGAAGCATAACTTAAGCCATTAGAAGATACATGAAAAATGATGTGCTTCCTACTTTCACCGCTGAGATATGGGGTATGAATAGTTAAGGCAGCAAGCTATAGTTTCCCTTTACCAAAAAGCAAATCTAATATAGATTTTCAGTCCAAAAATATCCAGCTCTTGTTTCTTTTGAAATTACTGATCTATGTATTAACGTATTAGAAAATCAATATAACAGAACTAGGACTATCAGAATGCCCCATCTAATTCTAATAATACTGAAGAAAAATGTCTGTTCAAGCACAAATAAATGCAAAGTTCAAAGCATGTACAGTATTAAAAAAATGGAGTAGTTACCATTCAATCCACAGATAAATATTCTTTTTTCACAAGTGTGTGTGTGTGTGTGTGTGTGAGAGAGAGAGAGAGAGAGAGAGAGAGAGAGAGAGAGAGAAGGATTAATTTTAATATTTATATACCTATTTAGACTGCCATATAGAGATGCCTTAAAAATCTTTTTTTTAGTTTCAATATTTAATAGTCTTGAATTAAGGACTGACCAAGCAGCATGTTCACCATGTACCACATTAGGGAACAAAGTTTCGTAAGAATGTCCCTGGGACATCTGTATGGATCAGTATAATGAGATTTCAGTCAAATTATATCAAACCCTGGATATAGTGGAAAAACTTTACAGCTAGCACCCTCCATTCAAACTGGAAGAACAAATTCGTCATCATGCTCAAGTAGAATCCCTGAAAGGCCTTGGAACCTTTGGCCATTGCCAAACCTGCTCCCAGTTGGCCTACTCTGGCATAAATGGGCCAACAAAGGCACTTTATGTTGCGTCTGTTGTGACCTAGCTGCTGCATTCAATTCCATTGACAGGACCCACCTTCGGGAAAAGTTAGCTGTTAGTACCCACTAACAAGTGGTTACTATTCCTGCTTCGGGAGCTGCATAGAGACACCCTTGATCAAATTAGAGTGTCTCTGTTTGCTCTGGCAGCTATGAAGATTAGATTGAAGTTGGCATTGAAGGGGGTATTTTTTAATTTTAATATGTTTAAAATATTTTATATCTTTTTTCAATTTTAACACCTGTTCTTAATTATTTTTCTTAATTTTCACTGCTTTTTGAAACATTTGTAATGGCCTATGGCTAAACACAAAAATAAACCTTTTAAAATATTATTGTGTGCATCTCTCTCCCTCTCCTTCTCCCTCCCTCTCCATGTGCACGTGCGTGCATGTGTGTGCGTGTGGTTGATGAATTTGAAATTGCTGATAACATTACCCTCATTGGTACTTAATCAGTGCTCACCTTCCTGGCCTTAGTACTTTAGTACTATGATGCAACAAACATATGTAACTCAAAGGAGTCTTTAAATATTATCCAAGCTGCATAGAGGTATTCCTGTGAGCAGCTTCTGTACAGTGAGGAAAAATTTAAGCTATAGGGATGATTACATGGTTCTTTTCCATGTAACTGGTATCACACCAGCAAGTATCACTACCAAGATAAGAGTCATGTTTGCTTCAATGTAAAATGAATGGGGTGCATTTATTCCATTTATTTAAAAAATAATGCATGCCACTAGTCTGCAAATATAACTCTGTGAAGCAAGTGTCTTTATTAAAGCATGTTTCCAGCTCTTTCTTGTGGAAGATGTAATGTTTGTATTTTACTTAATCTGATGAAAATATTTCACCTGGCTTGTATTTAACAAGCTTGAGTATGGGTTAAAGATGGGTTGTCCTTGAGTTGAGGGATCTCATTACGTGTGAAACCTGTACCATGATTTAACTATGGGTTGTTTACTATGAGCAATTCAGAAAAAAGGACTCATTATTTGTTGTACTCTGAGCTCTGGGTAGTTTGTGGTTAAAAACCCATAGATCTCATTTTCATGGTATCACAACCCATCATGGGCAGCTAGTCACTGTGGTCTGTTATATAAAAATGAAACAATTTCCTTATGACTTATTTCTCCACAAACAAGCAGGTCTGACAATCCATGGCTTGCTCTAGGGGCTGTTCTCACCTGAAGGGGTTGTCATGTTGTCTGCACTCGAAAGCAATTTCCTTGTGGATTGCCAGGGTCAGCTTCAGAGCTGCGATGGAAAGCCTTGCAATTCTTTATGGTCTTTCCCATACTTCTGCCAGTGGAACTGTAGAATGACCATCGCTTGTATGTCATTCTTTTTTTCAAAAAGTGCAAATGTGCTCTTAATTTGTTATTATTATTTCTACTCCTGTCTGTATTTGCAGGTGCACAGGTGTGTGCTTGCACATGTCTGAGAAAGATAGTCTTGTCAGGTCAGTTTTCTTACATGTTTCAGCTGTTACACTTGCATACCTGCCAAAGGTCAGAAATGTAGAGACGGTCTAGCAGTCTCATTTACAGAAGTATGGAGTTTTACCAGCTGTCAGAACTCAGAATTCAGAACTTAACCTTTTAAAATGGAGCTTTTGACAGGGATTATCAGGTGCTTTGGCCACACACATGGGCATCGCTTTGGCAAGCAGAGTGATTCACACTTTTCCATCTTCCGGAGAACCAAAGGCTTGGGAAAGGCTGGAAGAGGTTCAGGGCACTGAGAATAGTTAGGTCTACCATCAACAAAAATTAGATTATCTTGCTGCAAAGGAGGCGATCTACTCATCACTCCCCTCCTCACTTTATCAGCAAAGATGCATCACCTCTTTGCATCCCCTTGTCAGGTCAGTTTTGACAGCTCTCAAGAGAGCACCAAGTGAAACAACAGCAACAGTTTTTACAGTCCTCTGAGTCAATGCCCACAGTTAGTGCCTGCTGTGCTTTGACAGCAGACACCTTCCAGGACATTTTCTAAGCAAGGTTTCCTATTTTAGATTCCCAAATGTGGACTCCCAAAGGCGCACCTCTGTGCTTGTTCAAGATTGACTGAATGGTTGTTGCCTAGGCTTGGATGATACAAGGAGCCATAATGGGTGCAACAACCTCAAGAAAGAAGATGTGAGCTGCCAGGATCACTTGTTGCTCATAAACAAGCCAACCTGCAGGACATGGTTTGGATTAGCAAAACATGACCACCTCCTGTGTCTGGTTACCCATGATGGGTATTGTGCTGTGTGTTGCCAACCATTGTCCCTTTCATTCTTGTACTATTTCCCTGGCATATCTGGAAGATTATCAGAATTCAGCTATACCACAGACTGCAATACATCAATAAAAGGCTGCTCCCTATATATGATACTAAGTTACTAAAATGCAGTGGGAAGGAAGATTGGGAATATATTTACTTAAACAATGCAAATGCCTTTCACTTCAATTGCTACTGGGACTGAAATGACATTTTCCTTTTTGTGGTGGTGTCTGTTAGTTCTGTGTTGATGCATCTTTAAAATAGTTCAGATCGTGTGCCCTTTGAGTCATATCATTCTTTTCGATTATATTTCACAAAGAGTTGATATTCAGCTTAGTCATAGTAGAGTCAAATACATAAAGACATCCAGGAGACCTCTACTGCAGAGAGCTGTTTCTAGGTCATAACATTTATTGTATACGATCAGCAACGGTGGTGTGGCTAGCAAACCCTACATTGGTTTTTGAAATTACTGTGCTACCAGTATGTTCCAATCAATGAGAACCTTTCAGCTATGAACTTTTATTGATTTGTATTCCCCCATGTAGCATAAATGGCCTTCCTTAAGTCTTCCAATTTCACTATCATGATTTATTTTTTCTGGGAAAAGTGGCTGAAGAAAGACTGACAGATTTATTTCTGTAACTGTACAACTACTGCAAAATACGGGAGAGGGATGAAAACATCGCTTTTCTTATAAGAGGCAATGATAATAAGATTCCTCAATGGGTGTCATAAGGCTGGCATAGGTTCATGCATGTGCAACACCCATGTGATTAATGCTGGGACCTTGAGGCCATCAAGCTCACGGCTTGCCTGGGATCAAGCACACTGCTTGCATGAACTGGGGCATCCCTCTGGTGTCTCATTCAGGCACCAATAGGCAGAAAGCTGCTTAGTTCAGCAAGACCACTGCCTCATTTGTCTTCAGACCATAGCTATAGTGAGTATTATTATCGCAATTTAAAATTTCAAGCCAGGGAGGGGAGATTTGAGGTGCTGAACCGCTTGATAAAAGCTAATGGATCTGCATGAGATCCAGATTCTGGCAACTATAAATCTCTGTGTTGATAGCCTATGACTGGTAGTACATAATCTATACCACACAATTAAATACAGAAAGTAGAAATATTCTTCTTTAGCTTATATAGGACTGAATGCTGAATTCCGTGGTGAGTTACAATACCATGACAAACATGCAATTTTCTACAACATGCCCAAGAATCCATTTGGGGGTAGGAATCCATCAGATTCCCTGAGCTTAGCTCCCTGGACTCCAGTCCGCTCCGCAGTGGCCCAGAGTCTAAGCTCCTGGGGAGTGTGCCCAGGGTTCAGGGGGTACTTGCCAGGAATAGAGCCCCACAAGCTGTGGAAAACCTGCTCTCAGACTTCCTCTTGGCTTGGCTCACTTTGCAGGACTGGGCAGAGCACAAGAGGAAGGCCAGGGATGTTAGATGGACAGATTCTGAAAGGGCTCATCCCAACTCCAATGCCTATTACTTCAGGCAAGGAAACAGTTATTCAGGAAAGGCTAACCATTTAGTAGTGCAAAAGGATTGAGGCCTTTGAATTGTGCTGGAGAAGACTCCTGCGAGTCCCATGGACTGCAAGGCGATCAAACCGGTCAGTCCTAGAGGAGATCAACCCTGACTGCTCTTTAGAAGGCCAGATACTGAAGATGAAACTCAAATACTTTGGCCACCTAATGAGAAGGAAGGACTCCCTGGAGAAGAGTCTAATGCTGGGAACAATAGATGGCAAAAGAAGAAGGGGACAACAGGGGATGAGGCTAGATGGAGTCACAGAAGCAGGTGGTGTGAGCTTAAGTGGACTCTGGGAAATGGTGGAGGACAGGAAAGCCTGGAGGAGTGTTGTCCATGGGGTCGCGATGGGTCAGACACGACTTTGCGACTAACAACAACAACCATTTAGCATGAGCTACATTTAGCATTCTAAGAAAATAAGTCTAACTTTAAAATACATTCTACAAATTGTGAATGAACTGAAAAGTAATGTTAAAAGCAATGGCAGTTTGGGATTGTGTGTGTCTTCATTCAATTGCTGATTCTGTTAGAAGCTTCTCTCAGAAGCATAAAAAAGAAGAAAAACATGCAGCTAAGCTCACCTGCCTGTAATAAATGATACATTTCTTTTACCTTCCACTTTCCGTCACCTAATAGAACTCTTAGCTACTAGTTATAACCTTTCACTACCATTAAGTGGAAAAACCCTGGAGACATAAAAGATGACCTAAGCTGAAGGATGTCTGAAATAAATTATAACAAAAACCTATTTGATGATAAATGGAGGAGAGTGAGCAGTTCCAGTGATCCCCCCCCACTTTTCTCTTCCAAATCTCTTAAAAAATATTTCTAATTTATGACTTAGTCACCCCTACCCCATTCAAGTAAAAGAATTGTGTGCATCATATATCTATGATCTATAGCTAGATTTATTTATTTCATTTTTCTACCACCCAGTAGCCAAAGCACTCTGGACAATTAACAAAAATGTAGGGCATCCCATCTATTCTACAGCAAAATTGAGTTTCTGAATCATCCTGTGAGACTAAGACAATGATAAACATAGAAACAGAGTGAGTCAGAAGGGGTCTCCTGGGCCATCTAGTCTGACCCCCGGCTCCAGCCAGCTCCGCTCACAACATGCCCACCATGGGCATGTCAAGGGCACTGCTTCCAAAGATGAAAAGATAATATTTTCTTTAGTGAGGCCAAACACAATCATAATTAGAGGGTGTTGAAATTTAGCGCCTGAGAAAGGTTAGAATGGCACACCGTTCTTGTCCATAGGATTATTGGAAGGGCCGCTGCAGTGCAGATATTGCTAACAAAGGTACAATCCTGTGTACAAAAACACACAGAAAAAAATCCTAAAACTCCCTGCATGTCTCAGCCAGGCCTTTGTCAGATAATTTTATGTCCACACTTACAATGGATTGCACTTTTACCCTTTTAAAGAGTTGTTGCATGCTGCCAAGTCATCTCCAGCTTATGGCATCCCTGTGAATGAAAGCCATTCAAAAAGGTCTATCCATGACAACCCTGCTTAGCTGTTCCTTTTAAGGAGGGTTTCCACTATATCTCCAACTGGATCAGCCTTGTTCATTACTGCCATGGTGCTTACACAAGTGTAATGCTGTGGCCACATAAGAAAGTTCACTTAGTGATTCTAGAAGCAACTGAAGACTTGCATGTGTGAATCAGTCAACAGTTGCACGCTGATTACTATTGCAATTTCTATATCTGTCAAAGCTGACCCCAAAACAATGCAGTTTTTCAGCTGAGAATTCCAGTCTTGTCATTTCATGGCTTCTTTTGTTTTTATGTTTAAACAATGCCATTCTTTCTAGGTCAGTTTTGGTCTCATTATTTTAAGGAAGACCGATGAACAACAAACAAACAAGACTGTAAACATTGAAGAAGACACAGGAATAGTGTACCTTTGAAAGTGGCAAAAGGCAGCTCAGTGTTGGGGCGCCACATTGCTGCTGAGTTTACATGGGGTTTGCTCATGCTGCATGCAGAGAAACTGCTTTCTTTGTGAAAGCAACACACCCTATGTACACAATGCACTATGAAAGGTCTATTTGCTTACATTTAGGGGCACTCTGGGGAAATGAAGCCTTACTGGGTAACCACTTGGTGCACTGAAATGAGCGCTTCCCATTTAAATATATATCTCAAAATGAGCAGAGCTTTCATTTCTAGAATGGAGCAGGCCATAGGAGTTCCCACTCTGTTTTCCAGAGTTATTTTTATAGTAAGAAAGTCCTCTTCACAATTGGTTACTCTTCCAAGTGCAACAGAAATAGTGGATGTGCCCTGCTGGATGCTGCTCTCAGGCGGGGGAACTAAAAATAATAACAATTTCTTTCAACTATTTCCTTGGATACATCATACCCTGACCTCAGACACCATTCTCTCTGAACATATATTTTTGCTTCTATTATGTCTTCCAGCCAGCATCCATTCTGGGAGCACGGCAGAAAGGCAGGTGCTGATGATGTTGGAAATGCCAGTCTTGACCTCCTCTGCAGAAACACAGTGTAGCTGGTGCAAAGTAAGATGGCTATATTGATGGGAATCCTATTTTCCCACAATGCACAAATTGGCCCTGAGTCTCAACAGGTGGAGAAGCAGCAAATACTGATTGCAGTCCTATAACAGCAGCAAAAACAAAGTTGTCATACTTTAGCACAACACGAGAAGGCTCATATTGTGATTGTCACTGGAGAAGACAATCATGTTAGGGGGATGTAAAGGCAGAAGAATAAAAGGAAGACCAAATAAGTGATGGATTGACTTCAGTAGGGAAGCCACCTCCTTGAATTTGGAAGAGCTGAGCAGGGCTGTCCTGGATAGGACATTCTGGAGGGCTTTCATTCATAGGGTCACCAGAAGTCAGAGATGACTTCATGGCATGTAACAATGAACAATAAGGGCCATGAGGGTGGAGCCTGGCCTATGCTCCCTCCACTCCTATATTGAAATGAAAATAATGACTCACTCTTCCACTTGTTGTATCCCATGCTGTGCAGCAGTGGTCCAATTGCTTCATCAGTAATTTCCAGTCCTTATGATTTTTGCCCTCCAGAAGAGAGACTGCACAAAGGAAAGAGGATTTTTTTTTTGTCTGGACTGTAATGGGGAGAGCTCTTAAGGACTGAAATTACTGATAAGGAGCCTGGCAAGCACTGCACTGTGTTCCACCCAGGCTGGATATGGATAGTGCAGGAGCAGCAGGAAAAATGAAGCTGGTACTTTTCCCAGTTCATTTGCCAATGGCAACCTGCCTCCAGGCCACATTTGACTATAAATTCCCTCTTCCTAAGTCCCTAAGGCATCAGAGCACTCCAGAGGACAAGGCAGGAAACTAGCTGGCCCTACCAGTCACAGCATTTTGAAAAAATGTTGCCCTAAATCTTTCAAAATATTTCTTTCTGGGTATGCTCAGTGGAGCAGGAGATTGGTGGCCATGTCTTTTCCCTCAGAATTGTCTGGAATACATTTTGTGTCCTACAGTGTGATGGGTGGGTTAATGAGCAGAAGGATGACAAGCTAAGCAAGCGTGTTCACTGGTGTGGAGTGGGTGTTTAAAAAATGCATGTATGTGCTAGTGTTTGAGAAAAGCACCACTGCTCACCCTACCAAGCAGACCTTGGTGACTGGGTTCCTACATCACAAAACGTATTCATAGTTTTTTACCACTGTGGGATTGTTGTGTTGTCCAGACGCAGCATGCATATCACCATGGCTTGTTTTGGGCTAGAAAACCAGACAAGAAACAATGGTCCACTGTATCATTTTTGTTTCCTACAATTGTTTGTCATGATGCCTGGGCACAGGAATACCATTTTTCCATTTGCAGTGAAATAATGCCCTAGAATCCCATGGAAAGAGCAGCACATAAGGGGTTGTCCCTGCCATCTGAACAGTTTTAACCACAGTATCCTACTATTCTGCCCTTAACTACAACACCTGCTATGTAGGATCTGGAAGATGCAGCTCAGATTGATAGGAAACAAAACAGGGCTGGAGATTTTTCTCATGGGGCTTGTTGGGATGCCAGAGAACAGTGGGAAGATGGTGGGGCAGAAGTTGATGGAACCGCCCCACCCACCCAGGGGGACGGTTTGTAATAATCCAGCAGGGGGAAAATGGTAAGTTATCAGCTGTTATAGCAACCCCCACCCTTGTTTATCAAGAAATTTGTACTTACCCAGTGTATGCTTGTGTTAGCTTAACTTTAAGGGGACAGCCCTTTTGTTATACTTATTAAACAACTTCTTAAATGTTTTGTTTATTTATGTATTTATGTATTTTATTGCATATCTATTTCACCCTCTTAGCCAAAATCGTTCTCTGAGTTACAAGATACATTATAAAACAACAAACAAATACTATTAACTTAAGAGATATAATAATAATAATATAACCAGAGCACATCATAAAAACCAATTAAGAATAAAACCTCACAAATAAATAAAAGATTAGTGCAAATGAGTAACACGTGCAAGAATAGCTGAAATTTGATTTGCTAACATCTAGGACTATTTTGTAGGTAGTAATGAACAATTACATCCCTTAAGTGATCTGTGGGGGGGTGAGGTGAGACTTAAGCAATGATATATAGATAAATCCCTCAGATGCACCATGGTCTGTTGAGGAGATCCTATTTGTGTGCTTTTATAATTTCGTATTTAACATCAACTCTGTTCTGTAAGCTCAGGATTGGTTGCAGCTATCAATTTATTTTAATATCACATTTAATAGATCAGTAGAACTGGCTGACCTTATTGTATGGCAGAACTTTGATGAGCTCCACTTTAAATATCTATGCATCAATAAAATGAAATGTCAAATTGTTATGGCTCTCAAAATGCACATATAAAAGCCATAGAAGTTAAGTGATGACAGTTTCTCTCTCCTTTTCTGTTTTTATTGCAACATTTGGTAGCAAGTAAATCAGATGTCTCAGAACCCACTAAACTAAACACTAACCTCTAATGAAGACATTTGGCTTAGAAGCCAATTCACAAAAACATTTATACAGGTATAGTGTTCTTAAAGTGTCAAGGTTTTGCATTGGTTCGGATTTATACCATTTTGTATTATGAAAATACATGCTTTTGCATCTAGCACATCTCTACAGTGTAATTGTACTGTAGTTCTAGCAGTAAGAACTACAGTGAATGATACCTGCATAAAGCAGAGGCATCAGCAGTGCCCTGCACTCAGTTCTCATTAATGAATGCTAACATATTCACCTCTTGTTAATAGCCATTCAACATAATGTGAAATGGAAGATTTAGCAAGCCATAAACATTTTTCTTATGTTAATGCTTTGTTGATCTGATTTCTATAATGTCACCTATAGAAATGATTACCCTTATTACTTTGAGGAAAGCCTATTAGCTGAAGCTTCTCTCATAATAGCTGAATATTATGGAGGTAGGATGCATAGATTCTTGCTGGGTAGAAAACAAGAAGTAGCAGGACAGGATATGAAGGCTGCAAATCCTTGTCTGGTTTGGAACAATGCTCTGACTGAGACAGTGCGATTCACTGCAGCAATGGAAAAGGGAATGTCAAACCGACTGGAGATCAAACTGGTCAGTCCTAGAGGAGATCAACCCTGACTGCTCTTTAGAAGGCCAGGCACTGAAGATAAAACTCAAATACCTTGACCACCTAATGAGAAGGAAGGACTCCCTGGAGAAGAGTCTAATGCTGGGAACAATAGATGGCAAAAGAAGAAGGGGACGACAGAGGATGAGGTGGCTAGATGGAGTCACTGGGGTGGTGGGTGTGGGCTTGGGTGGACTCCAGAGGGTGGTGGAGGACAGGAAGGCCTGGAGGAATGTTGTCCATGGGGTAGCGATGGGTCAGATGCGACTTCGCGACCAACAAAAACAAAACCCACTGATGGGAATTGCAAGCATGCTTGTGGGGTAGCCTCTTAAGCAGTTCCAAAAAGAGGAGAAAAACATCACTAAAAAATGGCCAGAAGAAGATATGAACGAGCATCAAGTTCACATATGATAATTTACACACATACACACACAGAGTAAATCATGCTAGGGAAAGTTGAAGGCAGAAGAAAAGGAAGACTGAATAAAATGGATTGACTTGTAAAGGAAGCCACAGTCCTGAAGTTAGGACAGCTAAGCAGGGTCATGACAGAGAGGACGTTTTAGAGAGCTTCCATTCATAAAGTCACCATCGGTCTGAAACAACTTGATGGTGCATAACTACAGAGAAAGAGGAGGAGTGGGAGAGGGGAGGGGGAGGGAGGAGATACGATTTTGGACATAACCAGTATACTTGAAAAAGAAAAACAGCACACCTCATCATGCTGAGGAAGACTGACTAAGTGAGATCATCACTCTCAGATCTATTCTTGATTTTTTGTTTCACTGTTTGTTTTGTAAGAACCTGTTTCTTTGTTGTCATCCATCATGGGGGCTCAGATTGCATAGAAAGGCAGGAGATGTGTTTGTTAAAGAAATGAAAGAAGGCACAAGGGACAACATTGCAATAGAGGCTGTGTCATTATATGGGTCCTGCATGTGAATTCACCCTCAGCACGTGAGGTTGTAGAAGGAGAGAGCATGTGGGACCTCTGCCCAGCCCCACTGCTTTTCAAATTTTGGGCAGAAAAGAACTGTCATGGAGAGTGTCCTAAGTGTTCCCCTTTACAGATGACAGTCCTCCATCTCAGAGAACTTCTGTCCAATGGCATAGCTATTCAAACTGGTATCCAGTACGAGTTATGCTTCAAATCATAAGAAGAGAGGGCAGAATCCTTCAAGCTTCTTATCAACAGTTACCAGCTAGTTAGCAGGTGGAGCAGAGCGGACCTCACTGTCAGCCTTTTACAGTATGGTGCAATTCCTCCTCCCCCACTCCCCAAATTTAAACACACGTAGTATTTCTAAATTTGCACTACCACATGTAGATATGCACATGCAAATTTTATACAACTTGGTATGCTCTCTTTTGGTGATCTATTTCCCTTTTTCTGGCCATGTGTAAGTGGCCACCTGAGAGTCTGGCATGGCTTTAGCTTTTCTAAACAATGCAGAATCCCCATCACACAGATACTAGCACTGCAGAAGAGCAGATGGCCCTGAAGCAGGCGTCCTAGTTCAGAACTTGGCCTGGCAGGGGCTGGAGCAGCATGGGACATGCTGGAGAGGGTGAGCCAGTGAGCAGATCCTCTCTCCACCCCTCAGGGGACTCTTATTGTGTAATGGACAGAATAGTGGGATATATTTTAGTCACAAGGTGGTCCTGGATTTAGTTGTCTCTGGATGGAGGTAGGAGTTTTCTATTGCACTTCTGTACTCACACCCACATCCACGCCCTGACAGTCCTTCCTGTGGCCCATGCAGCATGCACCATTGTCCTGACAATTGCCAAAATGTCCTGCTCAAGGTCAGGACAAAGTTTCTGACTGAAGTGATATCTGAACTGGTATATCACCGATGTTCTTCGCCACTGTTCTATACCAGGACTGGAAATGCAGCAAATTCCTTTCTGGGAAGCTTTCAAACAAATAACAAGTCTTGCTGAAGGGAAACAGCCCTTCAGCACTTATATAAGTGATTATATTGCAGGGGGAATTGAAACAACAACAATAACAACAACAACGAGTACTTCCTGGATAAAGTCTCCCTTGTCTGTGCATGCTTAGTCTCCACAATGAACTTCACTCTGCTATTGCAAGAGGCAATGGCCCTTTCCCCTTCTTTTTGTTCTTCTAGGCTACCTGCTGAAGCACTCTTGTATTATGGAGAGCTTTGGCTTTCTGGAATCTGTTATCATTTCCATAAATATTGCAGTAAATACTATGCTGTGATTCTGATTGGGAAGAAAGAAGTGCTTGTTTCCTTTTCATCAGCTACATTGTTTGCTACTATGAATGTGACATAAGTCTTTCAGGACAGACCCAGAGTTCCCCCTTGACTATGTTCTGTCACTCTCTCTCTCTAGACTATTTCAGCAGAAAATAATGAAGATTTTGCTGAAAGGTTTCGCCCCGCATCTTGCATTCCCCCATCTAACACACCCCTCAATGATTGTCCCCATCACTATGAGCTGCCGGAAATATAAATAAAGGTGGCAGGATTTTAGGCTTCACATGTCATTTTTTCCCATTTTGCTTTTAGGCATCTACAGTATCTCTACCTCTTTCATCTCATTCATATCCAGTGAATGTATTTCAATCAACTGCATGGCTCTAATAATTCTACAAATAATTGATCCCAAGAACAGAACAGGGACAAATGCTACAGTATGACCATTCATAACCAACTGGGAAAACAGAAATTCTTTCTCCAACACCATTGTTCTCCACAACCATCACAACATTCATTTTTAATGTTTACTAGTTAGGTGTATGAGGAGTCTAGATCTTGTTACTGTTGGTTTATTTATTTATTACCTAGCATAAACCCTTCCAAACAATCAAATGCAAGGGTTCTAGAAAAAGACCTGAAGAAATCCACTCAGATTGAAATGGTTGCCCCTGTACTACTTGAATCAAGGCCTATCAAATGCATGAGTCAAGACAAAACTCTGGTAAGATTCCAAAGTCCAAGAGTAAGACCAGGATAGTCCCATAGCAGCAGAGATTTTGATGGCCATGATGTCCAAAGTGCTATTACCAGGTTACATGGGCCCAGGCACAGAAAAGTCCAAGAGTCCCAGCAAGTCCAATCCAGCAGGGCTTTCTGCTCATTGACACAGGGGATAAAGAATCCCTAGCAAATGACTTGAAGGCCTGTGCAGGGTACAGTGATACTTGCCACAGCTGTTCTTAAGAAGGTAATCTTCAAAGAGAGAAGGTCCAAACAGGATAGCGGGTCCATGTGCACAATGCTGCAAGAGGCTCAGTGGTAAGTCCAGAGGATTTTGGGCAGTAAAAGTGAACATGTTCATGACAAAGGCTCGCCTTCTGAACATCTGCTTGAAGGTGAAGGTGTGGCTGTGTTAGCTGTCCTCCTGAGGAAGTGTCTGAGAAGGGAATTTAGCCCATGGGCAAAGCCCATGGCCAAACAGGACATCTGCTCTCTTGTGTTGATGTTTTGCTCTCTGATACCACTGACACACATGCTCTTCTTCTCTCCCAGAGACTCTGCTAGAGTCCTTCCCTGTTAACCTAGCAACAGATGCGAGTGACTTCTACCTACTCACCTCCAAGAACCCTCACAGAAATATGCTCACATTGATTTAGACATACCACAGGCTAAATGGACCCATTTGTCTTGCTGTTACATGAGTAAGCAGACATGGCGAAACTCATAGTCCCTGGGCTTATCTCTACTGATCTGGACTCCAAACCCTTCTGGACCTCTTCTGATCTGGGTATGTATTCCATTGTAGCACAGAAGCTGGGCCACAACAGCACTCAACTTTAAATACCGATTCTCTCCCTAGCCCTTTTTATATGACAAAACATGGTTTGGGAAGCACAATGGCTCCAAAACGAATGTTGGTCATCTCTAGTCCAGACGAAGGATTCAAAATAGGAATTTCCCTAAATTTCTGACTGGTGTATTTTCAGGTATATAGTCAATAGATAGAGGAACAGTTGAAAACATAATGTGGGCTGAAAACTAACCCAGTAAAGAACAGTTAGGCAAACCTTTTTGACTGTTTGTCCCAGACACCACTACATTTTTATTATGTCTTAAGTCCCAGAATAGTTGGCTATGGAACCAACCAGAAAGTGACCCTAGATTTATCTATGTGTGGTTTTCCAAAGAACCTGAGATGTGAGTTTTGCTGAATCACTTGGAAACAGTGCCCATAGTGTGATCAGATAGTCTACATAGTTAAGTGCAAACTTGCCAAGGAAGTTCAAAATACTCATATTTGATTTCAAAAGAAGAAAGTAAGAAAACAAAGGGAAATGAAACAAATAACCAAAGGGGTTAAATCCCTACGAAATACTTTAAAATTACTCAAAATCACAATACTAGAAACTGAGCTAGAATTTATACCACATGTCAGAAAAGGTAGTGCCAAATCCAACAGATCTCCAGAATGGTTAATAGGCAGGGTCAAAGAATAAGTCTTTCAGAAAAGGGAAGTCCTTTCCAAGTGAGAACAAAAAGGAAAACTGTTACAGAGGAGATGCAAGCAGACAATAAGAAGTTGTGTGTGGGGGGAAGGGAGGGGGAAGCATTTTGAGGAGGTTTTTTTAATGGGGGGGGGGGATAATGTGGCTAATGGGAAGTAATTATTTAAAGCAGGGATGCAACCAGGGAGTTAGTTAAACCATTGAATGGCGATGAAGTTAAAAGGGTTCTAAAGAGGTTAAGGAATTTGTAAGAATGCTAAATAAATTATTTCTGTCTGTCTTTACTGCAGAGAATATAGGACAGATAGCTTTGTCTGCACTGATGGTTTCAGTGATGAGCATCTGAAGCAAATAGTGACGACAAAAGATGAAGTTCTCAAACTTATTGACCAGCTGGAAGTTAATAAATCACAAGGCACAGGTGGTATCCAACCCAGAGTTCTTAAGGAACTCAAATGTGAAATTGCTGAACTTCTAGCAGATGTTAAGTAATAAGAGGACAGGTCCTTTATGGAGTAGTACATGGTAAAAGAGCAGAAAGCAGAAATTAGGAATAATTGGTGAATTCTCCTAATGGAGGGATGTAAACAGTAGGAACCAATGTTGTTTCCAACAGGAATCTGTACTGAGAACAATGCTTTTCAATTTATTCACACATCATCTGGAATTAGGAGTGAGCAGAAAGGTGGCCAGGTTTGCTCATGACACCAAATTATTAGGGTGGTTAAAATAAGTGGGATCAAAAGGATGTCTCCAACAGGGAGCAATGTCATCAATGTGGCAAACATGCTTCAATGCAAGCAAGTGATGCCTATGACGCTCACACATATGTTATTAACATATTAACAATATGTTTAATTGTTAATTTATATTTCATATTTATTGATTTTAATATCATCTTTATATTTATAGAGTTAACCGAGATGGGCCAGTTTTAATTAATTAATCAATCAATCAATTAATTATTGATGTTAAATGTTGTATTGTTTATTAATTTTTTATTATAATTTACTTTGTATTTATTGTAAGCCATCTCGAGGCTTTGTTGCAATGGGGACGGCATAAAAATATTGTAATAAATAAATAAATAAATATGCTGATGGGATCTAAGTCAGCAGTGACTTGGGGTTGAGTCGACAGATTGATGAAAATGTTCAACCCAGCATGTGGCTACTGTGAAAAAGGCAAGGGATCAAAACCAAAGCCAAAAAAATATCATACTGACCATATAGAAAGCTGTGATGCAAGCATTCTTGCAGTATTGTGTGAAATTCTGGTCACTGCACCTTTAAAAGGATGTTATATAATTGGAACTAGTGCAGAAAAGGGCAACTTAAATAATCCAGGGGCTGAACTCTCCTGTGAGGGAAGGTTATGACATCTGGGATTGTTTATCTTAGGAAAGCAATGAACAAAGCGAGACATGACTGTAGTGTACAAAATTATGCATGGTGTAGAC
This sequence comes from Varanus salvator macromaculatus, assembly GCA_023646645.1. Taxonomy (NCBI): domain Eukaryota; kingdom Metazoa; phylum Chordata; class Lepidosauria; order Squamata; family Varanidae; genus Varanus; species Varanus salvator. The sequence continues at coordinate 3,857,399 of JAIXND010000381.1, read as the reverse complement.
ATAGGGGATAGGGTGATCTCTCTCCCCACCTCTCAGAATACGAAGATATCCATCCACATAACCCACCTTGCCTCGCCTGCTGCAGAGAGACTAGAAATGCTGTCCCAATGATGGAATTGATTATGACATCCCAGATGGGCTTCTCAAACTGCTGCCGGTTAGGGTACCACAATTGTGTTGAGCAACACTGCTTTCATGCTAGGTCTGCTGTCACTTTGCAGCTCCCAAAATCCCATTGACATTTAAGATATTTCAGTTTTAGGGTCAAATTGTACATTATGTGAGAAATCCATAAGGGAAGGTCCTTGGGCTTTTTTCATGAGTCCTTCAATTACTGCTATTGAACTGAACTTAACCTTTTCTGCCTTAATCAGGTCAGCCAAAATGTAGTATATTCAAATCTCTCCAGCTTCCAGCCCAACTTTTAAATACACCATCACAAAAAAGATAACATACATTAGTAATTCCTGTCCCTTTACATATTGATGAGAATGCAGTGATGATGCTGTTGCTGAAACTGGAGATTTAGGAACAATCTAAATAGTGTGAATTAGTGAGGAGAGGCTTGTGTTCAGCAGCTGTGACTGATGGTACCAATTCTTTGCCAGCAGAACAAACAACAACTCCTTTTGTATGAAAGGGAGGAGGAGGTAGAAGGTTAGGGTTATATACATTTTAGTCAGAAAGTTACAGCCATGGGTTGTATTTTACAGCAGAAAAGTTTGCATTCATTTGCATTAATTTAGGATTTGGGATACAGAAAGCTAGATAATTTAGAATTGTAAATTTAATCTAGTAAGAGAGACTAAGAGGACATATGGGGAGTCCTCCAATAAAATGTTGACAAATGTTGACTTTTGTTAAAGGTTCCAGCCATTCTGACTTACTTTTCATTCTGGGTTTGACCCCTCCATCTTTTTCCTGGGGTGGGGTGGGGTGGGGTGGGGTGGGGTGGAGTGCAGGGTGGGATCAGATTGGATAGGGGGACATACTTATGCCAGCCATGAATCATATGAAAGACTCTGATTGCTCTGTTCATGCCAACAAGCATCACTGACTTCTTTCCCTGGAAACAGAATGCAGGAGAAAAGGATGTATCCAGATGATGGCAAGTTTCACTGTAGCCTTTTTAACTTGCTCTGCCTCTTCCTTCCACCTCTTTGTTTAGACATTCCATTTTATTTCCTTTTCTGTTCATTTTTCATTCATTCCCGCCCTCCATCAGCCACTCCCTTCCTTCAACCACCATCTCTCTCACCTGCCTATTGCACCCTGAAGCTCCTGAAATGGAGGCATCTCTTCATCCAGGGCAGGGGGATCAATAGAAGCAGCTTTATCCTCCCCATTGTCCTCCCCTTAAGTGTTTGCTAGATGGACCTTTCAACCTGTCTTGCACTTAGGAGCACTTAAGAATGGGAAAGAAGGGGGCTGGAAGTGTCGCATGATAAACTGGAACCTGGCCTCTCTGTTGTCTCTGCCCAGTAGAACACTTCCCTTTCCTCCTTCTCTGAGCTCACTTCTCCAAATTGGAAAGCAGCCGGTGTGGCTATTTCCTTGGAGAGGAGGGTCTAATCTCCAATGCCCCTTCAGTGCATGGAAAAGAGATTCTGAACATCCCAGCAGTCTTTGGTGTACTTGCCTAGGGACCATAAGATGGTTCTCTCTGTCTTCTTACCCTTTATGGCTTTGAGGACCAAAGCTTTTTTAAAAATGGGTTTTCATAATCCTGCAAACTTTAGGATTACCTCAAATCAACTCTAGGATTACCTCCTCACCCAAGTGCTGTTGGTTACAATCTGTATGTCTGTCTCTCATTCTCTCTCTCTTACACACACACACACACACACTTAACATAGCACTCTTTTGTTCTCGCACAATATATCTGACACTATCAAAAGGCCAATGAAATACAGGATTATGTACCAAGGGGAACTTCAGTGCACATTATCATGAAAATGTCCATCGACACCTATCACCTCTGCTGACACAATTGCTGGAATACATTCCTCATTTGGCATGATAACACAATGAAAGATGATTCTTTCAATTGACCTTTATTTGTAAAGTGACCTTCAGTTCATCTGGAGTGAGGAGTTCTGAGGGTAATAAAATCCAAACTGATCACCCTCTTGATATTTGTACTTCCTAACCTAGCTGTCATTTTGAGATTATTTTTCATCAATTATTTATTTCAACAACATAGCTGAAAAAATGGTAACTCCATCTTTCTGTCTGTCTGTCTGTCTGTCTGTCTGTCTGTCACTTTAAGCAATTGTTATGAGTTAGTGCAAAGCTCACATGGACAATAGATGTGAAGCTGGATATTGAACATGGCACTCCCAGGTCAGGCATCAGCCCCACCAGCCTATGGTAGCATCATGTTTGGGAATACATGAATACATCTGCCTCTGTAGCTTGTTGTACCAAACAGTGGTGTGAGATGACGATGACGATGACAACAACAACAACAATTATGATGAAAATGATATTGATTTGGTCTCTTTATTTTGCCCTTTTGCTTATTTTCAGCAGAAACATTTCATATCCAGGACAGGAACCATAATTTCTTGCTTGAGACTAATTAGCTTTGACAGTTCTGTCCCCAGGATAATCTTATTTATTCTGTGAATCATCTCCACAAAACATTTATGTGTTTCTTTATTGTAATTAATACATCTATATCATACTAAACTAAAAATAAAGGTACAGTTGAATTTTTAAATTTCCAGGTGGGCTTCAACAGCACATAAGCATGATGCATTGTACCTAGTTATAGCAGGAGTATAGCTACCTCTCTCTCTTTTTTCTCAGGTTTGTGGTTTAAATGAAATATTACTTCAGGACTATCACAACCCCCTTCTCATAGTGTGTGCATGTACATATTTAACTAAATTCATTTGGATTATATTCAAGCATATTTGTTAAAATATCATGAGGATTTAAAGAGATCGGTTAAAATAAAGAGACAGAGGGACAGTCTAATACTAGAACCCACTGGGGTCATCCCATGAAGCTGATTGATGGGCGATTCAGGACAGATAAAAGGAAATCCTTCTTCACACAGTGCATAGTCAAAAGAATAAATTTCACTTCTACACGGTGTGGTGATGGTCACCCATTTGGAGAGCTTTAAAGGACTTATCTGGAAAGCGTCCATCAACACCCATCACCTCTGTCAGGACTATTAAGGAAATTGCTTTCACATCTGGCACAACCAATTCTTGACAATTTCATGACTGTTGACAATTGACATGAAATTGTTGTCAAGAAATGAAATTCTTGACAATTTCGTGAAAGTTGAGGGCATCCATGATTACTAGTCATAATTACTATGTACTACCATCAGTATCAGAGGCAGTAGGTCTGTGTTCAAAAGTTGTTAGGAAACATGGCTGCGAGGGCACCCATTTCCTGCATGCTTCCCCATAGATAGCTATTGGCTTCTGATTGAACAGGAAGTTGGTCTAAAAGTCTGGTCTAGCTTGCCTCTTCTTAGATTCTTACAGCTGCTTTATTTATTTTTCTTTCACTTGTTATTTACAGTTCCTTAGCTGTATACTAAACCACCACCCTGAGGGTGAGAATGCACTACAATTCTATGTGCAATAGGAAGAACTAGGTATACACATCCTGGTTTTTTTTGTGACCTAGTCTGCCCACTCTAACCCCAGCAGGTTGCCCTGATGCTGAATCTCTTGCATTCTATGCTGTCTCTTTGAACCAGTCTTGTGTGTACATCTTCAGGGATCCCCAAAGTTCACACTGAGTCAAGAAGAGTTATGGGTTATTCCTAATTTTTACAGGAATTTGCAGAAACTCTTGTGTTTACCCTCCTTGTCTAGCATCATTCCTGCCTTGTGGTCTGAAATGAACACAGAAAGTAGGTCGAATTCAAACTTTCTTTCCTGCTTAATGGAAGAGTGAAACCAGTCAAAGGAACATTTCTAAGTAGAACATAGCAGGTATTTTGACCACAGGAATAAAGAGTACCTTTGGTTAGACACTCCAAAGAGACAAAATTCTATGATGTTATTGAGATGCAAAGAGCATTTTAAGCACATCCCTGAAAATTTAACCCTTGATAGTTTTTTGGAATTTTAGGGAGCTGTGGAGTGTACACACACACACACACACACACTCTTACACACTTACATTGAGACAGACTATGGATGCAATATAGATAAGTCCATTGTATCACAATTGCCCTTTACATTTGGAATTTAATCACTGTACCAAATTGCATAAATTTTCAACACCAAGGAACTTTCTTAAAATAGTATTCCATGGATGAAATTTATCCATTTATAAAATGATTATGCTTTCACTTTAATAAAACAGTCACTCTGGTTTGGTTTTTTGATGAGAAGCTAAACATACCTTGAGCAACTTGAATGCATGAATTGAAGTGGTGGATACTCCCATTCCCATTCATCTCACTGCTTGTTCATTTAACATTGCCTACTCTATCCCCCTGAGTGTGGGGGTTTTTTCCTCCCGTGAAACAGCTATTTTCTATACTTCTAACTTGACTACTAAGGATCGGGCAGAGAAGCACTGGTACAAACTCAGTCATATGGCTGTACCTCTGGGAAGCAGCTACAGGGACTGGTAAAGTCCGTTGCTTTAAAAGAAATTGCCCCCAGCTCCAGGGTTTCAATGCCCTTGTACAAGAGGCCCTTGATGGCTTCCCTCTCTCAATAGTGCCACCAGCTGCTATTGCATCACTTCTTCTTTCTTACCAGTACTGATGCTCTTGCTTGGCAGGCAGAACATTAGTGAGTAAGCGGACAGTGGCACCCACCATTGCTTTCTGGACCATTGTGAGAGGCAGGTGAGCAAGCAGGTTCCAGTGGTGAAGAGGAAGAAAAACTCCAGAGGCTTTTGCCAGTGGGCCTCTGCTGGGGTGTCGGCCACTGGAAGGTTTCCTGTCAAGCTTACCCTGGATGCCAACCCTGCCTAGAGCATAGTATGCCCGTATCATGCTATGTTGCCAGGATCCTTCTGCTAATGCCAGTTGACTCACAGAGTATGTTGTTATTTGGTCATTGAGCTTTTGGTGAAGACTCAAGCAAATTCTGGTCTTGTGTCTGGTAGATACCTTCTGATTTGGGGACTGCATAGGGGACTGCAGATAGAATATGCTCAACCTCTAACACTGTGACAGAATATGCTCAGTCTGTCACAGTGTTAGAATCCATAATCTCTTCCATACTTTGACTGCAGAATATCACCTGAAAGTGGGGATAATGTTGATCTGAATGCTGCTCATTATGAGCAATAATGGGATTATGGAGGAAATAGCATTGTTAATGTTAAAATGAACTTCCTTCCTATTTCTAAAATATAATCAGTTGTTTATAAACCTAGTTATTCATATATTAATAGGTTAATCATCAGTTTTTTAAAAATGTGTAATACAAATATATCTGTGCTTGCAGCTTTTTGTCTATTACTGATGAAAATTGATAGCACCTTGGGACCAACCATGCTATTAAAATGATTTGATACATTACTATGCTTGCACTAAGGTAATGAACACAGATGGTGGATCTGTTACTTCTCCAGGAGGAAATTTGTCTTCCCCCCTTCTTCCTATGTATAGTATCTAAGCATCATTTTTTCAAATCAAGATACCTTCATGGGACTCTTGAAGGTTTTCCCCCCATTATTTATACATTAGTAGAAAAAAATCAAACCATTTTTCAACTCAGCAGACTTCATGTTTTGTGTAAATCTGAAAATCAGCTGAGAGGTAATTTTACAAATCATGCAAGATCCTCATAAGACCTATTCATTGTCACCAGGTCATTAAAAAAAATAATACTATAACATTAAAGCATTGCAAAACCATCACAATGAATTGAATTAGGGATTTTTAAAATGCATATAATTAAAGCAATGGTGTTTCACACTAAGTATTTTAGTGGATTCAATTTCTCCAGGGTAATGGTCACTGTGTAATGCACTGTAGTGTTTCTACTGTTGGATGCATTGAAGGCTATCAACATATCTCAGGTAGTTTACAGTTCACTAAGAAAATTGACCTGTATTGACAGCTGCTTAATTTGGCATTGAGTTCACTGCTGGTTTAAGAATTGTACATTTTCACTGAAGGGAATTTCAAGAAAAATAGTTTGTTTCACATTCCTAGCACAAACCAATTATACAACAAGGTATTTGTTCTCTGGATCATTGTGCATTTGTGTAGAGTAAATTATCTTGAAAACATAATAGGACAGGTGACTGAGCTGGAAACTTTGTGGATAAAACATTCTAGTGAGAAGTGCAGTCAGTTGCAGAGAATGATCAGCTTTGCTTTCTCAAACATCTCAGTCAAAATGGTAAAAATTAAGAAAGAACTGAAACACTTTATACAATCATCTCCACAGAATTTTTGAACTTCACTGTTAATAACAAAGAAACTAAAATAGTGAAAGATTTTGCATATCTAGGCTTAGACATTCATTCAAAGGGGAATGCAGCCAAGAAATTCAAAGAAGACTGAGACCTGAAAGGCCACAATGAATGAACTAGAAGAAAATATCATCAATTGTAAGGATGTTTTACTGGACGCCGAGGCCGAGATCATCCATACCACTGTATTCCTAATCACAATCTGTGCGTGTGGAAGCTGGGCAGTGAAGAAAACTGATATGAAGAAAATTGATGCATTCATAACATGGTGCTGGAAGAGAGCTTTGTGAATACCCTGGACTGACAGAAAGAGCAACAAGTGGTTCCTAAATCAAATCAAGTCCCTAGAAGGAAAAATGACAAAAATGAGTCTGTCATACTTCAGACACATCATGAGAAAGCAAGACTCATTGGAGAAGACAATCATGCCAGGGAAAGTCAAAGGCAGAAGATGAAAAGGAAAGCTAAATATGAGATGGGTTGAACGTATAAAGGAAGAACTGAACAGAGCTGTCATGAATAGGACATTTTGGAGGGCTTTCTTTCATAGGGTCTCCATAAGTTAGAGATGATGTTATGCCATATAACAACAACAACAACAACAAAATCCTTTATACTCTTATTCCCAGGATGTGGGGATTGAAACTATCAAGGGCATCACCCTCAAATTCCTTTGCTATGGGTCGTTTTCCTGCTGCTGTATTGGTAAAATTTGAAGTGTGTGCACTTTCCCCCCACAGACATGTCCCCCAAAGAGTGTTTCAAAATTTGAGGCAGATACACTTGCCCATAGTAACCAACCAGTGCCAGAGGTTTTCCTCTCCACCAGAACCAGGCTTTTTCTATTTCTAGTGGGTCATAATGGGTCATTCCAGAGAAAGCCACTGCAATAGAGCTTGCATTACAACAGAGGAGAATATATTGCAGCTGGAAAATTTCATTTTCACCCAGCCACGGTGAGCTTTGCAGCTACACTTAGAAAGAGGTGACTGAGACAGATGACATCATTGCACCTGCTAATCAAAAGTGTTGGACTTGTGTCCCCAAGAGCACTGGCAACTCATGAGCCAACTTATATAAGTCTTATCATCAGTTTTGAAAATAATGTTTGATGGAGAAAGAGCTCTTGGAGGTTACATTAAATGTTATGGGAACAGTTGACAGAGCAAAGTAACTACACTCTTCCAGATCCACCTCATATATGGTTGGGCACATCAGGGGTCAGATGCCACCTTCTCTCCACTCTGTATCCCAGGGGACATTGTGGCTGCACTAAGGTTCCTCCACCATTATGCCATCACTTGATTGTAGGCTGAAGCAATGACCGATGCCTGCCAAACTCTGAGTCCAAAGTGCTGGCCGCAGTAGCCAGCGCCTTTCCCCACCACTGGTGCCAGCCCAGTCCAAATGTTGATAGCCTGGTCTCTGCAGGGATCTGAGCTGTTATCTCCACTCAACCTGTAATCTGCTTGGCTTCCTTTAGCAGTCCAGCAGAACTTGGTTCATGCCATTCCCCAACTCTGCTCTGGGGAGCTCTATCCCCAAATGCTGTCCCCAGATGCTGCTTTGGGCAGGGAGGAGGCCCAGTAGGCTGAGCACCTTATTCTAGCTGGGAAGGACTCCTGGCCTGCATGAGTGAAGGAGGCCTTGTTCTTGCTTGTCATTGCTGCACACGCACTGTAATGGCAGGTGGCAGCAGCAGAAGCTTCACTTTGCCAGGCACAGTGGAAGGGCATTCCCACCCTGCAGCATCTTCCCATGTCCCAGGTAGGGTCAGAGCACTTGTCGAGAACAGACATGGTTGATTGTGTGATCAGGTTCAGACAACATGGCAAGCCATCTTGGGGCAAGCAAGCCTTCCCATGGCTTGTCAGGGTGGCTTATACGTCAGGCTCCAGCTAACCTGATAAAATCAACCTGGATTCAGAGAAAGGAGCTACGCCCCCATGGCTTTGAAGCCACAGTGACTTAGCCTGTCAGATGAACTAAGTCTATGCCTGAAACCATAGGACTCATACACTGTTGCAAGAAATTTTAATAATAATGTTGTTTTGTACATCCAAACTGAAAACATAGAAATATAAGAACTATGGTAACCAGCTTTTCAATTCTACCTTTCCACTTGAAGGTGATTGAAACCAAGGGCTCACATCCATATTTGTGGTTAGAAGACCTTGAGAGTCCTATTCATGTTGCTATTCTGATATGGCAAAGAATCAAATAGTCCATAAGTTATCAGGTTCAGTTTTAGAGATTCACCCTTTCTCCCTGCAGGATGCAATGGCACCGTGCAGCTATTCTTGTTCAGTCAAGAACATATTTCACGAAGGAGCCGTTTTGATTTAGTTACTAAATTAATACAGTAATAGCCTATATTAGGCTGTGAGTGAGGACCACTGCGGAAATAAAATTGCTCCTCTGACACCTAGTAGGGTAATATTTAGCAACACTTTTAATTACTTTCCAAGACAATAACAGTTCAATTTATAGTAAATCATTTTCAAAATGATGTGTACAGGTCATACAATTATAATATGCTGTTCTAGCAGATACTTCTTGATGCTGCCTGTTTGATTATCGCAGAGACAAGACTGTTTGAGCTGTCATTCTGTGTTTTGGCAGTGGGGACGGAAGGAGGGGATGGAGGGAAAGAAATTAGTGCAAGTGTCCAGCCAAGCTGGAAGGTTGACCCTATTTAAGCTGGCCCAAGGTCCTTATTTGTTCTGTGAAGGAGTAGTCAGCTGACCAGGTTTCAACCACTGGTCCATGAATGGGCGCCAGTCTGCCAGAGATTTCCCGCTGCTCCACCGTGTGGGTGGGGGGCTGGGCATGCTGCTTGTCACAGACCAGTGTGGGGCTGGCTGTGCTCCACCACCTCTTCTTCAGTTGGCTTTGTGTTCAGTGAGGGCAGAGACGGCTCAGTGAGAGCTGGATGAGAGCCATGTCTCACCAAGTCCACCCTCTGGGCAGGGCCCTGAGCACCTGGCTTTTTTCTGCTGTGTTGTGGTGGTGGTGTGGGGGAGGGGGTTGTTGTGTTGATTGTGTTTTCTAGGCCAATCTGTGCTGGTATGTGTGGGGGTTTGAGTGGGTAGGGTTAGTTGTATTTCATTATAAAGCAAGTTATTTCTTGTGTCAAGGTGCATGCAGTACTTTGTCTCTTGGAGTCAACAATGTGGCCCTGATTATCAAGTATTCTTGCAGGGAGGCAGCAGCAGATTGAATTGAATGTTGCTCTCTGGAAGTTTCAGTTGTATTCGATTGCATTGGATATTGGTATTTTGTTCTTTTGTTGGCATTTTTTGATGCTTGGTTTTTCCTTGTTTTGGAGAATTTTCTTCAATCTCTCTCTCTCTTTCTTTCTTGGTATTGTGATTGGAACAAATACACAGAACACTGTGCTATGTGTATGGCCCTTTTCGTTTCTGCCTCAGGGGTACCTGAGGTGGTTTTCCTGTTTTTGCCTGTCCCCAGCTGTGTAAAGGTTGAAAACCACTGAGCTAAACATGGGGGAGCACCAGTCTTATGGGACATTTTGGATAGGACTGGACTTTACAACAGGCCAGCAAAACTGCAAAAGAAATATACAGTTCCTTTGTGATGACTTTCCTATTTATCTCAATGAAAAACACTGACTGGATGTAGATTGAAGTCAGTGGAAATGGCAACATGGTATTATTAATTAATTGCGGAAGGGACGGAAGGGACGGACTGCCCACCCTCACCCCCCCCCCAGGAAGACCCACCGCGCCGCCACCGCGCTGCCGCCACCCGGAAGACCACCGCCAGGACGCTGCCGGCCTGCGGGCCCACCACCACCACCTTGCGGGCGAGTGCTCTGCAGGCCCTTTTCCTGCCCCCTCCCCTCTGGCGTGGGTGAGAGCTGCGCCGCTCGGGGCAGGGTGCAGAGGAGGAGCCACAGGCTTTAACACGCCGGCAGGGACCTGGGCCGGCGGCAGAAGGGCATCGGCCTAAGGGCGGTGATGCCATTTGGGACCGTTTGGGGCCATGCGGTGGCTGGGCTGGCCAGGGACTCTATGGGTGGGCTTTCTTAATTTTCTGTCGGGGGGTGGTGAGGTTTTATTGCTTTTGATTGCTTTTCTCTGTTTTATTCTGTCTGTTTTTAATGGATTCACACTTGGCTGCTTCTATGGGGTTGCCAGGGGAGCACCTGGGCGCCACCATTGGGGTGGTTATGGGCAATGGGCGTTATGGCGTTGGGGGTTTAACAGGTCCTCATAGAAGAAGGAGGGACAGATTTATTTATTTATTTATTTATTTAGAAAACTTCTATGCTGCCCCATTCGCCGAAGCCTCGGGGCAGCTCACAGTCATATGGTTGACACCTGTCCCCCCTTCTGGTTATTCCCCCAGCTGGAAGGTTCTGGGTATGCTTATTAACTGCCCCTTGGGCCTGACAGTGCTGTTACTTAATGCCAGGTCGGTACATAATAAAACATCCCTCATCCATGACTTAATTGTGGAAGAGGGGGCCAAACTGGCTTGCATCACAGAGACCTGTGCGGGGAGGGGAACATATTCCTCTCTCAATTGTGCCCGCCCGGGTTTCTGGTTCAGCATCGGCCACGCCCAGGGGGGAGGGGAGGGGGGTTGATTTAGTTCATTGAGCCTCTCTATCCCTTGCAGGGCTTCCTGTTCTCTTGAGGCCAGGGCTCAAGTGCCTCCACTTGGTGTTGGGTGACCGAGACAGACTGGGGATTCTGTTGGTGTACCGTGCACCCTCCTGCCCAACAGACTCCCTGCCTGAGCTGATGGATATCATCTCGGACTTGTTGTTGAAGACTCCCAGGATGTTGGTCCTGGGAGACTTCAATCTCCACGCCGAGACAGTTCTGACCAAGGTGGCTCAGGACTTCATGGCCTCCATGATGGCCATGGGGCTGTCTCAACACGTCATCGGCCCGACCCATGAACATGGACACACAATGGACATGGTTTTCTCGACAGGGCAGGAAGAGGGTGATCTGAGGGTGAGGAGCTTGTGTCTGACTCCCCTGTCATGGTCAGACCACTTCCTCATGAGGTTTGAGCTCGATGGCGGCCTTTCCCTCTGTAAGGGTGTGGACCCTATTGTGTGGGTCTGCCCTCAGAGCTGGATGAATCCAAATGGATTCCTGAAAGCTCTGGGGGAGTTTCCGGTTGATAAAGCTGGCGCTCCTGTTGATGCTCTGGTCGAACTGTGGAATGGGGAAATAACCAGAGCTATTGACACCATCACTCTGAAGCATCCTCTCCCATCTGGCAGAGCCCATTCATCCCCTTGGTACACACCTGAATTATGGGCGATGAAGTGGATTGGGAGATGACTAGAGTGTAGGTGGAGAAAATCTCGGGATGAATCTGACTGAACACACTTAAGAGCCCATTATCAGGCCTATGCTGTGGCGGTGAGGGCGGCGAAGAAGAAATTCTTCTCCACTTACATTGCCTCCTCACAATGCCATTCAGCGGAACTTTTTCGGGTAGTACAGGGGCTGGTACAGCCAAGCCCCAAGAAAGATCCTGTACCACCCTTGATAATCTGCTGTGACGACTTTGCCCAGCACTTCAAGGAGAAAGTCGCTCAGATTCATCATGAGCTGGACTATACTAATGACTCAGATTCCTTAGGGGAGGTGCCAATCACACATTGTTGGATGAGTTTCAGTTATTGCAGCCTGATGACGTGGACAAGATGCTTGGACAAGTACATACCACCACCTGTGTACTGGACCCCTGCCCATCGTGGCTACTATCCAAAGCCAAACACGGGATTGGTTCTTGGATCCAGGATTTCATCAACACCTCTTTGAAGTATGGCCAGGTGCCTGCCCCTCTAAAGGAGGCGGTGGTCAGGCCGGTCCTAAAGAAGGCATCCCTGGATGCAGAGATGGCCGCCAATTATAGGCCAGTGGCCAACATCCCGTTTTTGGGCAAGGTGCTGGAGTGGGTGGTGGCGGGACAACTCCAAGCTCTCCTTGGATGAGACTGATTATCTGGACTCATTTCAGTCCAGCTTCAGACCTGGGTATGGTACTGAATCTGCCTTGGTCGACCCGTGCCAGGAGAGAGACAGGGGGAGTGTGTCCCTGTTGGTTCTCCTGGACCTCTCAGTGGGTTTCGATACCATCAACATTGGTATCCTTCTGGATAGGCTAAGGGGGTTGGGAGCAGGAGGCACTGCTTGGCAGTGGTTCAGCTCCTACCTTGATGGCTGATTCCAGAAGGTGGTGCTGGGAGACTTTACCTCTGCACCATGGCAGTTATGCCATGGAGTTCCGCAGGGGTCTATTCTGTCCCCCTTGCTCTTCAACATCTACATGAAACCGCTGGGAGAGGTCATCCGGAGGTGTGGACTGCGGAATCATCAGTACGCTGATGATACCCAGCTCTACCTCTCTTTCTCAACCAATCCAGGTGAGGCAGTGGCTGTACTGAACTGGTGCCTGGCTGAGGTAATGAGCTGGATGAGGGCCAATAAACTGAAGCTCAATTCAGACAAGACGGAGGTCCTGCCGGTACGTGGTTCGAACTCCTGGGTACGTGACTTGGATCTTGTCCTGAATGGGGTTGCACTCCCTCTAAAGGACAGGGTCCACAGTTCGGGAGTGCTCCTCCACCCGGAGCTGACTTTGGAAGCTCAAGTGTTGGTGGTGGCGAGGAGTGCTTTCCATCAGCTTCGGCTGATCCATCAGCTGCATCCCTACCTGGAAGATGACTGCCTAGCAACAGTGAAGCATGCATTGGTTACTTCCTGGTTGGATTTCTGTAACGCGCTCTATGTGAGGCTGCCCTTGAAGACAGTCTGGATACTTCAGATGGTGCAAAATAGAGCAGCCAGGTTGCTGATGAGGACTGGGTGTTATTCTCATATAACCCCAGTCCTCTACCAGCTTCACCGGCTTCTCATTGAAGTCCGGTCTCAATTCAAGGTGTTGGTAATTACTTATAAGGCTCTTAACGGCTTGGGACTTGGTTACCTGAAGGAACGCGGTGGCGCCCCAATTATGGAATGCGCTCCCTGGAGAGGTTCGCCTGGTATCGTCATTATATGCTTTTCGGCGCCAGGCGAAGACCTTTTTATTTAAGTCTTATTTTAATTGTTAGTGTTGTGTTTGGTTTGGCTTATTTGTTTATATGTTTATGTTAAATTAATGTTGTATTTGGTTGTAGGTTTGATTTATTTATTGGGTTTATTATTTATTGGGTTTATTAGGGTTTAATTTAAGGTTATTTTGTTTGCCGAGATGCACCGAGGGCAAGGGGAGGGGGAGGGATAAATTAATATTGTTTACACAATAATTGTATTTTAATCATGTTGTAAGCCGCCCCAAGGCTTCAGTGCAATGGGGCGGCCTATAAATATTTTAATAAATAAATAAATAAACGCCTGTGGCCATATTTGCCCTCCCTGCCCCCTTGAGATCGGCAGCAGGGGCTCTCCTCCGGGAGCCTTCCGTAAGAGATATCAGGAAGCAAAGTACCCGGAGGAGGGCTTTCTCTGCGGTGGCACCCCATCTGTGGAATGCGCTCCCCAGAGAGGTCCACCTGGCACCATCGTTGTTTTTCGGCGCCAGGCCAAGACCTTTTTATTCAAACAGTATTTTAATAATCTTTAATATTCATACTTTTAATTATGCAGCCAGTGTGTTTCCAAGTTTTAATTGTAATTGTAATTCTATTTGTTTTATTTGTTGTTGTGAGCCGTTCCGAGGCTGTGTAGCAATGGGAACGGCATATAAAAACTTTAAATAAATAATAAAATAAATAATAGCAAAGCAAAGGAAAACAAAGCAAACAAAACTCTTATACCTACCTCATAATAAACAGTTCATTATCTGCATCCATGCAGTGTGAGGTGGAGACCCTCCAATTACATGAATGGAACAAAATCCATATATATATATATATATATATATATATATATATATATATTCCAGTGTAACTGAAGTAGTATGGGTGATCTGATCTTCATTCAATCTGTAATTATCTGTGGTTTTAATTAATGTGAAGTGTGTACCCCTGTAACTGGACATCTATGTACCCATCTCCAGTATTTATTTCTACAAGCATTTCTAAACTTCTCTGTCCAAATAGTGCAGTCTCAGTTGTCAAATGATTGGACAGGTACATTTTGGCTTTCAGAAAGATTTGATGTTTGTGAGTTACATACCAAAGAAATGACAGTGATCCTTCTTCCTTCAGTTCATAAAGTTACAGCAAAGTCAGACACTATGTCCAAGCCTAAGAAAATCCATTATTATAATAAAAATCACAAGGGATATACAACTTGAGTAGTCTCCGTAAGTGTTTCCAAATATTTATTAAAGACACAGGTGTGTCACTCGAAAGCAGAAAGTTCTCTGCTTACTGTTGGTAAATCTAAAAACAATTTGTGGTCCATTGTATTCCCCCCAAAACAGTGAACACTGCCTACTTAAATATCTGTATTGTCTGGAAGCTGAATCACCTACATGGGATCATCTCAAAGATGGTTTGCCATAGGCTTGAGCTGAGTTGATCGAGGGACAAAGCCTCCCAGCGCTGCCTCAAAAAGAAGGGGCAGGTTCATTTCTGTGTGTATGCAAGGACAAGGAATCACAGCAAGTGCACGCATCATATAACTATTTTGTCTGTCCTGTCAAGCAGCTTGGAATGAGGTGATTGCACTCACATATATGTGCAATGTATGCAAGGAGAGAGTGATGTGTTATTGTTACTATCATTGATTCACAATTTATAAGAATTTCACATTTGCGATTCTTTGCAAAAACTTTTGCAAGCATGTTATATTGCACGGATGGAGTAATCTATGCTTTTTAAAAGTGGCAGAGTCAGCTACGTCCTACTTGCTGTTCCTGTAGTCCAGAGGACAGAAACACAATGCCTATGGCTGTGCCAGCCCCTGCCCAGGTGCCTGAGGCTGCCCTCTAAGACTCTCTTGCATTGTTGACTCCCTCCTTCCTCCTTGCTGAGGGAAGGCAGGCAATGGTTAAGGGCTCTATGGAGGGTCTATGGAGATGGACTAGAGAGCCAGAGTGGTGTATGGTTAAGAGTGCAGGACTGGGACTCAGGAGATCTCGGGCCAGTCACTGACTCTCAGCCCAACTTACTTCACAGGGTAAGATTGAGAGGAGGAGAATTAAGCTCCTTGGAAGGAAGAAAAAAGTGGGATATAATAAATATACAAACAGATAAATAGATTTGAGGTGGGGAAGGGATGAAAATGGAGAGATTCTAGCTATAGTCTAGAATTTAGATTTCAGGCAAGGGAGAAGAAAAGAGGGAACCCAGGGATGAGGGTTACAAGAGGAGATTTTTTTACCCCAGGGTTCAAGGATTGCCTAGTCCCGATGTAGGGTTATTCATTTACATTGTAGGGTGTTAGGGTCCACAATTATTTACATTTACTAAGGGAACATCTCAATAAAGTATCATTTTTTAAAATTTGGCGAATGGTGACATGCTTAATAACCTCCCCCAGATAGTTTATTGTTATGGCTTTCATGCGGTTGTTTTCACCCTGATTGGACAATCAGTTTTTCTATCAGCAGAGAATTAATACCACTTTCAGCTAATTACAGACCTCACTGCTTTTCAGGCAGCATGGAAGCAACTGTATTTTGATGTCTGTGCAGCTGTTAACGCTGTAGCAGCTGCACTGGGGGAAGCGTCCGACGCTGCCTTTGCTTTTTCCATAGCTTGACAACAGATCAAATATTGGTTTGCAACAGGACAGGGACATGACAGGAATCTCAGACTCTACGAATGTGTGGACCATTTCATACTGACGGCAGATGCACATCATTCTCATTGAATACTGGCTGTCTTGAAGCCTCAACGTGACTCTTTTTGTGAACATAAAAGAAGCAAAGGCAGTATTCTCTTTGCGGAATCCTAGCAATCAGCAAGAAAAGGCAGCCTCGGACCTTCTGGTGATGGTGATGATGGTTCAGCCCAACACAACAATGCTGTCGCAGAATTGTGCTTGATTATGCAAAGCTTGGTGTCCCTCTATTCCTCTCCCACCCCCAAATATCAAAGGTTTATCTGCTTGGTTGCTTGTTTGTTTGAGTACAGTAAATATAATCCATGTGTAGTGCTTTATCAGCCTTTCAACTGGACTTGAACCAATTCTTTGCCAATATGGAGCATAGGAAAGCATTATAAAATGCTGCTAACACTGGGCTCAGAGGATGAGGTGGCTGGATGGAGTCACTGAGGCGGTTGGTGTGAGCTTAAGTGGACTCCAGGGGATGGTGGAGGACAGGAAGGCCTGGAAGAATGTTGTCCATGGGGTCGCGATGGGTCAGACACGACTTCGCTACTAACAACAACAAACACTGGGCTAAAATGTATGCTATATGAGTGGGTATTGGCTTGCACGAAGGGAGTTTTCCTTCCCTGTAGCCTTCAAAGCCACTCTGGCAGGGGGATCCTCTGGAGCAGGGGACAGGGGTGCAACTAAGGCTAGACCACGTGGAACCCTTCGGAAGCCTTGAACCTCAGCTTCTATAATCCCTTACCATTGCCCATACTGGCTGCATCCAACCTTCCAGAGCAACTGTCGGGGTCACATGGCAGCCTGCAGCTGCAGAAGAAACTTCAAAGCTGCCAGTGAATCCCGATTCCCATCTGTGGTTAGAAGGATGATGTCAGATAGAACCCAATGAGATTGAGAAAGCAGAAGAGAGTGAGAGTCCTTAAAGAACAAGGAAGACTTCAAAAACTTGCTGATGTGCTGTATATAATGTCTGGGAAAAGGTAAGAAAAGCAGGATTCTTGCAAGATATTTATTTCATTTGGGAAACATCACAAAAGGAAAAACAAAGCATGGGGATTTTTATTTACCCACCTAGCGCCTTTCAGTCAAATAAACTGTCAGAAACAAAAGGCAGGGGGTAAAAAAATAATTCCCCATCTTTGTAAAGCAAGACAAAGCATGAAGAAATGTATCACAAAAATATCGTAATCCTGTTAGGGCCTTATCACATGTATAGAAACCCGTATCTGTACTAGGAATGAAGTTTGATAGCTTGTTTGTTTAAGCACCTGAATGACCATTGCCAAAGCATAAAAATTGTGAAATCGGCATTCTACAGTCACATAGTATTTTATGAAGGCCTGCAAAAAAGTGTGAGAATTAAACTGATAATCCAGTTAGAGTTCTTGGGATTTTCTGCATAATGATTCTTCTGTATTTAAACTAGAAAGGGAAGCATGATGTCAGTTTCCTGTGGCCAATTTTTGTTTCATTGCAGGGGAAGAAAGAAGGTACTACTAGCTGTTCAAATTGAAAACTTAAGTGTTCATTGGATAAAACACACGCAGTAGAGAAGTTTCATGGAATGCTACTTGTAGACTGCATAATGGTTCTCCTCTGAACCAAGGAGAAAATATCACTCTTGATCGCAACAGAATCTTGATGTGACAGTAGGATGGCAAGGTGAAGTATCCCACTTAGTCTGTTGTGTTTTGTACTTGACCTTATCATCAAAACAGTTTGATAACGTCTGATTTTTTAAAAGTCTGCTGAACGTAGCTCTCTGATGCACTGAAAATCATTGTCTGGCACAAAATGAGTTAAATTGCATGTTCTGCTCCTTACTTAGCATGTAGCTCTCACTGTAGATCTTGTTTAATTAATGTAAGTGTGTGGGGGCCAGGTTTGGATTGGAAGCACAATATGATGGAAGGAAGGAGTTGATCCTGCCTTCCCCAGCTGCTTCTCTCCTGAAATTTGCCCTCCTTCTGAGCAGCAGTTAAAATAAAAACAAAAACCCTAATACCTGCCAACAGAAGGAGCTGCCTGCAATGCAATTAAAGTAATGACTGGGTTAGCAACACATCGGGCTAAGCCCTGATGGTTGTTATTGTGGGTGGCTGCAGAATGTGCTTCGAGACTGTGATGGTTATTATTATCTTTCTCAACTGCTTTCAATGTTTTCATCACCTAATTGCCTTTTTTACTACTGTTCTCCTTTGTTGGCTGAAACTGAGCTGCACTCAATGCATTTTTCTTTTTATCAGTCCTCAGCACACTGACACAAGCCCAAATTTTCACCCCCTACTCCCACATAATAAGAACATGTGTAGAAAGAAGGTTGAAGCATCAATAGGAGGCTACTTTGGAATTCAATTGACCTCCGATGTGTTTGGTTCAAATGTCATGGTCCTTCTTGTAGCATATTAGAGCAATGAAAACTAGCACATCAGCATTTTTGAGTATTTTTGGTCAAAGCAGCCTCACTGGCCCCCCTCTTTCAGTGAATCTACCTCCTTATTTCCATTGTTGCCATATTCCTTCTCCTCTCATGCTGATTGTTGTCAAAAGTTACTTGCTTCAGTGTTTCCACAGTGGCTCCGGAATCACCAATAATGTCACTCTTTCCCCCGTGCTTCCAAAAGCACAGTTTATGCAACTGCAGTAGATGTGAGCATATATCAAAATGATTGGCACCAACTGGGTAGTGTTTGGAACATCAATGCAATGGAGAACAATTTTCAGCTTCCTTCTTCAATGGCTGCTCTATTTTAGAACTGATTTTAAAAGGCAGGTATCTTGCAGCTATATTACTACTAGTAGTACTACTACTACTATTATTATTTTGTGGGGGAGGGAAGGCACAGTGAGCAGTTATTCAATTTACCAATTCTTATGTAGCCTTTAAAAAGAAAAGTGCTACCCTTCTTCTGCAGTGATGCTTTGTTATTTTAATATTTTTTTCTATTTGCTTCCATCGCTTTCTTACTGGATATGCTCATTTTCTCTTTCCTTTTCTCTTAACACTATAACAAAGATTTCTGAAATGAGACAAAGCAGTAGGTCTCTGCAGTCCCAAAAGCAAAGACTGATTTAATTCCCTTTTTGAATTAGCTTCCTTATACTGGTGGCCAGCAAAGGAAGCCATGTTGCACCAGAAAGCCAGCCTGACCAAGAGATTCCTACTAAAATGGCATTCAGATATATGATCAGAGCTGCTATCCTGGACTTGGAAATGTATAGGATTTAGAATATCCCCTGCAAAAGTGCATCGCTCACTCTGATTTTAAAGATTTAAAGTACTTTATAATTACGTTACTTAGGCAAATATATACCCCATTTACAATATTCTTTTTCTACTATATTACTAGATGGTGGCTAAAAAATGAAAATACGATCATTTTCTTAAAATGTAAAAGCCATTTCAGAGAGCACTTTCCCCTCCAGCTTTTCTTGATAACGGTTTAGCAATGACCTTTTCATATTTTTCTTTCACCTGGTATTGTGTGAAAGATAGCAAATTCAAAAGGGTAAATGTCTATGTATGGAACTGTCTATAGAAAAAGTGCTGTCTAATGCACAAAGTAAAGGAAATGAAATACATTTCTTGTGTTGACCTCTTTCAGTTTCAGTAATCTTAGGTGTCAGCTGCAGCAACAGCAGGTAGAGAAGATTCAGGTTAAAATGTCATATTTAAGTTGATGTTGATCCTCAGGAAGTCAAGAAGCTGCACTTATTGTACAATCCTGTAGAAGTTCATCTCCTCTTTTCAAACTATAGCTTTAAGTTGAGACATTAATTTTACAAACTGGAGTGGCAGACTAAAGCCCAAACTATGCATTACTTTTAAGCCAGCAGTTTAGAACTTCCACTGTGGTCCAGATCTGAACTATTATATTCGTTGTCCAAAATACCCCAGTGGTTTTAACAAATCACTCTTTGACAATGAAATTGCAGGTGCATACAGGCAATCCATACTACGAACTTAGAGGGACAAAGACTCAAACCCTCCTTCCTCCCCTTATGCACTGGAGCCTAATCCACACCAAGACCTTGCACTTACTTTAGAACCGCAGAGGCAACGAGATACCTGCAGGCACTAACGTACCCCTAGATACCTTCACTGTTGCTTACAAAAAGGTCCTATACCCCCCTACTTCTTATTTTTAAAGTTACCTCATCAGCAGTTGAGATTCCTGTATGGAAAACTGTAGGTCAAGTGAGCTGTAGGTCTAGTGTTCAGACCCCACCTCTGCCTTTCAGGCAGTCTTCTGGGCAAGTATCTTTGCCAGGCTTCCTATAGCAGCTGTTTTGTGCTAGTGTTAAACACTCTTTCCTTTCCGTCAGAAGAAAAAAATATTCCAGGCATGCAGAGAGTTCTTTTTAAAACTTTATGGCAATGAAGGGAACAGAATGGAATGGTTTCCTTCCTATTCTTCTGTTCACCTGAGCACATGTTCACACACCCCTTTTGAACCCTGCTCCCTGCCACTTGTTCCCTCCTCCTTTCCCCTAATTGGCTAATAGGGCACTGACAGGTTACTCTCTTTCTGCCTGCCTACTCTGCGCTGCCCCAACACCGGCCCTTCTTCCCAATCCAGCCCTGCCCCCGGTGGGCTACAATAGGCTCATTTTGTTCTGCCCAGCTTGTCAATGAACAATCAGGAAGTATTTGGCCCTCCTGCCTACGTGCCTGCTTCCCCATACCTTGTGCTTTCTGATTTTACCCCCGCCCTCCTTTGGGCTAAGTAATTTTGTTACCTTTTTAAATCTCTTTTACTCCCTTGTTTCAAATCATCCTTTCACACCTACCACTGATGTTCAGGACAGTTTTTCAAATGGTCAAATTCTTCTTTTCTGGCAGATAATCCCACTAAATGAGAGGCTCCCACCACTACTCTCCTTCTTCATTGGGAATGGTTGTACTAAAAACCAGTGGTGGGACATTCCAGTCTCCAGAGCACTCTGTGAAATCCTTAAGGGAGCTGTTCTTAAATATAGGAATTTCAAAAGCAAAGGCCAGCATGAAATTGCTGAATTTCAAGTCATCAAGCAATTCAGCTGTGGTCTGAGTAAGGACAAAGGTGTTTTTGTTTTCTTCTGTTCTTTAAATTACATGATATATGTTAATCAGCTTTCCATTGCAATAATTCCTGTATTACCCCCTACAATATTCTGTGGATGGCAATTTTTAAGGTAAATAGCACTGTGCATCCTTTTTAAAATTTTTATTATTTTTTATCTTTTTTATTTTTTTGGATTTCAGTTTCTTCTGGCCACACAGTTTACATTCCCTTCCCCATTCTCTCCTCCAGCATAGGTAGATACATCTGCCAATTGAGATTAACACTTCATGCATCTTCCTGAAATGGATAGTATCTGCAAAATAGATGTCTTCATTTTTAAGGTGCTACAAGAAACTATTTCTGGTTTTTGATACTAAGAGAGAGGGTTAATTGGCCTAAAACCTGAAGGGCATCTTTTGTTGAAGCATGAGCATTGTTAGATAAATCAGAGCTGGTAGGTTTCTATGGGAACTCAATAGCAGACTGATAGCCCTTAATAGCCAACTAATATCAGAATGGCATGTCTCTGGAAGAATGGAATGTTATAATGCAATTTCCTGTAGTTTTGGAGGGGCACTCATACTGAGAAAAGACTGGAAAGCATCAGGAAAAGAGCTTACCTGGGCTCTGGATTTTTTTTAAATGTTAAATTAAGTAAAACAAATCTTCCAATATAGTTGTGTCTTCCTCTCCAATGCTCAACACCTCCATGTTCGATATTCGCAAATAACATGACAAAAGATGTTACAAGCTTTCTGTGACCATATCAGAAGCCATTATCGAACCTAATACACCTCTTTTACCAAACAATAAATGAATATGTGGATGTAATTATTCTCTGACCTTTTATGGTGCTTCTGTGCTTTTATCCTACATTGTTCAGATTCTGAACTCAAACATTTAAACCCTCCATTTTGTCAACAAATTATGATGTCCCTCTAAGTCTCTCTGTCCATATTAGAATTAGTATTAATGTTTTCATTTTTATATTGCCTAACAGCCAAAGTTCTCTGGATGGTTTTCAGCAATTCACAAAACACAAATGAAATAATGAGTTACAGCATAAATACATATACAATAAAATACAGCATAAAATTTATACAAAATTGAAGATGGTTTTGCTAATACAATTTCAGCTATACTACTACCACTGTTACTACTCCTGCTGCTGCTGCTACTACTACTACTAAAGTAGACCTGTTAAATCAGTAGACCTGACATTACCCATCATATGCCATTAAATGCATGGGAGAAGAGGGCAATCTTTGCCTGGCAGCAAAAGATTACCATGTTGATGCCAGGTGGGCCTCAATGGGAAGATCATTTCATAACTGATGATGTCTTCCTCCCTAGAGATGTCTTTCTCTGAGATGTCTCTCTCTTGAGATGTCTGAGATGTCTTTCTCCCTTGTTGCTATCTTTTAAGCCTTCCCTGGCAGTGATACTCAGAGAAGACATCAGATGGAGATCATGCAGTCTGGATAGCTTCTAGTTGGGAGAAAAGTTCCATCAAGCACTGCATTTCCAAGCTGTGTAGGGCTTCATAGGTTAAAATTTGGCTGGGACACATACAGGCAGGCAGTACAAATGGACCAATTAAATGTTCAGACCTTCTGGTCCCAGTTTTAATCTGGCTGCAGTATTTTATAGAAGCTGTACCTTCTGGAAAGTCTTAAGGGCTGGCCCCACATTGTGGGCATTGTAACTTGAAGAATATCAAAGCACAGATTACTGAAACCAGTTTGTCCCTTGCCGGAAAGGGGTGTGGCTGGGCCATGAGCTGAAGCTGGTAGAGCATTTCATGCCAGTGAGGCAACTTGAGTCTCAAGTGACAAAGAAGATTTATTTGTTCCCAAACTATGAACCTGATTATTCAAGGGGAGTTGAACCCCATCCAGAACAGGTAGGGCACCCTCTATTCAGTCAGAAGAACCACCCACTAACAACACCTAACACTTGTCTGGATTGAGCTTCAGTGTCTTATCAAGTCCATTGCTGCAGCCAGGCACATGTACAGCTGATGGCAGTACACTCCAAAACTTTGAATGTCTTCTCTCATTGGTTTCATGTTGTTGCTGCTGCATAGCATGAGGGATTAGAGCAAACCACAAAGAACCCCATATTGGAGAACACACAGAGCAGAACTGTAGTCCTCCAGAACCATCCTCTGGAATCAGAAATCCAAGCTGAACCACTGCAATGCAGTACCCACCACTCCCAGGTCAAACAGTAGTCCCAGAAGAGAGATACCATCGCCACTTATGATGTTGAAGGACAGAAAGGGTCTGGTTGTGCCGTGCTAGCCCAAACAAGCACAACAAGAATAAGACGGGCAAATACAGATTTTATTCTTGAGAACAGTTTGATCACAAGCAAAAGGGCAGTTGACCTAGAGCATTGGTGCATTCCCCTTTTTATACCTTTGCTGAACAGGTAGTACACATGGAGGTTGATTGGTTTGAAATTCCCACCATGATTGCTGATTGGTTCATTTTAATTCTGTTGGTTCCTGCTCTTAGCTGGGAGGCTGAGCTGCCTGGGAGGTGAGGGCTTGGAGCCCCAATGAAGGATTTCTGCTCCCTGCCTATGTGACTTGGCTCCAGTTTCACTGATATCACTGGAATGTGGTAATCATTCCTTTGCACTAGGGATCTGGTGTGGCTGGGGCAAGTCTAGGGGATGTTCCTACATGTTCTACAGTATCAAAGCTGGCAAGAGAATTAGGAATATCAAGGTCACAGTCCCCCTGTATCTTTCCAAAGCTATTTCCTTGCCAAGCTGGTCTGAACCCAGACTGAAATGGCTACAAATAATTAGTCTCATCCAAGAGTTCTTGGCACTGGTTGGTGACCACCAACTCAAGGGCCTTGCCCAGAAAAGGTCATATGCCACAGTAAATTTGACAAGAGTTCTTCAGGAATGTTTCACTATTGCCTCTTTCAGGCAGCATGGGGCCATACCCTCTTGCAAGGAAGGACTGATAATTTTCCTGGTCCAATTGCTTGTTCCCTCCTGCTGGTTTTTATAATAAGAGGGGCAAGAATCCAGTAGAGATGTGGTTGGATGAACCTGTCCAAGTACCCTGTCAACATTCTTGTACTCTCCCAGCTGAAACTAATGCAAGAAAATCAGCTAGGCTATGCTGTGGTCACCATAGCTGATTCAGCTTCTATACCACTGGAGTCTAATTCCTGCTATTCGCAAGATATTTCACTGTGGAATTGTGTGGTAAATATGTTACAGTGGATCTCAGAAGTGTATACAATGTCTCTAGTCCCCAGATATCCCTTTGCTATCCTGAGACACTGTAAAGGGTGGGATACAAAAACTGTAAATAGATAAAAGCTCTAGTGGGTGATCACTGAGTAAAGGGAGTCAAATGTTCTTTCCCTGGTACTTTCATTGCCCCTAAGTATACTGTACTGTGGACACATGTAAGAGTGAGTTGCATCCACTTGGAGTTTTTCCTCCATATGCCCTCAGGATGTCTTCTCTTGTGTGTCATTGCTCTTCAGAGTATACCTGCAGCTGTACAAGCTTCGCTAGAGAGAGGACACTCAGGAGTAGTTGGATCAACTGGGCAGGTAATCTCTGTATTCCAGAGACTTACCCGTGTTTTGACAAGCCCACCTGCCATATCAGCTGTAGAGTTTACTGAGCCAGACTTCTTCCAGGACTTCCCTTTGGTCTGAGAGATGCTAGTCTTCAGATCTATTCAGACCAGAACTTTGATATTTAAAAGCACATACATGTATTTAATAATGTTTTTTTTAAATCTCTGTTTTCAAGATCTTTTCTGGTTCTGAGTCCTCTGGTTCTGACCCTCTCACTATTTCTGTCCATCCTACACAACTAACTCTGTTAATTGTCTTACTCCACTTAATTCCCCCCTCTCCCACCTCCCCCTCCACACTGAAACTAGCTCTATCCAACCTTCCACTCTAGTCTCAGCTTTCATCATGCCTGCTGCTCACATCTAGAGATTAAACAGAAATTTATTTGGTTCACATACTAATGTGAGCACATCTAATCCACACTTCCTGAAGAAATATATGAATTGCACTGTAGTTGCTCACACTTCTCTGGATTTTGCAACACAGATCTCCAATGTTTAAAAAGTACAAATGTGTGTATTGTAGGGGAAAGCATGCAGAAATACTTATATTAGTGATAATAATGTATGAAAATGTATTATATGAGGGGATATAGCTTAACAAGCACATACATTAAGCAAAACCCCATAAACAATTGTATACATTACAATTCTACAATTTCTACAATTAGAAGACATGTACTTGAACATGAGTACACAGTTTTACGCACATTTTTAAAAGAACATCTAAAATATCTGGAATTTGAGACTGGAAAAATGTGAAACTGTTTGAAACCAAAATGGATGGCTTTGCTCATTCTTATCTGAACTCCTGAAACTTCACAGCACTTGGCGAACTGAAGTCTATGTAACAATATAGAAATACAGTCCTGCATTTGGTAAAAGCCAACAGGAGAATTAAAATCAATGATAACTATTTTTAAAATCACTGTAACGATACCTGTCCCTTTCCAAGCAATTGTAACTGAGATACCAGTCATAATTTAATTGCAGAGGGTAATGCATTGCCAGAATCAATATAGATCCTGCTTTATTGGTGAAATCTATAAACCTTAAAGGCCCTGCTTACTCCCCTGATATGAATGCCCACAGATGAAAGAAAGTGTTCTGCAATTGATATATATTTAACCCTTTAGCATCTATATTTGACATGCTGTCAGTTTCCCTACATTTATCTAGTGCTGTTAAGAAGATGTTAGTGCTAAGGGTAATATACAGTGTTAAAATGGATTTAAATCCCATTTGTGCTTGAAGGGAACAAGCAGAGAAACAAGAAGCACAAAGATTTACATTTCTGGCTGTAGGAACACTTAGTAAATCTATTTTGTGGTGATAAAATCTTAATATCATTAATATAATATTTTCATATGTAAAGCTACTTGTGTGAAAGAGTCCCTATCATTAATAAATGGAAAAGTCAGTTTATTAAAAATAATTCTTGGGAAAAATCAAGTACACATTAATTGCAGTGAGACCCCTTTAAGCAAAGGAAAAGATTTAGCATACTTCCAGACAAAGGGCTCCTATTTTTACCAATCTGAAGGGATTATTTAGCTCTTCCATTTTTTCCTTCTTAGTGGATTTTTTTCTGGTAAGAAAAATAATGGAAGTTGTGGGAAAACACAGGGGAGATCAAATGGAAGACAATAATTGCCCAGAGGATTCCTCCTTTGTGTAAGAAAGGGCAATCACACAATAAAAGTCTAATCTGGAAGGATCCATAGTTTTTCTTATTTTTAGTCTTGTCTTTTCAACTACAAGGCTCCAGAGTGACTTATATAGCATAAAAATACACACACCAAAATCACAATAATTTCACAATCAACATAGAAGGACTGAGAATTAAAAGTCAAGTAACACTCAAAGCCAGTCATAGTGGCAGATTACAAAGTTAAAATAAAAACATTTGGAGCAAGAAGAACATATTAATCATTCTCTTAAAGGGTAGAAGGGAACGAACGAAGTATCCCAAGGAATAGCATCCCACAGCTTTGGTGCCACAACCAGAAAGGTCTGGCTCCATGTCTTAACCAATTGTGCCTCTGAAGGCAATGAAACTTACAACATGGCCTCAAATAGGGGTGCACAAGGAGTCTTTTTTGTGCAGAAAATCCATTGGATTCCCTGTTTTGGTTTCCTGAGCTCTGGCTCACTTTTCAGAGGCCAGGTTTGCCGGTCTTGATTGCTGGAGACCGTGCTCAGCATTCGTAGGATGCCCACTAGGAATCAAGTCCCACATGCTGGACAAGCAGCACTATTCCTTCATGCCTGCTTCTACCACCAGCAGCAGAGTGTGGAGAAGAGGTGCTCTCCCTGGGAAGGGAGGCTGATGTGCCCACTTGCAGCTTCCCTTTCTCATATCCTGCAGCTGCTCCAGGTGGGGAAGGTTGCTGCTGTGCAGCTGGGCATCTGCAAGCTTTTTGGACCAGGCCAGCCTCGAGGGGAAGTCTATAGATTCTGGAGGGATTGATTCCAAAAGTGTTTGTCCTAACCCTATCCTCAGATGATGATTTTAAAAGATGGGCCAACTTCTGTGGAGATGAGTTAGTGTAAATATTATTGTATTTTAATTGATGTTGTAAGCCGCCCCGAGGCTTAATTGCGATGGGGCGGCCTATAAATGTTTTAATAAATAAATAAATAAATTGCTGGCTGATTTAAAGCATGGCTGGAAGTCAGAATAGCTGTGCAATGTTTTTGGTCCAGACCCAATGATAGACATTTCCCCAGCACTCCCCACCATGTCTGCTTTCTCTGATAATGAGTTCTGACGTAGGAGAGATGAGGAGGATGGGTGCTGGAGGGGATGGGTCTGGGAGGGGACATCTGATATACCTTATGGCCCCTGGGACAGTGTCATGGGACTGTGCCATTAAGGTTACAGCTATTTCCTCATTGTTCCAGAAAGAGCAGTGAAACAGCAACATACTTATCAGATACTGTGTTGTAAAATAAATTTAATTTCAATAAAGCACCTTGACTTTTTCAAAGCCTCATGTCTCTAATATAGAGGCTAGGCCTTTCCCTGACACACCTCTGTCATGCCCCTCTCCCCAGTGCTGGAGTCTGACATCAGAGCAATAAGGGACATGGATGTTGAAGGGGCTGGGAAGGGTCCAAGATGTGCATCTCCTCCGAGACTGGCCCTTAGAAGGGGGCATCTGACAGAACCTGCGGTTCCTGGGACATAGTCCATGGGACTGGACCATTAGGGTGATAGTTATTTCCACAGGCTTCCAGAAAGAGCAGACAACCAGCCACATATGTATTTGGTGTTAATACATATGAAATAAGTTCAATTCCAACAGAAGTACACCTCAATTTTATTTTATTGCATTTAAAGCACTACATCTTACAGTACAGTGATTTAGTATGACTGCTCTAAAAGCAGACTACTTAGAAAACAATGAAGTCTTGAAATGGTTTAGTAAAGCAGTTATCACTATAGCAAGAATTGGGAAAAGGGGATAAATGATTACTTTTATATTAGGCTTTTTACTCAAGCAAGCAAGCATATTGAGAATTCCACTGGTGCCATGCTGTAATGGGGAGAGAGCCTGTATTAAAACCCAATTGCAAAAGCAGCCTCTTACTAAGAAGACCTATTCACAGGTGGGAAGAAGAAAATAGGAGGATAAAAGGCCAAGTTGTCTATAACAATATGGAACCATTGTTAAAAGACCTCTCCCCCCCCCCCGCCTTTAAAAAGAACCAGACTTGAACTTGAATCTAACTTGTTAAATTAGAATTGCAGTAGTAATTCTCTGCTACAGTGATGTTTTGGAATTCTTCAGTATCTGTAGTTTCTTAGCTCTTTCATACCTGGCAAATGCACAGAACGCTACAATGATAGATCATAAGGCATTTCCTTTTTGTTTAATGTAGTGACCCTTTCTGTGATAGGAAAACAATGAATTACCTGTGAGACAAGTTAGTCCACAACCTTTCTTCTAGCTAAACCCTGTATGAAGCCATTCAGTTACTACTGTGATGAGAGCCATGGACTTAGAAACAATGCAGTGTCTGCAGCTACACAACCTTGAGCCATGGTTATGCAAGATTTCCTGAGCTAAGCAAAATTTGGAATGACCATTAGTTATTTTTATTGCTGACAACAACAGCAACAACACATATAGCATTTTTCATTCTGATCATGTTTTTAGCAACATTAACCTCTGTGAGTCATGGAGGTAGCTAAGAAACATCTGAAGGAGAAAGCAACTCAGGAAAATTAAGCTGTTTGAGCAACATGGTTCATCAGAATTCATCTCATGAGGAGGACACTGAAAAGAGAATGTGGCTCTCTGTTGGCCATGATTTGATCCCAGCACTTCTTGCATCAGCCCTTCTGGTGAGGAGCATCATCTGTCAATTACACCACTATATGAACAAGAAGAAAGACCTGCATGCAGGGTCTGCTAGACTGAAATTCAAGATAATTGCACTGCAGCCTTCCTCAACTGCTCCCCTCAGGGTATTCAGACTTCAATCCCATTGGTATAAGCCTAGCTGAAGTGTGGCAAAAATTGCCAAAGAACAAAGCAGAGGTTGGGTTAGAGCACCAACACTCTAAGCAACTACTTTAGCATTAAAAAAAAACATGATCAGGAATCTACTTCAAAGCAACCAGTTATTGGTGGGAAAATATGCTAATTAAGAAACAAAATGGAGAACTAGAGCATGTTGGCAAGTTCCAAGACATGTATCAGTGGGTATCTCTTTAGAGCTATCAGGAGCAAGATGAAGGCATAGTGAGCCTAAGGTTCTATTTCCACGGATAACCTTTACCATTTTTAATTAGGTTAGGTTGTCTGAGTTTTAAGCTTGATTCATTCCTGAACACGGCAACTTCTTTGTATATTTTCCCCTGTCCTTATTTTCTGTCAATTAACTATGTTGGAGCTGGTAACAAACAAGATTGGACTGTGCACCATGCAAAGTCACTTCTCACTGTCACTCAGAAGTAGTAAGGGAAGGAAAACAATAGTTTTGAGCAGAATTATTTCCGTGGAAGGCTGCAGAAATAGTGTGTGTGTGTTCCTATCAGTGCTTATGATGATGAAATGCTAAAAAGGTTGGAGGGAATCTTATGAAAAATGACACTAGGATGTAGTGTTGTGCAGAGTGGAAATTAATGGAATGGATACTCCAATTGACAAGAAGGGGGGCAGAGAGTGAGTTTCACAGATTTCTCCTCCCCAACAGCCCTATATTCAAAGAATATCTTCAAGTGAGTTATTACTTGCACATTCATAAAGATTCAGTGCATAATTATAGAACTTTAGTGTCAAGAGAATTTAAGAAGCTCCTCTCAATTGCACCTCTGTTTTGGATTCTCCTTCATTGGACAAACAACTCCAAATGCTTCAGATATTTGCTTTAAAGACTGACTATTTGGGAATCCTTAGAACGTTTTTGAACGTGTTTCACTTGCCACTGCTATCACCATTGTATTTTTGTCCCTTTCTTATGCTTTTATGTGTCAGTATTCTGTTTAATTTTTTTAAAAATTAAATTAATACAATCAGCAGCAGATGCCCTTCTCCGGGAGCCCTCCATTAGGGAAATAAGGAGAGTAAGCACCCGGAGGAGGGCCTTCTCTGTGGTGGCACCCCACTTATGGAACACGCTCCCCAGAGAGGTTCGCCTGACACCGTCATTATTTGTTTTTCGGAGCCAGGCAAAGACCTTTTTATTTAAAAGTTATTTTAATTGTTAATTTATATTTGTTTATTTATCTTATTTATTGTATTTTTATCTTTACCTTGAGATGGGCCAGTTTTTAATGTTAGTTTTTAATGTTAGTTTTTAATGTTGTTTTGAATATTGTAATGGTGGATGTTTTATTTGTTGTGAGCCGCCCCGAGGCTTGTTGCAAGGGGGCAGCATACAAATTTTAAAATAAATAAATAAAATAAAATAAAATAAAAGAATGTATATTTTAATCCACTTTTTCTCAAGTTTCCATCCCTCCATTCAATATAATGTCAATGCGACACAATAAAAGGAAAGCAGGTTTCTTGTGGAGTTACCTGCATCCTGGCTATCATTAGTAATATAGAGCTTGTTTAGCACTGGAGTGTGAAATTTTATCCATAAGCAGTTCAGTGTGGCACAGTTTTTGCCAGCACCCTGTATTTTTACTGTCCTGCTGCTGGCTAGTGATTCCTTGGGATCACAAGTAGGCAGGAGTTAGCCAGTATGGATCCATGTGGGCCCTTCTTTCTACTTATATGCGGTTTTCCAACCCATTACTTTATTTCTAAAGGAGAATACACTTGGGTGCCCAGGCAAGACATCATGACAAATCCTCCAGCCCATATCGAAAGCGAGAAACCAAATGGACTGCAAAGAAATGCCCAGTTTAAAGGCACAGGACTTCTGAAAGGGCAGCTTCACACCTGGCCTGTCTATCTATTTTTTTTTTTTTTAGTTGCCGAGATGCACCGTGGGAGGGAGGGATAAATGAGAATTGTTTTATTATTGTATTTTAATTGATGTTGTAAGCCGCCCCGAGGCTTAATTGCGATGGGGCGGCCTATAAATGTTTTAATAAATAAATAAATAAATGTCCTGGGCTTCGCTGCAGTTCCACTTGTGCTCCATCACCAGGCAGAAAATAAAACGCAGGAGGATTATTCAGAAAGTTCTAAATACAGAGGACCAATAACTGGCATTTTGCCTTACAAAAAGCAAAAAGTGGGGGAAAGAAGGAGGAAGCTACTAAAGAAAAGAGCCGGTACTTATGAATTATATTTCTGTATTGACCATTGCAATAACACAATCAAACATACTTAAAAGCTTCAAGTTTAAAAAAAGAATACATCCAAAGTAGTTACGAAGATAAAGCCAGCATCAGGACAGAGAACCAGAAGCTAAAATGCTGGTGGGGAGTGTAAACCTCACCCAGTGGCAAAAAGGCCACTGTGTAGGTGATAGGCAAGCGTCTCTGCATGAATGGGCTGCCCCACTTCATTTGGACGGCCACCCAGAAAAAGATCTTTCCAGAGGTGGCATTCAGGGATGGTGTACTTCAGAAAGGAAGCACGATCAGTCCTAGTGAATAAGAAAACAGTGCTCTGCTCTTCCATCCAGCTAGAAGCCTCAGCAGAGGAATATTTGTGTTCATTGAGGGGCAATATGGCCAACCCTTCCTAGGTGAGCTGAATCCATTTCCTCTAAACTGCTCAGTGACACTGCATTTATTTATAAATAAATCAACATGGTGTTGGATATGTGATGGTCCATTTACAAGTGAAAATCGCCACTTGGTGCATCAGCTGGAAAGATACACACACACACACACACACACACACACGAATGTCAACATAGCCTATTGTCCAACAATGTCCTATTGTTGTTAGCCACCCTGAGGCTTGTTTGCAAGGGGGCGGCATACAAATATGTTGAATAAATAAATAAATAAATAAATAGCCTAATTTGACCACATAAGCCAAAATGAAATAGAGTGACTAGCACAGTCTATTCTATATTCTTCTACATTCCTGACATCTTAGAAGGCTGGTGCTAGATTGCAAGATAATGCAGATTCATTCTTGAATTGCTTGTGTTTTCCAGTTCTGAAACTGGGGACTTAAAATAGGTGTAGGAATCAAATTAAGTCCACAAATGTATTCACCTAATTATAAGTCCTATTGAATTTACTGGGATATCAAGGAAAAAATACAGAGGATTGCACAATAACTTTTACTTTTAACTTGGATTGCTGTGATGCAGAGTCAAAGGAGAAGTGAAGATGTAAAAAACTGACTTGCTCAGTGGAGAGTCATAATGCATGTAATATGTCAGCCCATGTTTGCCAAATCTGGAGATTAGCTTTAACATGCTGATCCACTTGCAACTTGGTTACAAATAGGAGAGCTCAGGCCTTTAAGAAACCCTTGCAATTTGCTTTAGAAAATTCTTTCAGCAATTCATATAATGATCTATCGAAATTCTGATGGATTTCTTGAGTGTCTCTCTGAGTTTATGTTTGGAACAACAGATGGTCTTATTACTTGAAGGAGGTCTTCACTTTAGAGGCCTTCACTTACAGCCATTTAATCATTTCTTTCTGTGCAAATACTTCATCACATCTGTAACAACAGAACAATGACACAGCAATGGAAATCCATATTGTGAAAGTGGTTCTAAATCAGTCCTAACTGATTAATTCCCCTTTTATTCACAAATCCTAACTCATACTGACTGAATCAATCAAAAAGCTATTACTTTCATACTTGCAATTGTTGCCTTCAGAATCAATAAAAACTGAGTTCATTTTTAAGATGCAATATATTACCAAAATAAAAATTCCCATTTACTTGAGCTAGAAATTTATCAAAAAGCTTTGTAGTCGGCAGAATCCTGTTTGTTGACCCCACTTGTATTGTACTGTTTTGCAATCTTCAGCTTCTCCCTGATCATTATTAGCTCTGCACTTTCTTTTCTGTGTCTGTCAGGACTTAGCTTCGTTTATGATCAATGGTTTCCCTGGAGATGTTTCTGCCCCATAACCTAGAATATGTATTATATTTTTACAAACTCCATTTCTAAAAGAAATATAATTCAAGGTACCATTCAATGTTCTATCTAGCAAGTTTAGTCCAGCTGGTGCACACTTCACCAAAGACTTCAGTTACAGGCTGCTTTATATATTGTACATCAGATTTCAGATAGCATCACATCCTAAAATGCTTCCTTAGAAATGTTTAGCAAAAGACTAGGTCTGCAATCTGAAGCCCAATTGTCTGCTACCAGGTGTAAGTTCCATTGACTCACTGAAGCATTTCTAAGCAGACCTGTAGAGGGAGAGATCCAGCATTGTCCAGTCTAAAAATATCAACAATAGATACTTATTTTTACTTAATATGACCATACATGCAAGTAAAACACTGCTTTCTAATCTAAGGACTTTGTAGATTCCAATGAAACAATGTTTCAATATCTGGTTCATACATAATGACCCCATCAAAGCGATCCTTTAAGGATGCCATGGGACAAGCAAGTATGTTGCTTTGTGTCAACTTGCCAAGACAACCTGGGAGCACCCTGTTCTTGAGCTTTTTATCATGGTGTCCAAAGTTTTTGAGGCTTAAAGAACCCAGAGTTTGAGCCCATGGCTTGTTGATGGGTTAAAACGATTGCCTATTTAATCTTCAGCCACCCAACGTGTTGGGTTTTGCCATCACAATTAACAGCTGAGGAATGGGGTATTTCTGGTTTGCTTTGGCAAGCTGATGCAAAGCAGAAGCAGCCTGTGGGAGGCAGCTTGTCCATCCAATGAATCGTCCTTGCATGCAAACCATGGCACTGGGCTAGGTCCAGACTTATGCACTGAAACCAATAGGTTTCAACTTAGCCCCACGGATTTAAAGGGGTCTGCTTGAAGTTCCATGGAGGGGAAATTTACAGTGGAACCCCTTTTGTTTATGAAAGTATACAGTTGTGGTATTTATGGAAAACACATTTATACAGTTGAGACACATGCTAATGAATATAGCATAATTGAAAACATGGACTGGTGTCATAGATTCTGTTGGAGGAGTTGAAAAGGACATGTGTGCAGGGAAATGCCCCTTTAAAGGTTTAATTGGCTGGCTTGCTTTCTGCTCTATAAGCTAAGTGAAAATGTAAAAATATTTATATGCAATAAAATAAAATAAAAAAGGGAGAAAGAGAAAGGGTGTTGCCGCTTTCTCCTAGCCTGTCAGCTGCTATGGAGGTGGAGGTGGGGGTGAGGGGGTGGGGGTGGGGGTGGGGGTGGGGGGGGGAAGCCAGCAAAAGTCTGTTCTCTTGCACCCAAAGCAAGCAGACATTCCCACATTAGCTCTGTTGCATCAAGGAGATTCAATTGTGAATAAGACCCCTGAAGGTAATCTGATTTACTTCTGAGTAGATGTGCATTGCTTGTTATTTCTTGAGAAGGCAAAATAGATGATTGGCAAGGTTTGAATGTACACCACAAATGTTATTTTTTCAGGTGGCAGGAGTCATTTTCAAGAGAGAGAGAGAAACTGAGAGAAGCTGTGTGTGTGCGGAGGTGAAGATCTCCATGTTGCTGAAGCCCCATTAGGACATCTCCCCTACCCATACACTGCACCCCAACCGCTGGCTGAATCCATTCCTCCTGGTCCCAGAACACTACTGCAATGTATAAAAAAGCCATGATATGAAGGAATATCAACTATATCAGCAGAAACAGTGTAAGGAAGATGGATTGAATTGACTGTCATGTGACATCCCAGTGAATCAGACATCATAATACTGGTAAAAGGGTGTAGTGTAGATTGCCTCTGATTCTGATCCAAACCATTATCACTGGTGGTTTTGTAAATTATCCCAAAAATCCTCCACAAAGGATAATTGTGTTGTTGTAGGATAATAACATTTTCCTGTCATTTGAAATGCTTTTGCAATGGGAAAGTATAATTATTTTTCATGCTATTGTGTGAAAATACAATTTGCTACCATTTACCTGGAACCGCTTCATAAGCTGAACATTTGCATTGTCCTGGGGTTCAGTTCAGATTTTGCTCCACTGTAGCATCTCCATCCTTCTGAAAATGCTGTACAGGGAACTGAGGAGCTACTGAGTGGGGAAAGCTGTTGTACAGTATGGGGGAAGGAAGGTCTCCTGCAATGAGGCCAAGAAACCTTCTATGGCCAAAGCCCTTCTATTGAAGGAAGATATATTCTGGATCCAACTGAATGCTGGTGGAATGGTGGATACTTAAGGTGGAGAATCATATGTAAACTCCACAGTAACTTCAATGTTTGCATGCTTTATACACTATGTAGTTTGTAAAAGTACATTTGCAAATGTAGATGTTCAGGCAGGGATTAAGTAATCTTTAGAACCTGGACCGTAAAAACTCTGGAGAACAAAATTTCCCCTCATGGTTATCAACTGAAAATATTTACAGGCACATTCCATGGAATTTACCATACTATTAATAAGGTGAAAGCATATAGCTATAGTAAAGGAGACAGGCTAATATCTGCTTTGTTAAGGCATATCAGTTAAAAAGGAAAAGAAGAATAGAGCATTCTATTATGTCTCTTTTTAGCACCATTCTGATTAATGTTGTTAGTAACCAAAAGAAATGTCAAAGCAAATCTTTGAGGGAAATGTTCTCTTTATAGTTGTTTAAGAGTCACCAAGAAGTCCATCTCAGCCGTCTAAAGGTAGGGAACAAATTTATTTTGTGCAGGAATGGGATGCTTAATTAGTTCGAGAGAAATGAGAGAGAGAGAGAGAGAGAAGTGATAAATTTTAGACTTCAATCCTATGGACAGTGATCTGGAAGTAAGCCACACTGAACATAATCTTTGAATAAAACATACCTAAAATTGCTTAGTTGCAGAGGGAAGAATTTGAAGCATTATTGTACAAGCTACCATGAAGATTATCCTGGTTGACTCTGCAGTTATTCGCTACATTTAGGTTTGTAATTAAACACCTTCCTACTTTCCCAGAAAATGCTGTAATGCATTCAGTCAGTGAGTGAGCGGGGGATGCGAATTGCAGTGACCATGCATCCTGGGAAAGGAATGTTCAGGTGTGCAGAGTTTCTCTCCCACTCAGGAATTCTGGATCCTTCATAAGCTCCATTCATGTCGAGTTATTTTATACTGAATATGGTGGGTTGCTTCCTTTGTATAGTTCATGCTCACTGGGAATTAAGAGCTGTACAACTGGTTCAGTAGGCAGTTATGGACATTCCAGTGTGTTGACTTCCCATCAGCCCCAATAAACATGGGTGATGGTGAGGGTGAGAGATCACCAGAATGGTAACCCAAGACATCTGGACAGCCAAAGTTGTCCCTCCTGGTATATGGGAAAGTGAAAGCACATCCATTCATTGCATGTCATGCCCTGAGCTATCTGAAGCAGCACTCCTGTTTGTTTTCACAAAACAAGCAAAGCAAAGCAAAACCTAATTCAAATGAAATAAATTGAGGAGGCTGATTACAAAGGAAAAATTAGGAAATGAGGCTCCGTTTGCACACAGTATTTTCAGATAAGGCCATTTGTACATTAAATTGCTTTCCCTCATTCCCCCAAATCTGCTTGGAATTCTAAGGAAGTGGGAATTAAGTCAGAACATCTGGTGGGGGTATGAGGTTTCCCTTGTTAGAAGGGTAATGAGCCTTAGATTGATAGATTTAGGTTTTGTACTTTCCTTTCCTTTTCATAAAATAGACGCAGCACAGCCTGTTGAATCCTTGATGAAGAAGAAGACTGCACAACATGTATGTCTGAGAGCAGAACATAGCCTTCCACGTTGTTTCATGTCCTCCTGTTTAGATGCAAACAGTGTCCCATGGTCAGTGGCCACTGGCTTGTTGCTCTACCCAAAATTTGTTTAGCAGAAGACTGAACAATTAAATGTACCTACACTCAATTCCTGGATTGTTTAAATCCCTCTTTCTTTACTCATTCCTTCTTGTATCCAAACATGCCTTTGTACTACTGGCATGTATGGTGTTTTGGTATTTTGACCACTCTTTCTGCAAAACAACTCATAAACAACCCATAGTTCTGGGTTCCCATGTAATGAAAGTGCATGGGTTTTCTTTCTGGCTATCTTTGCTTAACAAACCTGGTTATATACTTCCACAACTGGGTATGAGCAAAGGGACTCACTTTTGGAACAGGGCAGAGAGAACTCTGCTGATATCTTCTGATCTAGAAATGATCATTTTCACTCAGTCCAGGGCTTCCTATAGGAAGTGTTAAAGCTCTGCTATTGAAGCAGTGAATCCCTTTTGTGTGAGAAGCTATTTGCAAAAGGTCCTTGTTGGATACTACCCATAATATTCTATAACAAAAATAATACACAAAATGCAGAACTGTTCTCTTCCTCCTCAATCTGTATAGCTGGCCCAGAAAGTTGCAACTCAGTCCTGCTGATTCCATTGCACAAACAACTTCTCCCATCAGTTTCATTGCATGAGTGGGATTCACTGCAACGTACAGCAGAGTTTTAATGTTTCCTATAGTGAAGGAATTTGGAGGGAAGGGTGTGATCCAGTGGGGCAAAGCTAAAGGAACCAGGCTTTAGGTAGGATGTCAGGAAGTCCTTCCTGATGGTTAGGACCCCTAGGATATGGAATGGGTTTCCATGGGAAGTAGTGATGGCCCCATCAGTGAGGGCATTCAAGAAAGATTGAGCATCCACATGTTGGACATTATATGAGCAGAGCTGGTTTGTGCGGGGGATCAGACTAGATGGCCCAGGAGGCTCCTTCTGACTTGCTGTTTCTATGGGAAGTTCCTATAGGAAAACGATTGGAAAGGCTAATTTCAGGATCAGAACAGATTGGCAGAGCGGGCTTCAGTGAGCGCCACTGACTCCCCACATTCCAAAAACAAACTTTTCTGTGCATCTCTCATTTCTCCCAGAGGCATGAATGGTCGGTCTTGCTTGTGAAGAAGAATCAGTGGGGATTGCATTGGAATGTGGTTGGATCCTCACATCATGGGTAAGCAATCTAAACAGGCCAGGTTCCCAGCCATGCGGGGAGCCTCTGTGCAGATCTTTGCTTCAGAATCTTTGCTTCAGCCCTTCCATTCCAGTCCCGTTGCAATGCCAGAGGGCAGGGGAAGCTGGTGAGCATGACACCCATTCCCTGATGGTGCAGCACCACTCTCTGTTCACACATTGATACAAAAGGCTAAGTAATATTTTTAAACAGGCTTTATTTATACAGCATGCACTTCTTTAGGGGCTCAGTCAGTATGCAAGCCATTACTGTTGAATTTAATTTTCAGTATGTGAACTGAGATTAGGCTTTGGCATCTGAATGACTACTTATTAAATGAGACCATTCTCTAGTATGAAATGATGTCTTGCATTGCAGTTCTGCTGCTTACTCCATGGGGTTTCATAATTAGGGAACAGAAACTGACAACTGGAAATCTCTACTTCTCACCACATATTTCTTCCAATAAATGAACAAAAACAAGGAAACAAAACAAAAATATTACCCGTATACTCAATTTGAATATATAGGACTTTATCCAAAGTAAATAAACCACAGGGTTTTAATTCACTAAGGTTCAAATTCATTTAGGCCTGTCATATCTTACAAAATAAAATTATCGAGCATAAAGGAGCAGTCAGGCATGATATTAAACAGCTGAACTTGTCAAAATAATCACTTTGTAGTTATGAAGTAACCATATTGTTACACATATTTGGTATTGTGGATGGGAGTTCTTTGAGCTGCTCTAGGAGAGCTGCTTTGTGTTTGTATGCATTATGAAATACAATGCATAGTAAGATACAGATAAATCAGTTAGTGATGTTCTACTTATCTGTTATTAGGATTATTCAATCAGTACAGTTTTTTTTCCCTTAAAAAAAGCTTTCTAGGATAAGGCAGCCTTCCTAGTTAGAGTGGCTATTGTAACATACTGGACCTGCCCTGGTGCTTTTAATGGCAAACAGATGCCTAGAAATTATTCAGGTGAAACTTTCTCTGACAGGGAGCTAAGTGATGGGGAGAACTGCTTAAGTTCAGTTTGTCTAGCTGCTTAAAAAAGCACCAGAGCACAGCAACAGACAAAGTAGCATGGACAGGCAATCTGAGACCTGCATCCCACGGTCTTCTCTCCTTCCTCCCCGAATATATTAATCCACTTGCTTTAGAATGTAGTAAGCATTTGCGGGGGGGGGGGGGTGCTCATTCATTTTGCCAAGTCGGCCCTCGGTGCCTGCTCCAAAGCCCCCCTCTGAGGCAGAACCGATGGACCCATTTATATTGTCCTTTGAGAACTGGTGCTAGCAGTTCCCACAAGTCATGACTGAGCCTCATTTGTATGTGTAAATACTCAGAGCAGGGCAAATGCTCAAGATTCTACTGAAACTGCTGGAGAAAAGCAGTTCATGTATCGCCCTCAGTGGCAACACGTCATGCATTGGGCCAGATGAGCTTGCTGCATGGGGATTGGAGTGACACAAGTGAGTGGGGGTTCAGTGGGGCCTCTGCCCCATTTCCCCAATTGTGAAGCCACCTTTAACTCTATTGCTTTGTAGAAGTGGCACTACAAAGTAGTGACAGTCCCTGTGCAGGTAAAAACCTCAGAGGTCACAGCAATATGGGTTTATACTATTCAGGATGTAGACTGGAGGAAATTTTTCTTTTCCTTGTTGTTAGCAGCTTCTGTACCTGACCTGAATGAGCTGTTTTTAAAATGCAGAGCTGCTCTAAAATTATGAAGCTTTCCTTTGAGGAACAAGACAGAGAATTACCATAAAAGACCAGCTGAACAGTAAATTGCTGCATGGACAGCAATGGGCTTCCACTGAGTTCTGGTGCATGTGTTTCTCTCTCAGTATTGTTGACAGCATGTTGTGCCTTGCCTTGGCAGAAGAGTAGGGCAATATTATGCAATATGAATCCCCTATTCATCTGTACGTAGGAACCAGTGAGATTTCAATATTAATCAGAATTATACCAAAGAACATTTGTAAGACAACAATTTATCCAACTTATTACATGGAAGTTCACATAGGGCATTATTTGTATGCCTTAAATTATTGACATGGAGTTTCTGCTTCTCCCCTCCCCTCCCCTCCCCTCCCCTCCCCTCCCCTCCCCTCCTCTCCTCCTCTCCTCTCTTCTCTTCTCTTGTCCTTCACTCATTATTTCAAATCCAATCAACAAAATAGTGTCTAAATTCAGTTTTCCCCTGGAGCTTGACAGGAAAGTACAGTCATGTTCAGCAGATGTTTGCAGCTGATAAGATGTATTCATGCACAGGCCATTAGCTAAACTGTTGTGTAAGTCATCAAAGACTCAAGTTGTTTAACAAATTGATATCTATGCAGGGGAAAAGGGAAACAAAACACAGCAACCCAAAAGGGTCTATGAAATGATGCAGTAGTTCTTACTGACAGATGTAGAAATCAGAAAAACAAGGCTGAATCTAGGGGTGGGGTGGGGTGGGGTGGGGTGGGGAGGGGAGGGGAGGGGAGGGGAGGGGATGGGGGAGAAGAAGAAGAAGAAAATCATGCCAAGGGGGAATGGGCTAGAGAGAGAAAGGGAGAGGGAGAAGGAGAGAGAAAGCTTAAAGCAAACTCACCAAGCAGCACTGAACACCTAATTAGAAAACATGCTGTGTTCTGAAGTTTCATTCATCCACGCAGTCTTACATATAACTCCCATACTCAGTTTCCCCTGAAGGTG
Organism: Varanus salvator macromaculatus; assembly: GCA_023646645.1. Taxonomy (NCBI): domain Eukaryota; kingdom Metazoa; phylum Chordata; class Lepidosauria; order Squamata; family Varanidae; genus Varanus; species Varanus salvator. The sequence continues at coordinate 3,816,349 of JAIXND010000381.1, read as the reverse complement.
CCATTAAAGCAATGTACAAAAGCATGTAAAGCATGTCTCCTAGATATGCGTTGCATTTACACACCACACACATTTCCATGGATTTTGAAATGTAAGACGATAACAAGGGAAGGAATAGGGTCCAAGAGGAGCTGATGGAAGAGCAATAAAGGGGCAGCTTAAAGGTAATAGAAAAGAAGCAGTAGATTATCGAATTCCTCTCCAGAAACTACAGAGAGTACCCATGTGAACAGAATATGAGACAGTTCAAGAGAAATGAGAGATGGGAATGAGAGAGGTATCCAGCTTCATCTACCACAATGATCTGGGTGGCTTTTGAAGCAGTAATTGCTTTGCTGATTTTGACCTTCAGAGCCCTAAAATAATAATCTACAATCTTTTGTGATATGGAACACACATGCATTCTGGGATCCGGATCTTAATATTTTACCATGGGTGTGCATCATGATAGAGCTGTCAAGTATGGCCCACCTCAGGTTAGGCATGACTCAATCATGGCCCATGGCCCTGCCCGAAACCACTTAGTAAAGACCAATACCCTTAACGGGTCTGTATCAAGAGTAACTAAAGGAGTCAGTATCTTCCTTACTGAGGATGCCTTTGTTGTCTGAAGTTTGGCGATCTTCTTGTTGGTTTTACCCTCCCTCTGTGACCTTTTTCTGGTTGGTTCTCTTTTGTTCTTCAGGATAAATAGTAAGTCAGTTCTATTTAGAAAGTCTTTCAGCTGCTATGTTTTAACTTGCACCTACTGACTGGTATGCTATCTTGCTAGTAAGAGATTTCTATTTTTTTAATATTGTGCTGTGTATTTCTTGCTATTTTAAACTGCTTTTAAGTTAATGGGAGAATTTTACTAAATTTTAGAAATAAGGCAAGACCTCAGAAGACATAAGCCTTGTCAAGTACTCACCAACGTACACTACATGCACTTCCCAGTAAATGAGGCACGGGCATCTGTAACAGGGAACCTGTTTCTATGGGCTGCTTTTACACTTTAGTGTCTGCATGACAACAGTCTTGAAGGATGCAGGAAACCTGCACAAGTAAAGCAGACTCTCCGCTGCAGGAAGGACCCTTACAATGCATGGGGAACAATGGAGGTAAGCGACAGGAACACAGTGGAGGTGATAAAGACAATCACACTCCCACCGTCCCATGCTAAACTGAAGTAACAACCATTCATCATGTTGAGGGAGGTTGTTGGTTGATAGTTTAGTATTCCTCTTCTGGTTATTTTAAAAAAGACCTGTAGAATTCAGTTGTGTGTTGGGGGGGGGGGTTACATGCATGGCATCATGCGATGTGTGTGGGGAAAAACTAAATAATTCTGAACAGGCTAGTTCTGAATTCAGGGAGATCTTACTGGGGTGGCAGAAGTGGACTTACTAACAGTGGACCTTGCTCAGTGGGGTCAACTGTGGTGTGAGAAGAGGAAGGAGGGCTGAAAAATTGGGCAAAGGCACCTCCTACAAGTGGAATTCTTCCATCAGTGGAAGGCAGATTCTAGATACTGCCCATCATAAGCTAGAGTTCGTGCCCCTTTTGTGGTTCCTCACAGGCATCCTCAAGGGAAACTAGACATAATGATATTATGCAGTAAGACTCTGATCATCATCATCTCTACACTCAGCTTCCATTTCCAATTAAAAGTAGAGTATCAAGAAAAAAGGTTGGCAACCGAGCCTGTCAACTTAGACTATGCAACTTAGTCATCTACATCAGACAGGCATTTGAAAAAAGTGTATCATGCAGATGAGCAGTGTGCTATATTGAACATTCCTGAGTTCCAAGGATGGAAGATGGTATAGAGTCTTTCTCCTCCAGATTCTTCTGTTTGAGTAATATGGAGTCAATTATGTTCGATTGCAGCAGCCTGTACTTTGAATTATGTAGGCTGCCATGTGGGTCCTGGTGGCTCAATAATTCTGCAGTCATTGGCTCCATTCAGAGCTGATTCTATGAAAGATGTGCTATTGTTTTCAACACTGGTCCAGGTATTCCATGCGGAATTTAGCCTCCACCTGCATAAAAAAGGAAGAGTTTCTCTGCTAGAAAATAATTGGTCAGCAAGGGAGGGAATGACCTTCAAGAATTCATCTATTTTCTCTTCCTATCTTTTCAGACTTTAAACACTGCAGTTACCAGCTAATTTTTTGAAAGTGCAGCTGAATTGTAAATGCCCAGCAAATGCTCCATGCTTGCCTTGAAAGCAGCAAATGAATGTTGACATAAATATATAGATTTTGCAAAGAACAAAACCAAACAAAAAACCAGAAGTATGTTTTTTTCCCTGCAGGCATTAGGTAATGTGAAAACAGAAGAACTATGGAAAATTCAAGTGGTAGACAATGTAACAAAACACCACCTGTTTGTTCACCAAGCATGAAAGATTCAATTTGATCAGATCAAAAAACCACACTGATGATGACAGGAAAAGGTCCCAAAGGATGTCTGTGTGTTTAGCTGCAGGGAGTAAGGTGTCTATAAGAATTAAGGATCTACAGCAATTTCAAATAGATACAACCACAACTAAAAGCATTGTGCTGGGTGGGAGAAATGTCATTTTTGAATCCAGTTAAACTTGTAAGACAATAGCTTAAGTGACTAAAGCGTCATAACTGGCATAGAGGACCGTTGATATGTGAAAAAAAAGATCTGTTGAGTCTCAGATCTCAGTTCTGTTGAGGCTGAGTTAAAAATAATGTTCTGCTGCTGTACTAGGCCAAGTCACACATGCAAAGCTACTGCTAATGATGGGCATTATTAGACTGTTCGATTGGAACTTGCCAGGCCAACACGAGTCATTCTGCCCCAACAAGTCTTTGGAGGTCTTAAGCATGGGTAGAGGGGAAGGATGATTACAGGCACAATGTTGTCTGAAGATTGGATTGAAGGTGACTGCATTGTAAGGTTTTTATATTTAGTTTGTAGCATAAGTATGATTGATGTGCTGTTCATTTTACAGCTGAAGTTTCCCCAATTCTTCCCTGCTTCTGGAAAAAGGACTGTTGTTCTTGTTGTTGTCGTTGCATTACATTTATACCCTGCCTAGGGACTGCAGGTGGCACAGTGGTTTAAACTGCTGTGCTGCTGGGCTGGTTGATTGGAAGGTCGCCAGTTCGAATCTGCACAACGGGGTGAGTTCCCGTTGCTCTGTCCCAGCTCCTGCCAACCTTGCAGTTCGAAAGCATGCAAATGCAAGTAGATAAAAAGGTACCACTTCGCTGGGCAGGTAACAGCGTTCTGTGCACTTCGGTGTTTAGTCATGCCATCCCCATGAGCATGGAGACTGTCTGCGGACAAACGTTGGCTCCCTCGGCTAGGAAACGGAGATGAGCACAGCCTCCTAGAGTCAGGCATGACTGGACTTAATGTCAAGGGGAAACCTTTATGAAACAAGGGGAAATCTTCCTCTTGCAAGGGACTTGATGCAGCTTCCAATGTTCTTCCCTTCCCAGAAGTGGATCACCAGGGCATAGTTCCTGTTAACCAGGGATGACTGTTGTACCCCAGACGCTTCTCATCACTTCCTTCCTAGTAAGCATGTTTAAATGCAGCACATCCTCTTCAACACACTGTCATTCAGTAGTCATAATTCAAATGGGAACTATGGGGTTGCTGTAGAAAATAGTGTCCAGTTGTATCAATACACACAGAATTTTATTTCTTTTTATTTATTTATTAAAAGCTGCTCTGTCCCATCCCCTACAGAATGTCTCGGGGTGGCTTACAATAAATAAATAGAATGGAACAGCTCCACAGCATCCAACTATTAATATACTAAAATCCCAATTAAAATCAATTAAACATTAAAATAATGGGAACATAAAAAGGGTTTTGCCTGACATCGAAAAGAATATAATGTCGGTGCCAGGCAAACCTCTCTGGGGAACATATTCCATAGAATTGTGGAGACTCTATGGACTACCTGGTGGCAGCACCCCATGCATGGAACTCCTTCCCTGGGGAGGCTAAATTTGCTCCATCACTGTTGAGCTTTAGGTGGCCTTAAAAATGTTTCCATTCCACCTGGCACTTAAATGATGTTAAATGTATTTCTACTCTCTGTTTTTAAAGATATTTTATGTTCTGATTTAATCTATTTAGTAAAATATTGGTTTATTAGGACATTGTTTTAGATGTTCTAATTGCTATGCTGTCTTGGAGACCTTTTTGGTTAAAAAGGACAAATCATATTCATATATAAATGAATGCAAATACATTATTTTCATAAAATCTATATCCTCATTTTATCTTCTATGAATGAATGTGTCCTACCATTTGCATTTGGGATGCAGAAAAAGGCTAAATATGCTCAACATTCCATCATTGTAATATATCTGGAATGAAAAACAACCACCACCTCTTACCTTAATTAATATGCTCACAATATTGAGTTCCAGCTGAGATACTGTGGTATTTATTTTAATTAGCCAATTAATAAAAAGCAAGAGATTTTTTAAAAACACCAATCTTTTAACAGGTGCATTACTTTATGTTTGGATCAATTTTTGTTGGTGTGGGCATACTTTCACACTGAAAGATTAAAGAAACTTGGAAAGAATCCAAAGCTGCGCTGCGGCTAGCACTATCAGTGGAACACTTGAACAAACTAAAGTTCCTGCAATGTAGCTAATACAAGAAGAGAAAGCAATGATTTGTGGCTGAAATACCAGCACTGGTGCTGAATTTTAGTAGAAAATCACCTCCTTATGCTAGCACATCAATAGTAACAGCAGCACATGGTTAGAGCATTTCCCTTGAGCTTTGCATCCTCTCATCAGCAGTGGTTGGTTCGATTCTTGAAATGCCTAAATGATCAAACTTGATCTCAGCTCTCTTTCTTCTATAAAAAAGGTTCAGTCTTCCTACACTTCTTCCCATCTCCAAACTGTACTCTTCTTAGCCAGTATTTCATGTCTCCTGCCCTGCTTATGCCTTAAACTCCTGCTCAATCTATTTGATATACATGGTCAGTGCCACTATGGGATTCTGGAAGGGATCCTATTCCTAGTGCCAGTGCAGAAAATTATGAATGAGAATGATACCTTCTTAGACTGAAACAAAACTTTTTTTCTTTTTTCTTTTTTGTGAGAAGAACTATGCAGTTTGAGATGGAAGTTCAGCTACTTTATAGTCTGTTCTGGTTGATGGCTTTGTTTCAGATTCCAAAGATTATTGATGTTTTTATGACCATTTAGAGTACATGCACTGTGATTTATCCCAGATGACTCCATATTGTAATATTGTAAATATGAAGAGGCTGTTCTTAAGAACTGGTGAGAAATTTGTGTCAGCTTATTTTTAACCTGAATGTATTAAATTTGCAGCTCCTGGATCTGCACTCACTCTGAAATCTGTACCTTTCGAGCTGGCTGTGAAACATGCAGAACCAAAAATGTATTAATAAATGTGTACATTTGGGGAAAAGTGCTTAGAAAGTTATGCACATTTGAAAAAGTGCACAAACATGCTTTAGCCAATGAGAAGAAAATGCTTACTTTTCAAAAATGCACAAACTTGATGTGTACTTTTGGAAAATGAGCCCAAAGATATATATGCATTTTCAATCAGAAAATGCCTGAACCCCACAAATTCATAGTCTGATAAGGACATGAGTCAGAAAAAGCTTCAAAGCAAAAATCAGTTGATGATTTGCACACCCATAAATGTTCTGAAACTATTGAATTTTCATTTTGAATGAAATCATAGCTTCTGTTCCAGAAAAACCAAGCATTTCTGTGCACCTGTTCACTGTACTCTGCTGTAGTTAGAACTACTAATGTACTAATGTAGTTCATACATTAGAACCAAACTGGAAAAGCTGTGATAAGTTTCCATATTTTGAGACTAAGAGTGGAGCAGCCTTTGCAATACCAGATGTTGCATACTGATAGAAGTGCCCTTGGCAATCATATATTCAATCTCAAGCAATCTAGATCATTGGAATTCTATCTCTCAGAAATTAATTTCATTTTAAATTGGTCTCATCACAGCAATAAAAAGTTATTGTTTTAATGAACCAAACACCCATTAGCAATATATCTTTTATTACAAGGTATTAAATGGATTTAAAGTATAATTAACTCTAAATTAATTTGATGCTTAAGATAACTTAAATTCAAATTTCCTTTTATCACTTGGTTTAGAATTATTGGTTTCAGCATTGTAAAACCTGCATCTTCTGAATTTCCCTTTACTTCAAATAGTGGGATGATTCCAGCCCCATCATGTAATGCCCTCTACATGATTTTCTGTAGCCATTGGCATTACACAGGAATTAATTATCACCAATAAAATGAAACTAAATATAACTGCATGATCATAAAGTCACATTAAGATAACATTCATGTAAAAAATAATGGCATTGCCTACCAAGAAAAATAATCAGTACTAATTATTTATGAAACCTGAGGTAAACTATTAAAAAAACCTAATTAATTAAATCATTTCTCTGAGGGCACAATCATATGCGTGTTCAGCATGGCTGGCTGGGAAACACAAGAATTGCGAGACTTTATTTTCTCTAAACATGTGTAGGGTTTTACTCTAACAATGTTAAATCCACACATCCTGAGACCATGCCATGGATGCCCTCAATATCTTTTGTTAATCCAAAAAACAGCCAGGAGAATCTCGCAGTCCTGTGGACTCTTGGGGGAGCCTTCCTGAACTTTGTGTCTTGTCTTTCAGCCTCCACCAGCATGGCCAGTTGTGAGGAATCCTGGGAATTTTACTCCAAATCCTGTGGAGGGCATCAGGTTAAGGAAAGCTGTTTGAGGAACACATCTACCCTGTGATTATCAGCATTGCCCATGGAGACAGACTCAAGGTGTTCTTCCCTCTTTCTGAAAAAGTGTCTTTGTCATTACCTGGACCTGACTGGGTATGCATCCAGGATCCTCTGCCAAGGTGCCCCTGGTCACAAGGCACATTTCTTGTGTCACAGTCAGCTTGTGCAAGTACATGCACCTCGAGTGCCCAACCGGGTAGCTGCTCCAGGAGAGAGAACCTACAACATGCAGGTTTTAACATGTTGGGTTTTAACTTGGCCAGAGCTTTACTGGTTCCAGCTTAGAGTTTGACATGGTACACAGAAGGTTCACTTAATCAGTCATCCCAACTGCTCTTGGATCCACACTCCAGTCCACATGCTGGGTATTCTATTTGCTAAGCATGAGTAGATCCTACCACGGTGTGCACCATTCACATGGTTCTCAGCTGCTTTAGGAGTGAGTGGTGCCAGCTGCAGCCCCATGAGCCCACCTCCAGGGACCACCCCTGTTTAGGAAGAGGGTGTGTATCCCCTTCCCTTTAACTTGCATACAGCCCAGGGCTATCTACCAAAAAGAAAATTGTGACAGTTTTGTCTGGCCATTAACTTCCAGCCCATCTGGATTGCTGTGGGAAGACAGCATTACCAGGTAGAAGTTTCTCCCAGACCAACTTATATGTTCACTGTAATCACATGGTCAGGGGTATTGTTCAGCCCACAGCCTTCCAGTACAAGATGAAGGAATGATATACCAGCCTCTGAATCCAGCCAAATTCTGAATTCAGCAGTGTGACCCTCAGGCTTGTTGCTTGCCAATGGAACCATTCAAGGTACTGGACCAGGTCCTGCAAGACCAAGTACTTCCTGTGGGTTGCTGAATTTGGGGGTGAGCCAACAGAAAATTATCTAGGTCATATGCTGCATAGAGGGTGGAATATAAAAACTCTAAACAAACAAACAAACAAAATAAACTTCCAAACTTTGTCTTGGTGGTCCATTCCAGGAATAGTCTAAATCAGGGGTCTCAAACTCGTCACGAGATGATATTTTGTGGCCCCCACTTGATATCAAAGTTTAGTGATAGTGCGCCGGCGGCACCTGGTCCGGCCTCCAGGAGCGATGCGGGATGAGTAGCCCACCACCACCATGGTGGAATACTTGATGCAGCCCAGACTCTACTTCCAGCGGCCCCCAAGTAAGTTGAGTTTGAGACCCCTGGTCCAAATGTTTCCAAACTTATGCAAGGAGCCCCTTCACATGATAAGAGCATTTGCATGGTCTTATCCACAACTTGCTGAATTTAAATCCCAATGGTTCAAAATCCCCAGCCAGGTCAGTAGTAGGCTGAGTGTCAACTGGATGACACATTTGTCTTTAAGGGCCCTTAAGCCAAATGCCCTGCTAAATTGACTATGTGCTCAAAAGACACATAATGCACCACCAAGGGTTCAGGTGGGATTGCATTTGCATTGCTCATGGAGGACCTTTTCAGGAATGACAAGTTGTGGATCCTTACCTGGTACCTTTTCTGGAAGTATTCCCAGTGTCAAGACCTGAAGATTGTGTGGAGGTGGTGCATCCAAAGGGCCCATGTCCCTGTTCAAGCTGCATGCCTTGGCAATTTTTTCTGTTGTTACCCCTGACATGCCATGAACTGCCTTAAGTGTGTTTGAGATAGTGCTAACCCAGTCCACCATGAAGGATGCCTGTAAACCTTGGGTAAACCCTTCCCACAAATATGGGGACGCTTCCCCCTTGGGGTAGCTATCAATAAGAGGTCAGTGGCAGGCAGTGTTAGTGGGGGCGAGTCCTAGGTCTTCCTTTCCTGGCCTCATTTCTCTATTGTCTGTGGGCGGTGATGGCACCCTGCTTGGCAAGGGCAATCTCCTCATCCCATCTCTATAGACCAGGTGATTGGATGGATCTCAGAAGGATCCCAGGAAAGTCTGTGGTGTGGACCCATGCAGTTAGCACAGTCACGCTGGCCCTTGCACAGGATATCTTACATTCCCCCCTGCTCTATTCTCAACAGACCCTGCAGTCCTGACCAGGACCTTAGAGGAACTCTTGTTTCTTTTTTCATGGGTGGAGCAGCCACATGTATCATTCAAAGCATCCCTGTGTGTTCTCGAGCCACAAGAGGCTCTTCTTCCTAACACTTCATCATATTCTGTGGTAGCACTATTGCTATAACAGGTGCCAGCCCCACTCAGGTTGTACTCCCAAAATTGCCCCCATGTATGGAAGTGCAAATGGGACCCTCTTCTTAAGCAGCCTGTGTAGGACTTTCATCTTTCAGGGTCTATCTTTTTATGGCTCAATTGATCTATCATCTATCTAAAATTGCCAATTAAAATCAATAAAAAAGAACTTGCCAATAAATAAATGCCCAGATTCAAAGGAAGGCCAATGAAACAAGTGGGTTCCTTAGTGGTCTCTACTCAGTTGCGCTCAGTACCAGAACCCATGTGCCAGCCTTTGGAAGGAGTCTGGCACAGAGGGAAGTGGGATTTGAATCATGGTTCATAGTATAGCAGAGTTTCCACACCAGCAAGCCAGTACTCTGGAAAAGGCTCGCCTAATTATCTGGATCCTTCAACTGACTAGAAATGAAAACTTAATGTAATAGCAGAATAATCTCGGTTATATAACCTTGGAATAAACTATAGCCCTGCTTTGTAAAAGCTGCAACAAGATGTCCCTCCACCCTGGTTCAGATGATGAAGTAAGCTTCTGGCTATATCAGTAGGAGGAGCTGGGCAGGTGTAAACAAGCTGGATGCAGCACAGCCCACCCATTCATGGTGAGATACTCTGGGGCTCTGCTCTGATGCTGAGCATGATTGCGGCTTCTGCTCTCACACTTGGTGTTGGGAGGAGGCCCAGCATATTCAGTGGGCAGCTAAGCTGTGCATCCGAATTTAAGGCCGTCTCAGCCCAGGCCCATGTAAAGCCACGCCACTCCACATCTTGCCACCCTTCCGTGACAACTTTGCCTCCAGTCAGAGGAAAATGATTCCACAGCACAGCATCTGTGTAATGTGCATGGAGTGTACGCACACAGCTTATCTTCCCATTTTGAAGGTGAACTAGAAATATATATAGATATACACATGCACTACACTATTTGATAATGAGAAAGGAACAATTAATTTATAACATGCATGTGTGGAATAAGCAATGCGTGAAAGATTGCCTTGGTTATCAACATCAATGTTGCAACTCTCAATTAGGCTGATTACTCTCTTTTATAAATAGGGTGGAGCCTGACATTTCCATAATCTATAGTTCCACAATGTGTTCATGAATGTGTTTGTTCTCTATTACTCACTTTGATACGTGCTTGTAAAAGCCTTTCACACAAAGAGGAGATATACTTATATATGCTTGAACTGCATTTCTTTTTCAAGTAACATCTGCCATTGCAATTGCTTTGCAGTTTTCATGTAAATGAATGCATGTTTCAGTTATTACTGCATTGCTCTAGCATTCTTTTAAAAGTTTCCTTTCTCTTTCAATTATTTTATTAACAGCTTTCTGTATCTATTTGCTATTTATCATAAAGCAGTTTATAACATCAATAGAGACACGCTGTGTTTCAAGAGTAAGAATTCAGTGGAACTTACTGGCAGCCTTTGGCAGCAGTCTTACACACATTACCTTCAGGTAATTGCGCTCGGTTGCTTCTGAGTAGACATTGCTTTGAAGAAGTTCAGACATTCTGACACTCCCACACATGTAGTTTTGGTAGTTTTCAAAAATTTGGTAGTTTTCAAAAATCCATTTTGTCCTGGCAGAAGCATTATGGAAAACTGCCAGGAATTATGCTGGGGCAAGAGGTAGTCACAGCACAACCAGGGTAATTCTGTACCTGCTTCCTTCACTGATTAGATCAAAGGCAGCTGTCCCCATGATGAGAGAAGCATGGCAGTGCCAACGAGCTGCCAAGGCTTCACTCAGGCAGCAAACCTAAGAGGATACCTCTAAATTGGCCAGTGGAGAAACCTGGTGGGAAATATGGGAAACCCTATCCCACATTAACCTGGTGGGAAACCCTATCCCACATTTTCTATCCACTAGGGAGGTTAGCAGGTTGATATATCACCTGGGCATTGCATATTATATCTTTTATTTTGAAAGCTAGCAGCTAATAATTTTCCACTGTGCAGCTATTTCTATGCATGGTCATCTTGACTGAGCTCAGTAAGCAAGGGGCCTCTCCGAGTCTTCCGTTGACAGAACCAAGCTTTGTCCCCTTTGTTCTGCCCCATCCGAAGTTCAGTCTCAGAGCTTTGCTCTCCTTGTGCTCTTTGCTTTGAAGCCTGTGGCTGCCCTTGAACTTGAACAGCCACTCCTCCTTTTTGCTTTGGCATTCTCACAGCTGTGAGTTTCAGTTTGACTCAGTGGTTGCAAGGGAAAGGTTTAGTGTGCTGTGGTTAATCTGTTCTTGGGGAGTCCCTTTGCCACTGGGACTCTGTTCTCTGCCCACAAATACAAGCTTTCAGCAATCCAGCCACACCCAGAAGCGAGACATGCAGAAACACAGAGAGCTACATAGCTGAAGCTGGACAAGTTTTATTCTCGAACACTCTAAAAGTAAATGCTTTTAGTGCCAAAGTTAAATTTAGATCAGAAGGAAAAACAGTGCCTGTTGAACACCAAACGTTTGTTGTTCTGTTTTTCCCTTCCATGCTATCTGATTGTTTGCTCACTTGGCACGCCTCGCTCTGGTTCCACCATTCCTTTAACTTTCCGCTTGTGCTTGGTGTCACTTTTAAAAGACCTGTCAGCTATATCCACCTCCAATCTCTTTTCTTGTCTCTGTGCTTGTGTACATTCCTTAGGCAATAGGTGCAATTGTGTCCTATCACTGGGAGAAAGATGATAATTTTGTAACTCATGCACCATCTGTGTTCATCATGAATTCTTGGTTTATGCATCAAGGTAAGTGTGCTAGCCCATCAGTTTAAAATAATCTCCGTGGTGTGAAAATGAAAGATTTGTATTCTTTGGTGTCCTGTATGAATTACAATGTTCTGCAGCAATGTATTAAATTACATAATAGTTTTCTTTTACTGCCCTTTCTATCATAATAGTTTTTTGGCCACTTACTGAATTCCTTTGTGCATGCTTATAAAACTGTGCCTATGAAATCATGACATTTTATGTGAGACTGAAGCAATTTGTACTACTTTTAAAACAGAGAACAGCTTCACCAGATCAAAACTGACATTATAAGCATGAACAGAAAATAAAATTTGATATCACCATTTCCTTACCAAATTAAAATGTTCTCATCATCAAGAAAATAAAAAGTCACATTCTCACCCATCAATATCATATCCAGACATCACATGTGCCAACTTAGATATTACTTTTTCACATATCATTGAGGAAGTTTGTGGCTCTTGAGAGTTTCTTTCAAAAATAATACCGGGATTGCTTTTCAATCCAGGTTCTAATCTTCAATCCCAATTTATGCATTCCATGGACTCAAATGAATGAATCCAAACCTAAATGAATCTAAGATTGACCTGCATATGGAGATGTTGGGCCTCCAGCAATCTCCCTCCCTATCTCAAAATCTGAGGATTCTGGCTTCTAAACTTTGTTTCAGAAATCAAGAAATCCATCTTGTATCCCAAAGCCAGCATCTGACAGTCCTCTGACCTTGGAACTGGAAGTAAGAGCCCTGACCCTCATTCCCCTTGTAGCTAGTGCAGAAAGAACTGTGTTGGCTGCCTTTCTGAGAAGACCATAGAGGACAGAGTTTGAGTTTTCCTGAGCCTCTGCCAGTGTTCTCCTCTCCCCTCTCAGAGCAACCCAACCCCACAAGCATAAAAGTCTGGGAGCCAGCAATCACTGGACTAGGACTGTGCCAAGAAAGAGAAAGAGAGAGAGAGGCAGAGAAAGTATCCTTATCCTGACACAATCATTTCTCTCTCTATGCCCCTTCATACCAAGCAGGGTTAGTCCACATGGTGTACTAGCTGGAGTGGGAAGATCCAGGGTCTAATTCTTACTCTTCCATGCAGCTCACTGAACGACTGTGAGTGAGTCACAGACTCTCAAACCTCATCTGTGTTACATGTTTGTTGTTGTGAGGGTAACATGCAATGAACAAGAATCATGTACATCATCTTGAGCTGCTTAGAAGAAAAGCAGGCGTACAAAGGAAATAATTAATTAGCCAATATTGTTCCAGCTAAGCTCTTACAAATATGTCTACCGTGTTCCCTCTGTTACCCAGTCAATGAGATTAAATTTGTCTGACAGGATTTATTTTTATAAACCCATGTTGGCTTTTATTAATCACTACATTTTCTTTGAGGTGCTTGCAGACAGATTATTTAATAATTTGTTCCAAAATTTTTCCAGGGATTGATGTCAGACTAGCTGGTCTGTAGTTCCCCGGTTCATCTCCCCCCGCCCCGTCTTTTTGAAGATAGGAACAACTTTAGCCCTTCTGCTGTCATCTGGCACCTCTCCTGTTTTCCAAGATTTATCAAAGAGAAAAGCCAGTGGTTCTGAGAGTTTTTCTGCTAGTTCAGGGGTCAGCAACCTGTGGCTTCGGAGCCACACATGGCTCTTGAACCCCTCTGCTGTGGCTCCATCCCTCAAAACACGCACTGGCACAGCCGCTGATCTGCTCGAAGCTCCACTCAGGAACGCAGCACTAGCTAGTTAAGTAAATCAGCTAGTTAAGTAAATCGCTACATCCCTCTGCTAAACAAGCTTCCTGCAGGCTCTCATGTTACATGAAACACTGCTGAAAGGATTCTCTTTGTCCCAATGTAATCTCCTTCATCTGAATGTTAAAAGCTGCACCTGGGACCTGCCACAATTCACAGCACTTGACTGTTTATCTGCTAATCAGTCACTAAACACACCTACATCTGCGACCGATTTACTGAGCTTCCCCCCCCCCCC